>CM046447.1:72718453-72738453 GCA_025506515.1 Flaveria trinervia | reverse complement strand
TGATACTCCAAGTTCATAGAACGCTGCTGATCGATTACTAATCGATTCTTAACGTTTGATTCAATACTTTATTAATTCTACGTGCGTTCTCACTGATTGGATCGCCAATCAAATAGGATTCCACACTATTTGGTTTGGTTTACACGTTAATCATTCGGTATTTCGTTCAAATACCAGGTCCTAACAAGTTGTATCAAAGCTTTGGCTCTTGATTACGTGTGATTCAATCAAGTTTGATACAAAGATTGTGTTTTTTCACTAAAAATGCAATCTTTTTGTGTCAAAAGTTGTCTTGGACGTTCCCTGCTCATCAAGTTTCGGTTTCTACGACCTTAGGCGATTAGGGTTTGCGAAATTTCGAATTTTTACGGCTAAAACACGTTTAATCTAGAAATTTTCAAAAAACAACAGCTTCAGTCGCACGAGTGAGCCATTCGCACGACTGGACTTCATTCACACCTACCAGACGCACGATTGGACTGAGTCGCATCTCCATTCGTACGACTAAACCATCTGTTCGCAGTGTTCATACGCATCAGCTTCATTCGCACGACTGAACCAATCGTTTAGTTCAGCCGCACGATTGAACCAATCGCATAGTTCATTCGCACGGATAGCCCATTCGCATCACCCAGTCACACCAGTTTGACAATTTGTTTAGTACACTTAAATGTTAATCGAGATGGAAGATCAGATGTCAGCGTTTACTGCCGGCAAGGACTCAAGGATCCAGAACCTACTGTTACTTGAGAGTGAGGTAGGGAATCATAATAAACCACCAAAACTCTTAACGTTAGATGAGTTTCCCCATTGGAAACAACGTTTTGAGATCTACCTCAATGGAATGGATCCAAATTTGTGGGAAGCTATCGAGATTGGGTATAGTATGCCGGTGGGAGCAGATGGGGTAAAGCTTACTTTGGGAGGGATGACTGATGCTCAGAAAGTTAAGTATAACGCAGAGAAGAGAGTTTATGCATTGATTACACAGTCTATTCCTAAAGATATTTTCCACCAGTACTCGGAGAATAAGCAGGCCAAGAAATTGTGGGATGAGCTGGAAAAGAGATACGACGGGAATGCTTCGCTGAAGGCAATTAAAGCTAAGGAACTGAAGAAAGAATTTCACAACTTCTCATCAATGGGAAATGAGAGTTTGGACGATGTTATTGATAGATTCTACCATCTGATGAGTGAATTGCATACACATGGTGTTGCTACTACCATGGAAGAAAAGGTGTCAAATTTCGCAGACGAATTGCCGGAAAAGTGGGCTTCATTTGTGTCAAAGCTGAGACAGAATGAGATGCTGGCAAAGTTGGATATCAATGACTTCATCCTAAAGCTGCGAGAAGAAGCACTTAGGATGAAGTACAGAGCTCAGAAGTCTTCGTACACTCAGAATCCAGCTTTGTACAATGCCACGCCTCAAGCTAAGACGTCTGGAGCACCTCTTCAGACTGCATTTGTGTCTAGCTCATCGGGTCCTTCACAAGCTTCTCCTTCAGGTTCAGAAATGTCAGGGTCTTCTTGTACCCATTACATTGGAACTGAAGTGAATGCTACTAAACTGAATACCAAGAACCTCGGTAATGTGACTGTGAAAGTAGCTCAAGATCACATGGATCTTTTGGCAGCAGTGGTTCATTCTTATGATGGACTTGTTGCTGGGAAGATTGGAAACTGCCATCTGGCAGATGAGGACTACGAGCAGGTGGATGAAATGGAGCTGGAGAGAATGGACATTATGTGGGCCTTAGCTAGTGCTGTCCAGAGGGCGAACAAGTTTGTGAAAAAGACCGGATAGAACTTGTTGCTACTAAGGATACCACATTTGGATTTGACAAGAGTAAAGTGATCTGCTTTAACTGTGGAGAAAAGGGGCACTTCAAGAGAGAATGTGTGAAGCCTAAAAAGACTGGGAACGGGAACCCATTCTCGTCCTTCACTTGTCAAGACAAGCAAGCTAGCAGTTCTACTTCATCAAGCAAGGATCCAAAAGCCTTGACTGCTCATGATGATGAAGGATAGGACTGGATCTTTCGGTTTGTCTCTCCAGGGTAATCTAATATTGCCAGTGTAGAAGATTTAGATGATGATTCCGCGAGTGAGGGAGATACTGTAGTTGAGATAGCGATGTCGAATATTGAAGAAACATTGCTACTGAGGTCAGCTACATGCCTGAAGAAGAGATTTCAACAGCAAAGACAGAATCACTAGAACCAGAGACATCTGATGCTGCGTTGATGGCTAACTCTTCTGAACCTCCTCAGGTAAGTACCACTGACCAACTGTTTAAAAATCATGCTTGTTCTGATTGTGATACTTTTAGAGATAGCATAGATGAGAAATTTGCTAGGTTATTAGATCATAATGATAACTTAGTAAAGGATTTGCAACTGTGCACTGAGGCTAATAGAGTTTTAAAACAAAATGAGCATAGTTACAAAGAAGAGATAGAACTTTTGACTAAACAGCTTAGGGAAACTGAAGTAGTTGCATTTAACCAAGCTAATGACATTAGGTACTATCTTAACTCTCTAGAAGACACTAAGAAGCAAAAGGCAGTTTTAGAAGTAGAAGTAAACTCATTAAAGCAAAAACTACACAGTTGGACAAGTTCATCTCATATTGTCCAACACTTAGTGAGAGAGCGTAACAATGGGGAGGGTTTGGGTTATAAAGTGGTTCCACCACCACCTGAGACCTTGATGAACAATAAGAGTAGACCAATAAATAACAACCCCATCAAGGATCATGTGGTGTCTACTCCTCTTGTTAGTCATCCAGATTCCTCATGTTCATCAATTGAATCTGGAACAAAACAAAAGGAGGCCACTTCAAAGGCAAAGGTTAAAATGCCTTGTGTTAATCTGGAAAAATAATTTGAAAAGGTTAATATAAAGTCCGGGTCAAACAAAGTCAAATCTGAATCTAAAAGGACTGCTAATGTTAATCTTTCACAAGCTTCATGTCAAAAACCAGTTAACCAAAGGGAAAAAGATGTTAAAAATGTTAAAACAGTTGATTTTGTTAAACAGGAGAAAAAATCAAACTAGGATGTCACACACATCTCCGCAAAGAAAGTTTAATCATAAAGTTGATAGTAGGTCGTGCTACAACTGTGGAGAGTGTGGACACATTGCTTCCTTTTGTCCTTACTATCAGACACCTAGGAAGAAGATTGAACTTCAGGATTCAAAACCTAGGCCTTCTAAGAGGAGTTCTTTACTCCACCTAGAAGAACTAGTGAACCTAACGTTCAACCCGTTAGCCAGTCGACTGTTTATCACAAACAGGCATTGCACAAATCTGGCTTATGGAAAGAGAAGTCATCCTCTGTGTCTGATAATGATGAAAAGAAGGAACCTGAGCTACCCTCACCCTCTAAGGGTCAATGGGTTGAATTCATGATGTGTGATGCCTCTAGGAAACCCAAGCCAGTAAAGGCTTGGGTTCCTAACTTAAACTAATGTTTTACATTGTATGTGCAGGGTGTTCGCTACAGTGCTGAAACCAACATGTGGATTGTAGACAGCCGAGCATCCAGGCACATCACAGGAAACATGGCACTTGTATCAAACGTCAAACAAATAAAAGGAGGGCATGTTTCGTTTGCTGGAAACAAGGGAGGCTATATCACAGCTCAGGGAGAAGTTGGAAATCAGAAAGTTAAGTTTGATAAGGTGAACTATGTTCAACAACTTCAAAACAACTTACTTTCTGTTTCCCAAATCTGTGATAAAGGTTTTAAAGTCATATTCGACAACAAGAAGTGTTACGTCCTAAAGAGACTACGTGATTCCGGAGGACCAAGTTCTGATGACAGCTTCAAGATATAAAGACCTTTATGTTTTGGATCTCTTAACAGCTTCTACAACGGATCATGAAGTTCAGTGCTTTCTATCAAAAGCCACTGAGAAGGACTCCATCTCCTAGCATAGGAGAATGGGACACATCAATCAACGGAAGATGAATCACTTGATCCAGAAAGATCTTGTGAAAGGAGTTAATGTCAAGAATTTCCAACTTCCTGATTTTTGTGTAGCTTGCAAGAAAGGCAAACAGACGAAGAAGTCTCATAAGGAAAAGGAAGTTCATTCAATAGAACTTCCTCTTGAACTTCTTCACATGGATCTGTTTGGTCCAGTCAGTACAAAGAGCATTGCAGGCGACTTGTACTGTTTTGTGGTTACTATGACTACACAAGATTCTCTTGGGTAATGTTTCTGAAGTCCAAATCAGAAACATTTGAGTCATTCAAGGAGTTAGTAACCACACTGGAATCTCTCTACAAGCTGAAGGTGAGACAAGTACGCTCAGACAACGGGACTGAATTCAAGAATCAGTGGATGGAGGCTTACTGCAGGAAAAGGGAATTGTGCATCAATTCACTTCTGCCTACACTCCTCAAATGAATGGTGTTGCTGAGAGAAAGAACAGAAGCTTGATAGAGACAGCACGGACAATGCTGGCAGACTCAAACTGCCTATCCAATTCTGGAATGAGGCAGTGGCTAATGCATGTTATACACTGAATCGAATTCTGATAGTCAAACGCCATGGAAAGACATGTTACGAGCTACTACAACGACGTAAACCGAATCTGGAGTATCTCGAACCATTTGGCGCGCCGTGTATACTTCTGAAGAAGACTCAAGATGGTAAATTCAGCGAGAAGGCTGATGAAAATCTTCCTAGGATACAACATACCGAACAAGAGAGTTTACAACAACTCAACGGTCTAGTAGAAGTGTGGTGTAATGTTGATGTTCAAGATATACCACACCACCTACTGGCAAAGGACCCGCCTACTTTTTCGACTATGATGGATTCTTTAAGTCCTTTAACATCCCTATCTATCCTTTTGATGATGAGTTAGCTACTCGAATGATGTATGATATCTTGAATACACCATCTCTTGATTCAACATCATCGAGTTCATAGGGAGAATCATCTACTCAATCAGGGGGAGTAGTCGACGAAAGTGACTCCTCCTCTGAAGATGAAGCTGAAGAAGATGACCAGAACAGTCAGGAGGAACAGGTTCCAGTTCCTGAAAGTCCACAAGCATCTAACGGTGATGCACCTTTGACTTTGGAACCTCAAACTCCTTCTACCTCAGATGCAGAACCAAATGTTCATAATCTTGGCTCTGAGGTAGCTGTACCTACTACTCCAGGATCACGTCTAAACGTCTATCATCCCTTAGACAATGTCATTGGGGATGTCAGATCAGGAGTACAAACCTGAAATCAGCTGTACTCAGCTGATTACGCCTCTGTTATGGAAAAGGGATACATTCATGATGGTGCTTATCGGTGTTTTGTCTCGTAGTTTGAGCCAAAATACGTCAGTGATGCACTAAACGATGAGGCATAGGTGAGTGCCATGCAAGAAGAACTTCTTCAGTTGAAGAAGTTAGGAGTATGGACTCTGGTAGATAGACCTAAAGGTGCTAAGGTCATTGGCACCAAATGGGTCTTCAAATGCAAGAAGGATGACCAAGGGGTCATTATCAGGAACAAGGCTCGACTGGTTGTTCAGGGATTTCGCCAAGTCGAGGGGATTGACTACAATGAAGTGTTTGCACCCGTGGAAAGGATGGAAGCCATCCATATCTTTCTAGCCTATGCATCGTATATGAAGATTAAAGTCTATCAATTAGATGTGAAGAGTGCATTCCTTCATGGGGAAATTCGAGAGACAGTGTATGTCAGTCAACCCGAGGGATTTGAAGATCCTTATCATCGGGACAGAGTTTACAAACTCGACAAGGCCTTATACGGGCTTCATCAAGCTCCAAGGGCCTGGTATGAGAAACTCTCAACTCATCTTGTGAAACACGGCTTTCGCAGGGGAGTCATTGACTGCACACTGTTCATCAAAGAAAAAGATGGAGACCTACTACTAGTACAAATCTATGTCGATGACATAATCTTCGGTTCAAAGAATGAAGAATTATGCAAAGAGTTTGAAGCAGTTATGAAGAAAGAGTTTGAGATGAGTGCTATGGGGGAGATGAAATTCTTTCTCGGGTTACAGGTGGATCAAACACCCACAGGGATTTTTCAACATCAGACCAAGTATGTGAGAGACATTCTCAGTCGGTTTGACATGGAGAATGCTTTTGCAGCTGGGACTCCACTTGCTACAAACCATGATATAGCACCTGATGAAAATGGAGATCTGGTAGATGCAACAATGTACCAAGGAATGATTGGATCTCTCATGTAACTTACTGCCTCTAGACCTGATATCATATATGCTACATGTTTATGTTCTAGATATCAGGCTAAGCCTAAGGTTAACCATCTAATCGGGGTCAAAAGGATATTTCGTTATCTGAAGGGTACACCCACACTTGGGTTGTGGTATCCTCATGATGATGACTTTGAGCTCACGGCGTATATCAATTCGGATTACGGGGGCTGCAAGATGAACTACAAGTCTACATCAGCAGGGTGTCAATTCTTTGGGAGGATATTAGTTACCTGGCAGTGTAAGAAGCAGACCTTGGTTGCATTGTCAACCTGTGAAGCCGAATACGTTGCTGCTGCAAGTTGCTATTCACAAATCATCTGGATTCAACAGCAAATGTGGGATTACGGTTTAAAGTTTTCTTCTACTCCTATCTTTGTTAATAACTCTGCTGCAATTGCAGTAACTAAAAATCCGGTACAACATCCAAAGACCAAACACATCGGTATTAAATACCATTTGATAAGAGACTGTTTTGAAAAAAAAACTTAATCGATGTGGTAAAAGTTAATACTGACTTTCAACGCGCTGACCTCTATACAAAAGCCTTTGATAAAACACGTTTTCTATATCTGTTAGAGGTCAACGGTGTTAAAAAGAAAAGTGATGTTATTCCTGATGATGATCATGTGTAGTCGATGCATTGTAGTTATATCTTCTTTTTCATTTTTCCTTATTTATTTTATTCCGTTTAAATTAAATTCATGTTATTTAGCTGTCTGTTAAAATCCTAAAATAATTAAATCCAGTATGATTTTAGAATTTTAGGGGGAGAGTAGCTCAGCTAGTAACATTAAAGAAACGAGGGAGAAGGAGTGGATAGCTGATATAAGGTAGATCGTATCTGTGATACCGATTCAAACCTTTTGGAAAATGATAGTACACAGGAACAAATCAAAAGGGACTTTAAAATTTTAATTTAGAAAAGATGCAAAATTCAAAGTATAAGTCTGTGTAGTCTAAGCAACATAAAATGGAAGATGATAGAAAAACTGGTAACTACTAAGGTAACACAAAGAAAGTAGACCTAGAGGTTGCTAGACCACAAATGATATGTCGGTAAATTCAACACAATAGATGATTAGACCTGACTGGTGATCTCAAGATCAAACTAAGTTGTTCAACTGACTGTGGGCTACCATCTTATCATTGGTTAACACAATCAACAATATTCCAATAAGGGGTAATGAGCATGTAAATGCCACAAATGTGTGCGGATGACCATAAATAGAGCAAAGCACGAAAAAATGAAAGACAAATGCTATCAAGCTAATGACATATGTTGTTAGTGCATTCTGCGCAAAAGAAAATTTAGCTGCTCTAACAAGAAGATAGGTTGTGTGCCTCTCTCCTGTGCGATGGCACTAACCTGAGGATAAGCATAACCTAGATATTCTAGAATTCATTGTTGTTTGCCGCCTCTCTGCTGTGCGATGGCACTGACCTGAGGATTGGCTTCTCTTTGAAAGCTCTAAGAATAGTCTCTTCTTGTAAAAATACCCGTAGACCGCTCAAAAGCTCCTGAGGAATGTTGATTACCATATAAGTGTGGGATCCAAAAATGTTATTTGAAATAATTAAACCTAAAACTATCACCAGTTTGTGTCTAAAGTCTGTGTATGGATTTAAGAGGACAAATATACTGACAATCATTATGGCTGCAATTCTTGAAAGTTCAAATCAATGTGGAATCTAATAGTACCAGTGTGATTTTCTAAATTTGCTAACGACTCTGGATGAAAACCAATAATTGAGTATCAAAAGGTTTTGATAACAAGTCCCAAATGATTTGACTTGCCTGTATGATTCCAAAATTGAATTGGTCCAGGTGTGGTCAAACTAAATTGAAGCTGTCTATTCTGGAACCAAATCCAGTAGATGTCTATCTTAGGATTTATCTCTCACAAAAAGTCAAAAACAAGTTTTATTTTGTATTTAGTTTAAGTTTCTAGTTAGTTAGTCATTTTAGTTTGTTTGTTCGTCAGACTATATCATGAAAATTACTATAGGATTAACTCACCTAAAAGGGTCATGTTTGAGATGGCCACATGTGTTTTCAAAGTTTAAAAGGGTCACGTCTGAGGTGACTAAATTGTTTAAAAGGATCACGTCTAAGGTGATCAAAAAGTTTTCAAGTTAAAATGATCATGTCTGAGATGATCAAATGCTCATAATGTTAATTTCAACAGGTAAAAAGGGTTTAAGTGCTAAATGTTCATAAGTGTAACCCATTCGCACGACTGGATCATAAGTATGGACCAACCATGCGAATGGGTCCCATTCGCACGACTGGACATGAGATTGAGCCATTCACCGAATGACTTATCAGAATGATCCATTCGACCGAATGAAAGGGTGCGAATGAGTCAGTCGACCGACTGAGACTCAGTCGGTTAACTGAAGGTGCGAATGAAAGGGCACGAATGAGTCAGTCGACCGACTGAGACTCAGTCGGCCAACTGAATGCGACTGACTGGGCCAATCGCACGACTGAGATTCAGTCGCCCGAATGAACTGAGCGAATAAGGCCAGTCGGCCTATTGAACTCAGTTTAAGTATTTAAAGGGCCATAGTCGATCACATTCTTCTTATCACTCTCAATCGCTCCTAAATCGCACATTGTACCGTTACTCTGCCAAAATTGCTTTAGACCTTGTTTTTACATCTTTATTGATCTTCTAACTTGCGTTGACATTATACAGGTATATAACTGTGAAATCACACCGAAATCAGAAGAAAGCAAGCCCTAATTTTTGATATTCGAGTGAAACAAGAAACGGACTGTAAATGACCTAATAACCAACATAAACTAAGCAAAATGTTAAAATTAAGTTTAATAGGTTATTAGTGACAAGATGGCGAGTCTAATGGACCATTAAACCATGTTAAATTACTGATTTGGTCAAGATTCAACCACAGGCGACTGAACAGTGGGACAAGTGACTGGTCGTCCGGATGAACTCCAATCGCACGATTGAATCTTGCGATTGGGTCAATCGGCCGAATGCACCATGCGAATGAACTCAGTCGGCCGACTGAACCAATCGCAGATTCATCCAACAGATTGAACTCAGTCGCATGTCTCATTCACCCAAATGAGCTCAGTCGCATTAAAGGACAACCAACTAACTTCAGTCGCATGATTCATTCGCACGAATGAATCAGATTAAATTTAAACTATACACTTTGAACTGAATTTTGATGTATGACTTTCTAATGGTTCTGTGTCTTGTGTTTTAGGTCAATGGCTGATAGATGGTCCATGAATCCATAGCACAATATATGTGCTCATTTGGACCATATGACTCGGTATGGGGCGAGTTTACAGAGATTATTGCGTTCCTTCGACGTTCTCGGATACATAAAGCCATATCCACACCGTGTACACTTACAGGTCGTTACATCAGGCTTTCTGGGAAAATGCCTCCATAGATCGTTCACGTGAGCCTTACAGCATACGGAGCTCCATTCATGGTCATGATATTGAGATTACAGCAGCTGACATCCAGAGAGTACTTGATTTTGGGGACGATACTGATTACCCCACCAGACTACATCCATTACAGTCAGAGGTTGCTTTCTCAGGATTAAGTACGCTGGGGACATCAACTCAGGTGTGCTCAACAAGAGCAACCTGTGTCCCCAGTATAAGTACTTGGCACATGTGATCCTGAAGTGTATTGCTTCTCGGAGGGGTGGGTTTGATGACCTTTCAGACCAGATTCAGAATGCCTATGTGGCACTGGTGCTGAACCACCCCTTCAGCTTCTCGAGCATGATCTTCTCATATTGGTGGAGAATCTGGAGGCCAAGGGGAAGGAGGGTTTTTGTATGTACCCCAGATTTCTACAGCTGATCTTCAATGAGAAGCTGCCATCACTTCCCAAGGAGAGCCATGATGCTGTGACCTTAGAGATTATGGATGACACGACCTTGGGTCGTATGAGAGTGTATCAGGGTAAGCAGGTAAAGCCCCAGGTGAAGAGGTTGATCGGCCATCTGGCCAATGAGAGGTATGTGGCGCTAGTAGACGCAAGTGGCGTCATGATGACAGCGACTCAGATGATGAGCGGCTATTGCTCCCAGAGCATGATTCAGATGATGATGACGGTGGGGATGCTGGAGATGACATGTAACATCTTGAATTTTTCGTTAAATTAAATGTTAGCATCGTTAAATCTTGTAAGGGCTATTGTTGGCATATACGAAACTTAAGGGTTACTTATGGATTTGTCGTAATTTCCTCTAAATTGGAATTTAATAGTGATAATCATATCATATTAAATAAATAATTATGATAATAATAATAATAATATAATATAATACTATTGTTATTAATAATATCAACCTATAATATCGATTCGTGGCTAACCGGTGAATCTTCAGACGTGTTTAATTTGGATTAACATCAATCGTGCACAACAATTGGATTCAAGCTTCGGTCGCGATATCTCTTACACCTGTTCATTGTTAATCTAACTTCATACGGGTAAATTGAACATACATATATACTCGAAATCAACTGGGGAAGCAAAGCCCATGTTCATTACTATAAACGCATTCATTCTTATGATCAATTTGAAACGAAATCAAACTAGGGTTCTTAAGAATTGGGGGAGCTTCGAAATTGTGCTTTTATTTTGGAACCGGGAGTTTACCACGGTTACAGTTCTTAGCCCACTGGTAACACGCATGCATACTACATTTGAGGTCCCGGGTTCGAACCCGGCTACCTTCACTTATTTTTTTAGGCTTTTCAGCCTTCAAAAAAAATATATAAAAATTCTGAAAAATTAGTAAAAGCAATTTTATAAACAAAATTTATTTCACTTTATCAAATTTCTGCAAATTTATGTCTTTAAATAAATGTCAATAATTTTTACAAGAATTATAGTTAGTTTATTATTGCAAATAAAATATTTTAAATAATGATTTAAATCATTAAAAAGAAAAAATCATTAGTGGTTCAAATGTTGTTGTTTAAAATTATAAGTTTTGTAAATAAAAATATAAAAATGTATTTACACTTGTTATTTATGTTAATTACATCAGTGATTCAAAATTTATTTCGTTATGATAGATTATTATATTGATGAAATCTTTTTCATTAAAATGGAAAAAAAAGTATTTTAATTATGAACTTTATATATCAAAGCCAACCCTAGATCGTGTTTAAAAGTTAATCTTGTTCTTAAACTTAAAATCATGTAAATATATGCATATTTAGGTACCTTGTGAAGAACTACGTTGGAATTATTGCTTATTATTCTTATTAATCGTCATTTTTATACATTTGATCATGTGAGTTCTTTCATTTTTATGCATATTATTCTTATTAATCGTCAAGTTTGTGTTCTACTCTTTGAAGCTTATTACATCTAGGATTGGACCTAGAGATAAAATGGATGATCATGTTATTTGTAGCATTTGTACATGATGTATTCTTTGTTGAAACTTTTGCTTGTAATGTTACTAATGAAACTTATGAATAATATTTGGAATTAATAAATACCGTTATGTGGCTGTGAACAATCGTAACCCTCACATCTCGACGTTTCCGCCGTCAAGGTTGGGGTGTGACATGACATGCCCATTCCACCGAGGGGCGCAACTATAGAAGTTATACCTCCAGTATCCGCCCCCATAGGAGACATAGCTGAGTCAGCCGGATTCCACCAGGACTTTATACCTGGTGAGGAGGAAGAAGAGTCGGATGAGGAGCCATTAACTAGGACTGTGGGAAGCAAGGTTGTTCCCACAGAGCATGGACTCGGGCGGTTGGTGAACGCCCCAGTGGATCAGGAGAGACTGCTACTGACCCAACTTATGCTCCAGTGCCCTCTAGCCGTGTTCTAGGGGGAGCATCCACCTCGACTGGATCGAGGAAGAAAAGGATGGCTCAGCCCCACGGCCAGAAGAAGAAGAAGAGAAGACTCACCTTCGTCACCACCACAGCCACTACATCTACCACTACCACTTCTACAGCCTCACCATCCACCACCACAGCCACCACAGCTACCACTACCACCACCACACCTCCCACCACTGTACATATGCCAACCACCACCATATCTTTCACTCCTACATCACCTCCACTATCTCACAGATCCAACCCCATCCTCACCACAGCCACCACCACCACCACTAGCCACCAAGCAGAACCCTCATCACATCCCTCACATACATACGGATCATCTCTACCTCCAATTGGGGTAGAGGAACAGCTTTCAGCGCTAAACCGTATGGTGATGCGACTGTTAGCTGCTGATGAAGAAAAGACGGCGCAGATCCGTCAGCTTGCAGCTCTCATTGCTGTGTAGTCACACCTGATCGAGGAGCAGGCCCAGCAAATGGCTGCTCAGAGCCACGAGATCGCCCAACTCCAAGAGCATAGAGTCACATCTGCTAAGAAGATTGAGGAGTTGGAGAATGCTAAGAAGACCATCATGCTCAAGCTTAAGGGATCTAAAGATGAGCCTCTGAAGATTAAAGAGGGAGATGGAAATGATGGTGATGATGATGATGAGGATGATGGTGATGATGATGATGAGGATGATGATGAAGACGATGATGATGAGACTGATGATGATGAAGGGATTGAGGAAGAGAGGACAGAGGATAAACATGAGGATGATGATGATGATGAAAGAGGTGATGCAGCTGCATCTGCCTCTGCTCAAGGTCAAGAAAGGAGGTCTAAGAAGAATCAAGACCAACAAGCTTCATCCTCCGCTTCACCAAGTGATGACCCAGTGATCCAAGACAAAAGTAATGATTAGATGTCTATGTATTTGATTATTTTTGTATTTGAATCATGTATTTAAACCTATGTATTTAATGTTTATATTAAGATTAATGCATTTCTGTCTTGATTATTAACTAATGATTGATGTGTTACATGTTTAAATCAAACAGATCCAAACTATCAAAGGGATGAATTTGATGTTGCTCCCCTTCAGCAGGTCAAGACTCAGTTAACTATGATTCTTGATCTGTAAGGGATCGTCAGGAGATCTGTGAGCTATACCCCTGAAGAAGGGGAAATAATTCACGATCTTTCAAATGAGCAACTAGCTGAGATCTTCAAGCTAAATCCCGATGAGATCGTTAAGGATGCTCCAATGTGTGACTCTACCAGTGACGAAGAGCTAAACGACATTGATGAAATAGAGATAGAAGATGTCACAACAGAGCACTATCCTTAGTATGCTGACAACGAGGGAAATGTGGTCCCTAATCTGGGTGAATCCCTTGTCAGTGATACGTTTGAGGTGTTAGACAAAATGGAGCAGGAGTCAGAGAAGACAGAGGGAACGGCCCAAGCCTCAAATGATGATGTTGATATCCGAAAGGCTGAGTGGGCTGCCTGTTTTGAAGAAGTTAGAGCCCAACGCGCTGCACCTAAACAGGACGCCTACACCAAACTCTACAGAGTCAAGAAACATCATAAGGTGTCGGGCAGGATTATAGCATGGGCATATTTTGAGGACCTTACGTCTATGCAGTTAAGAGGGAGAAGGGCATAGAGTATGCTGACCTGAGAAAGACGTCTATGCTGTTAAGAGGGACCTTAACCTGATCTAAAGACTCTATCAGGTTTTGAGCTCAACCAGCTGGCCAAACTGAAGTTGTTGTATGCTGACCCGAGAAAGATGTTAGGCTGGTTTGAGGCTGCCCTAAGGAAGGAGTACCATACCAGGTGGGTTAACTTTAGACCTCAACAGCCTACAAGGTACATCAGAAGGTCTGAAGTTGATGCCATTACTGGAAAGCCAAAGATAGTGTTGAAGTGGAGTCCTCCGTGCACGATGTCAAGAATCCCACTCAAGGAAATGCCACAGGACTTCACTCCACACTTTAAGTGGTGGTACTACGATTGGAGGACATGAGAAGCGGTCATAGTCCTAAACAAAGAGGGCCAAATGGATACTATCAGGGTATTTGACCCAATGTGGCTTACCAACTTGTCAGCTAATGATGTCTACACTCTATACAAGTGGCCACTGTTCTATGATACGCAAGATATAGTACAAGCCCTCCAGTTCCAGAATGTCATAAGACTCTTTTTTGCATTTGAGATTCATGCAGGAGTCACAAAAGAGGATAAGTACAAGAAGTATGAGGAGGTAATGAAGAAAAAAAGACACTAGAGAGATCTAGGTCCAAGGGGGAGTTTGTTGATACATGTATGTCCCTAGATCATGATATGAATGTTAATAGATCTTGTTTGTCTGATTCTGATGTAATGTTTGGAATGATTAATGAAATGATATTGGCTGTTTGTTTTTCTAATGTTTAATATTTCATTAATGAGTCGATGATTAATTGGTTAATTAGGTTTGTAGTTGTTTGAACTGTTACATATAATGTTATATTAATTAATACATTCAAACTTAATAAAATGAAGATATCATGCGAATGGCCCATGCGAATGGACCATACGCATGAATAACTTCATACGAATGACTCAGTCGCACGACTGAACCAGGAGACTGGATCAGTCGTATGATTGTAACATAAGATTGGCTCAGTCGCACGACTGAACACTCAGTCGTGCGGATGAATCAACCGCATGGTTCAATCGCACGACTTAACCATACTAATGGTTCAGTCGCACGAATGAACAATACTAACCTATAAATACAACCCAATTCGTGGAAAAACGTAAGCATTCATTCTATTTCGACTCCAGACGTACCCTAACCGTCCAGAAGCCTCCAAGTTGATACTCAAGAACGCTGCTGATCGATTACTAATCGATTCTTAACGTTTGATTCAATACTTTATTGATTCTACGTGCGTTCTCACTTATTGGATCGCCAATCAAATAGGATTCCGCACTATTTGGTTGGTTTACACGTTAATCATTCGGTATTTCGTTCAAATACCAGGTCCTAACACATTTCGGTCCTTTAAGTTAACCACCTTTGATTAGAGAGGTTAAATTAAGCTCATGTGCAACTCACATAAGAGCATAATAGTAAATTTCCCATCTACTAACTTCTAAACTAATAATGATAGATAGAAAATATGAAAAAAAAATTAAGATAAAATAAATAATAAATAATAAATAAAATATGCTACTTGAAGTTCTATATTAATATGTACAATAATGCTTTGCCCAAGAGTACTTGAACGATTTTTATCTATCGTATATTTTATTTCCGTACAATTCTAAAACAAAAATACATCAAGCAACGAGCTTGTTTTTAATTTGAGAATTGGATTGTTCATAAACATGTTTATTTAATATGTATATAATTACTAGGTTGAACTTTAATAATCACAAAAAAAAACTGTTTTCAAAAGGACATGTAGCATAAGTTTAATACCAAAAATAATATAAATAGTATGTTATAGTTCAAAAAACAAAAATAACAAAAGAGTTTCAAAAACCATACGATAATAATTCCAACAATTTAGATTGTTCATATTTTCATAACCAAAATCATAAAAACATTATATTTGTTATCAACTGTCATTTTCTACTATTGTGTCCCTACTTTAAGCAGTTAGTGCAAGTATTCAACGGGACTACGCTTAATCTTGTATGTCATTGATGTCTCGTATCCTTGAATCACATACAAATTAATGAACAACAAGAAATATAATTACGTTTAAAGTTGGCTACCAAAGTTTGAGATGGAGATGTTGATAGTAAACAATTAAAAAGGGATATGGTTAAATTATTATTTACCAAATCTCTAAATATATTTTGAATCAAGTCCAAACAAAAAGAAAAAAGAAATTGATCTATAAAGGAAGATTTATTCTAAAAGTTAGAAGGGATGAATGTGAATTGATTATAATACCCTCGTGTGATTTGCATATGAACTTAATTTAACCACTCTAATCAACTATGGTTAATTTAAAAGACGGCATCGTTACAAACCATTAAATTAAAGGATCTTTTTGTAATTAGTAAAGTTAAAAGATCCAAACCATAATTACTAGCATACATAAATGATTAATAATTTAATTTACTCTATATTATATATAGTTTGGACGAGATTAAAATATAACTAGATATAAAAGACAATTACTATCTGCTTAATTACATTCTTTTATTACAAAAGGTACGAAGCTAAATTTCGCTTGAGAGAATGTAAATAAGATGTAGTGGTGGCAGCGAGAGACAAACAAAAGACGTCAATGGGTGTTTTTTTAGGATTAGTTGTTAGTATTTCCGTTGATGCACTAGCTCTTGATCTAGTGATATTTGTTGTTTATCTCCATTAAAGTGAGATGAGTTCAATTTCATAACAGTGTCAATGAGTAGATTTTAAGAATAAATTTTATAGATTGTGTTTGTTGTTTAAGAAAAAAAAATATGTTAGTAATTCTTATTAGTTATTGTTTAAAATAAATGACACCTTATTTTTGCATTAGAAAATATCATATTTTGTAGTTTATAAAGTAAATGGTGTGCTCACTAAAAGTTGGATATCACATAAAAATATTGCAACTCAGGTATGATGCTAAATCAGAAGGATAGGAGACAAGTTTTTATTTGTCACTATATGAACATTCTATATATTGTTTATTTAGGTACAGATATATTTAAGTACGTTTATACATAGTTTAAAATTTATGGGGTACAAAGGATATATAATTAATATATGTGAATATGGAATAATTAATTATTGTGAGTTGTAAGAATATATAATTATTCCAAGTAATATGAGTTGTATATGAAAAGTGCGATGATATAATTGTGTGCCTCAACCAAATATTACTCCTTTCTATTACTGAATATTTTATTTAAAGTAAATTACACAAAAAAGACATTTATCATATAACTAATTTCATTTTTTAAGATTGACTTTTAATAATTACACCATACAACTCTTTTGTATATAGTTTGTTTCATCTTAGATCATTTAATCTTCCGATTGTTAGTTTGCATTGTTAATTTAGGTCTAATGTTTATTACATAAGGATAGATGTGTTAAAAAATATCTAGATGGCATAATAAAAACAAGATGAATTGACTTATCAGAAAATTATGATTAGTAAAATGTAAAGATTGAGTAGTAAAATCTTAAAAAAGTTTATATATTTTTACCACCACCGCCACCACCGCCACCACCGCCACCACCGCCACCTCCGCCACCTCCGCCTCCTCCGCCTCCTCCGCCTCCTCCGCCTCCTCCGCCTCCTCCTCCTCCGCCTCCTCCGCCAACTCTCCACCTCCGTCACCTCCGCCACCTCCGCCACCTCCGCCCCCTCCGCCTCCTCCGCCGCCCCCTCCGCCGCCAGGGCCCGCATGGTAGCACTGTAACAAACAAGAAATCCGACTTAGCCAATAATGCTTAGCAATAAAGGAAATAGTAATATCATAACGATGTTTCAAATGGAGGCAATGGAAGAAACAAGGTTATACGTGAATCAGTGGTATACATTCTCGATACATATAATGTGGAAACACGTATGTGATCCAATACATGAACATGAATTATGTGCATCTTTCATCACATATGAACTTGTGTATATTAGTTGCAGCCCCAATGCACCAGTATGTGAGACAGACAAGAACGTGAGCACGTACATTTCCTATGTCTCACTAATAAACATATCATGAATATTCTAGGATCTATCCATATGACTCAAGAATCCGTAGGTTCATTATATTAACAAAACTGCAAGAACTTAGTATGTTAATAATCATATAGGTGTAATATCATAGCACACCATAAACAATGTAGTGACATTGTGACTGTCATAGGTGGTGCACATCATTGGTGCAACGATGACACCCTATGGACCATATGCGTGGATGTGCTTGAGTTTTGAGTTAATGAGTGAAAAAACTAATTAATGGTGAAAAAATGATCAATGGCAACTAAAATCAGTGAACATGTAACGGTAATCACTAAGGCTTGGTTCATGTGCGAACCAATAGATTTTATGAAAACTTTTTGCAAATTAGAATTATGGCTAGTGATTGCAATTTTAAAGCAGGCAACGGTTTGGAATGAGAAGGCTATGAAGATATATTGGTTACATCAGTTGTCCAAGTTATATGATTGACTTAAATATTTGGATGGGTTCATATTATAAGTAGGGATATCATTCAAATGTAGTATAACTTAAATGTTTCTTATTTAACTCTCTTCTTCATTTTAAAAATCATAAAAAAACTTGTTTTTATTTTATGACTTCATCTAAATCAATTATATTTATTAGCATATACATTATCTCTTATCTCTTATTTACTAAAGTAGATGGATATAGTGTCGTAAAAAATCCACGTGTCATCTTCTTAACCTCCTTTGATTCTCCTGCTTCCATAATTACGACGCATCCCTTCTCTTTCTTCCAAGTTCCGCAATTGGGATCAAATATGAATAAAAAGTGAAGAAGTTCGAGAGCAGTGATGGTAACGGTGGTCGCTATTATCGTCCGGTGGTGGTGGTCATAATTGTGGTACCCGTTGGTTTTAGTGGATGTCCTTGTCGCAATGGAAGGTGTAGCTAGCAACAACTACAGTAATCGTAGGTGGTAGTCGTAATGTAACAAGAAGAGAAGCAACAACAAACTAGCAATAGTGAATAAATAAATATATGTGGTAAAATCCCACAAGACAACTAGGCTAAAGAGTATGAGCTAATTAGGGCAAACTTTGCATTAATTTTATGAAATAGAGATGCAACATCAAGAGAGACTCACAGTCCAGTATAACCTCTTTTTGCTTTCTCTTTTTTATTTAGAAAGCATAATATGAAAACAAACATGAAAAAACAATATCATAACATAATGTAGCATAACAAAATAGTAACAAAAAGTAGAAGAGATGGAAAGTAAATACTTATGTATGTATGTATGTACGTATGTACGTATGTACGTATGTATGTATGTATGTATGTACGTACGTATGTACGTACGTATGTATGTACGTACGTACGTGTGTACGTATGAACGTGTGTACGTATGTACGTGTGTATGTATCTATGTGTGTATGTGTGTATGTATGTGTGTATGTGTGTATGTGTGTACGTATGTACGTGTGTATGTATCTATGTGTGTATGTGTGTATGTATGTGTGTATGTGTGTATGTGTGTACGTATGTATGTATGTACGTATGTATGTATGTACGTATGTATGTACGTACGTATGTATGTATGTTTGTATGTATGTATGTACGTATGTATGTATGTACGTATGTATGTATGTACGTATGTATGTAAGTACGTATGTATGTACGTACATATGTATGTATGTACGTATGTATGATGTATGTATGTATGTATGTATCTATGTACGTACGTATATATGTACGTATGTGTGTATGTGTGTATGCGTGTATGTGTGTATGTATGTGTGTATGTGTGTATGTGTGTATGTGTGTATGTGTGTATGTGTGTATGTATCTATGTATGTGTGTATGTGTGTATGAGTGTGTGTATGTATGTATGTATGTATGTATGTATGCATGCATGTATGTATGTTGTATGTATGTATGTATGTATGTATGTATGTATGTATGTATGTATGTATGTATGTACGTATGTATGTATGTACGTAAGTACGTACATATGTATGTACGTACGTAAGTACGTACGTATGTATGTACGTCTGTATGTACGTACGTATGTATGTACGTCTGTATGTACGTACGTATGTATGTGTGTATGTATGTTGGTAAGTACGTACGTATGTAGGAATGTATGTATGTGTGTATGTGTGTATATGTGTATGTATGTATGTATGTATGTATGTATGTATGTATGTCTGTATGT
>CM046447.1:72708453-72715953 GCA_025506515.1 Flaveria trinervia | reverse complement strand
TATATTCACCCAAGACCCGTACATGGCTATTGTTGTACTAACTAGTATACCAACACGAGGGTGGGGGTGTCAACCCAGTAGTACTACCAATACCTAACCGTCGGTTCCCACACTGGAATAAATAGTTGCAAAGATAGAACCACACAGTAGACCCAAGCATGTATCAGATAAGTACTTGCAACACAGTATCACGTTGATTCTTGTATGAAAATTGTATGTATGTTATACAGCATAGAAAACGGGTGAGCATACTTTCCCCCATGTTTGTAAATGTTTGTAAAATAGTATAAGCATAAAAAGGGGCCACGAAACTCACTTGTTAAGCGGTAAGTATGTAAGATCAATGTATCCCAAATGTTGAGTGCAAAAGAACGGTCAAACACCTAATGACAGTTATGATCAAGCATTAATGACATGTATAAAGCGTATAGTAATGTTTGGTCGGTTCGGGTTGTATCGGTTCGGTCGTGGGTAGCACACACACAAGCGGACACACGTATCAGATCTTATGTAGATCCAAGTACTACGAGTAGTCGTCATTGCTTATGACATCCTTGTAAAGATCTCATTGTTATGAAAGATGACACTTTTACTGATGTTGCCTTATCATCATCAGACGTTCGAGGGAAATTCACACTCATCAACAGTCACACAACAGGGCTAGACGCTCGACCCACGTTCCATTCGTACGAATCAACCTTCGATCGTGCGAATTAGCTACTTTCGTGCGATTGAACCTTCATTCGTGCGATTGGACTCAGTCGCACCACACAACACACACATCCGCACGACCCAACCTCCATGCGCACGAATCAACCCTCAATCGTGCGAATTAGCTACTTTCGTGCGATTGAACCTTCATTCGTGCGATTGGACTCCAGTCGTGCGATTGGACTCCAGTCGTGCGAAACACGCACAATCGCATACACTCAGTCGGTCACCTGACTCAATCGCACACAATCATCCACACGCATGACTCAATCGCATACAGACACCCTGTCGCACGACTCAGTCGCACGACATGCCTAGTCGCACAACTCAGTCGCACGATTGACTTAGACGCATGATTCAGTCGCACGACCCACTCAGTCGCACGGCTCAATCGCATGACAGACCCAGTCGCCCGAACTGCAGAATCGCGACTGTGGTCGGGCTGAGCAGCCCCCGAGATGCTCTAACACGGGTTTTATACCACGAGGACTTCCAGAAACACTCAACAAACATACACAAACATGAAACACAAGCAGAAAGACCTCACACGCACCCACTCGACCTCATGTGCTCGGATGAATCCGAGCACCCGAAACCCTAGAAAACGCAGCAGTAAAACCAAACCAAAAACGGGTTGAACAAGGTTGTCTACCTGCTAGGAATGCATATACACGATGATAACCAAGATTTGGTAGTGAAAACGCGACAAACGTGACCATTTTTTGTGCTAGATCGAGAGAGAAAGTGGAGAAAAGGTTGAGGGTGAAGAAGATGAAGATGAGGATAAATGGCTAGGAATGGGGTTTATATACCCAGCCCAGGTTTGCAGAATTACAAGTTTAGTCCCTGCACTTAACCCTCGAGTTTCCCAAAAATTTGTTTCGGTTGATTACGATCTTAAAATGTTTGTTATATTACGATTAAAAGCGTGTTAATGGCATTTGATAGCCTAAAATGGTTTTATTAATGACAATGATCGAATTTAAAAAAAATGATATATTTGGTGGTAATGGTGATGAAATTTATAAAAGTTTTATGCTTAACACACGTTCTCGAAGGAAGTACAGGCACAAGGGAAAAATAAGCAGACATGATTCCGTAAAGCAGGAGTTCATGAAGAATAGGAAGATTAATTAAAATATTTCCATGTTATTTATGTCGTTCGACGGACCTTAAGGTGACAGATGTCACAGTATCCCCCAGTTGAGAGAGTTTCGTCCCGAAATTCAGCTGGAGTTAGGTCCAAGAGTGTCATCCACGAATAAGTGTGGGTATTTGAGTTTCATTTGATCTTCCCGTTCCCATGTAAACTCTGGCCCTCGTTTCGAATTCCACCTTACACGAACAATTGGTATTCTACTGCGCTTCAACTGTTTGACTTTACGATCCATGACCTCAATGGGTTCCTCAATAAAATGAAGCTTTTCGTCGATTTTGATATCGTCAATGGGTATGTGAAGTGATCCGTCAGCCAAACACTTCTTGAGGTTCGACACATGGAAAGTATCATGCACACCGTTGTGTTCTTGGGGTAACCTTAATCGGTAAGCCACCGGACCAATTCTTTCTGTAATCTCGAATGGTCCAACGTATCTCGGGGCTAACTTCCTTTCTTTCCAAACCGAACAACTCCTTTCCAAGGAGAGACCTGAGTAATACTCGGTCCCCAACGTTGAATTCCAGAGGCTTTCGACGATTGTCGGCGTAGCTCTTTTGGCGATCTCTAGCGGTTTCAGTCTATCTTTGATTTGAAAGATCTTGTCGGTTGTTTCCTGGATGATCTCTGGGCTGTTAGCTGACTTTCACCAATCTCGGCCCAACAAACGGGTGATCTACACTTCCTTCCGTACAACGCTTCGAACGGAGCACACCCATGCTGGTGTGGTAGCTGTTATTGTATGAGAATTCAATCAATGGCAAATGAGTATCCCAACTACCACCAAAGTCAATTACACACGCTCTCAGCATGTCTTCTAGCGTTTGTATGGTTCGTTCACTTGGCCATCTGTTTGAGGGTGATAGGCGGTACTCATGTCTAATCGAGTGCCCATTGCTTTCTGTAGTGTTTGCCAAAATCGTGAAGTGAATCGGCCGTCACGGTCGGAGATGATTGACACCGGCACTCCGTGTCTTGTCACGACCTCTTTAATGTACAATCTCGCCAACTTGTCCATTTTGTAGTCTTCTCGGATTGGCAAGAAGTGTGCTGATTTCGTCATTCGATCCACTACAACCCATATCGAGTCATGCCCGTTGCTTGTTTTAGGGAGTTTGGTAATGAAATCCATGGCTATATTCTCCCATTTCCACTCGGGAATTTCAGGTTGCTGTAATAATCCCGATGGTTTCTGATGTTCAGCTTTAACTTTCGAGCATGTCAAGCATCTGCTGACGTACGTGGCAATGTCCTTCTTTAGGCCTGGCCACCAGTACAGATCTTTGAGATCGTGGTACATCTTGTCTGCGCCAGGATGAATAGAATATCGTGTCTTATATGCTTCATCCATGACCAAGGTACGTACACCTCCCCACTTGGGTACCCATATACGGTCCACGAAGTACTGTACGCCATCATCCTTGCACATCAGTTGTTTATCCAACCCTCGGAATTCTTCTCCCGCAAGGTTTTCTTCTTTCAACGCTTCACTTTGTGCAATTTGGATTTGAGCTTTCAAATTTGTTTGAATGGTCAATCCCAAAGCTCGAGCACGTAGTGGTTTCACGCGTTCTTTGCGGCTTAGAGCATCAGCCACCACGTTAGCTTTCCCCGGATGATACCGAATTTCACAATCGTAGTCACTAAGTAGCTCTACCCAACGTCACTGTCGCATATTGAGTTCCTTCTGATCCAGAATATGTTGAAGGCTTTTATGATCTGTGTATACGATACATTTGGTTCCATACAGGTAATGCTCCATATCTTAAGTGCGAATACTACAGCGCCCAACTCAAGATCATGAGTCGTGTAGTTCTTCTCGTGCACCTTAAGTTGTCGCAAAGCGTAGGCAATCACCTTATCTTTCTGCATTAGTACACATCCCAACCCTTGATGCGAAGCATCACAGTACACCACAAAATCATCAGTTCCGTCTGGAAGAGACAATATCGGTGCATTACACAACTTATCTTTCAGCGTTTGGAACGCCCGTTCTTGCGCATCTCCCCAATCAAACTTCTTGTCTTTCTGAGTCAGCAATGTCAACAGTTGAGCGATCCTTGAAAAGTTCGCAATGAAACGACGATAGTATCCGGCTAATCCTAAGAACTGTCGTATCTCTGAGGTGTCTGGGGTGTATCCCATTTCTTTACCGCTTCGATCTTGCCGGGATCTACATGAATCCCGTCTTTGTTAACCACATGACCCAAAACTTCACCTCTCGCAGCCAGAATTCACACTTCGAGAACTTGGTGAAAAGTTTCTCTTCTCTTAATAGTTCCAGTATTGCCCGAAGGTGTTCTTCATGGTCCTCCTTCGATCGAGAGTAGATAAGTATGTCGTCGATGAATACGATCACAAACTTATCCAAGTAAGGTTTGCACACTCGATTCATCAAGTCCATGAACACAGCTGGTGCGTTAGTCAATCAAAACGGCATGACCAAGAACTCATAGTGCCCATAACGAGTTCTAAATGCTGTCTTCGGTATGTCCTCCTCGAAAACTCTTAGTTGGTGATATCCAGACCGAAGGTCGATCTTGGAAAAATACGAAGCTCCTTGTAACTGATCAAACAGGTCGCCGATCCTGGGGAGAGGATACCGATTCTTCACAGTTAATTTGTTCAACTCACGGTAATCGATGCACATACGGAACGACCCATCCTTCTTCTTGACAAATAACACTGGTGCTCCCCAAGGCGAGTGACTCGGCCGAATAATAAAACCTTCTCCAGTAGTTCCTGTAACTGGCTAGATAACTCTTGCATTTCAGACGGTGCCAACCGATACGGTGTCTTTGCTACCGGTGTAGCTCCAGGAACCAAATCAATATGAAATTCCACCTGTCGTGGAGGAGGCAAACCAGACAAGTCATCTGGGAATACATCTGGGTAATCCCGCACTATAGGGATATTGTCATTCCTGTTCCTCCTCTTTCTTTTCCACCACATGAGCCAGAAAAGAGTAGCACTGTTTTCGTAAGCTCCGGCGTGCTTTCATGCAGGAAATAAGCTTTAAGTTTCTCCCCGGTCTTTTCCTTGAACTCTGAGTACTCCCCGTCTGACATAGAGATTCGCACTACCTTGTCTCGACAGACAATCTCGGCCCCGTGTTTCGACCCAATCCATTCCCCCAATCACATCGAAACTTCCTAGCTCAAAGGGTATCAAGTCTATATCGAAGGTGTGGTCCTCTAATATTATGAGCACTTTCTAATAATTTCATCGGCCTGAACAATCCTACGTTGGCCATTTCTACAGAGTAGCTAGTTTCTAGCCTACTAGGGCTCAAATCAAGCAATTGCACAAATCAGAAGATATAAAGCTATTGTCTGCTCCAGTATCAAACAGTATAGATGCAAAGTGATTATTGAGTAAGTGCGTACCCGTGACAACATTCGGGTCCTGGCGAGCATCGTTGGCTCCAATGACGAATGCACGTCCCCGAGCTGTATTCCCCTGATTGGTCGGGCCTTGATTTCCAGCTATAGCCATCACTTGCTGCTGGTTGTTTCCTTGTTGACCCCCGGTGCCGATTCAGCCTGGGGCACTGTTCGGTAATGATCGAGACTTCCACACTCATAACAAGCCCTTGCATTCCGGCGGGGTTAAACGCGTTGACCGGTGCAACCATATTCGGCGCTGTTCTGCAGTCTCTTGCAAGATGCCCCGGGCGTCTACAATTCGCGCACACCCGGCACTGCGTTCCTGGGGGATGATGATATTGCACTTGTCACATTTGGGGTGCGGACCCACATACTCGCCTGCCCTGCGTCACTGCCACAAAGTTTCTGGTTGTCTTGGCTCTTTTGTCAAACTTCCCGGCACTCGACCGGCTCGTTTCCCAAAATCCTTTCTCTTCTCTGCTCCTCTACCCAAAACTCCTGTTCTCACCATTTCATCAGTCAAAGCGCCAGCCTTCAGAATCGCGCTCTGGATAGTAGGAGGAGGAACGGTAGCGGTTACCATTGCACGGATTTGAGGCGCAAGTCCCAAATGTATCTCTCTATTCTCTTTGATTCCGGCGTGACCAGATGCGGGACCAACCTCGCTAACTCATGAAAACGGTCGGTGTAAGCTGCGTGCCCAGCCCCCACCATGAAATGATTCCAGAACTCATGCTCAAGTTTTTGCATCTCATTGAGAGGACAGTACTCCTCGGTGATTATGGCCTTGAACTCATCCACGAAATTGCATCGCGGATTCCCTTCCCTAGCCTGAATCTGAGTGTTCCACCATGTCAGTGCCTTGCCCTGTAGTGAGCAAGTGGCGTACTTAATCTTTGGCTGTCGAGGCATTCGCTGATATCGATCACGGCCTCCATCTTTTCAAGCCATCTGCTTAGAGCTATGGCTCAACACTTTGCCATCAAACTCTCGTGGTTTACAAGCCACGAATTCCTTGTACGAACATCCCCGTCTAGTTCACAACCCCGGTCTCATTAACAATTACAGTTCGTTACGGCTGTACCACCATTTCCGGTCTCCTGATTGCTTTCATTCCCAGTCGGGTTACCGTTATCCTCATTTTCATTGCCACGTCCCCGTGGGGGTGAGATTCTGAAGAGCATCACTCACTTGGGCCACGATAGTCGGGAATAGTGCGGCCAGCTGTTGAGCGATCAGGGCTGCACATCAGTGTTCCTGTTCCTTGATTGTTACTGGCAAGAGCATCACTTGTTCTTGGGGTTCTTCCCTGCCTCTACCTCTGCCTCTGCCTCTTGGGGCTTCAATTCCGCTACATTACTGCGAGCGATCTTCGAGGCGGCATGTTTATTCATAAAAGAGATAACATGTAAGCTTTAGTCACCATATGATACACAAGTATTCGTTTATCAGTTCCAATGTTCATGTTCCGGTCGGTCAAGATCACCATGCAGCCCATTCAAGCATATTCTCGGTATACCGGTGGTGTTTATATATAGGGTCCCCGCAGCGTTCCCACCACACACGATGTACGAGAATGATGCCCGATCCGGTTACATGACATCCGACTTTCCTTTACATCATATCCATAATAATCATCAGGTCAACTGAGAGCCCAAGCGCGTAATCACGTATAGTCTGGTGGAGGTGCCTATCTCGCATCCTTAAAGGACTAGACATAGCCTCCTGGGTCGGTCCAGTGTCCAAGGTTAAGCGCAGTATATGATCTGTGAAGATCTCTTCGGTCTTAATACCCGAATCTGGTTATGATAACTTGGCGCGCAGAGGGAACGGAAGATCTAATAGGAGCATCCATAAAGAGTGAGCACAATGCTCTCTCATAGGGTGGAAAGATCAAAAATAGATAGATAAACGAACAAGTAATGAGGAACACGATATGAGATACAAAATGCACACAAACCCTGGCATGCAATCTACATGAAGGTTCCTAGGTTATAGTCTAGGTCAAGTGTATTGCTAATTCTCTATAACCAATGGCTCTGATACCAGTCTGTCACACCCCTGCTAAGAGCGGAAACACGGGGGTTGCGACGAGACGGAAGTCATAAACATGGTAAGCGATAGAGATGCATAATAAAATGATGGACAAGCGTGTCATGACGACACCCGACAACAAGGAGACTTGTGTCGTGTATAGTCCCTGCACTTAACCCTCGAGTTTCCCAACAATTTGTTCGGTTGATTACG
>CM046447.1:72695953-72698453 GCA_025506515.1 Flaveria trinervia | reverse complement strand
TGTGTATGTGTGTATGTGTGTGTACGTGTGTATGTATGTATGTATGTACGTACGTATGTATGTATGTATGATGTATGTATGTATGTATGTATGATGATGTATGTATGTATGTATGTATGTAGTATGTATGTAGATGTATGTAGTGTATGTATGTATGTATGGTGTGTATGTATGCATGTATGTATGTATGCAGGTATGTATGTATGTATGTATGTATGTATGTATGTATGTATGTATGTATGTATGTATGTATGTATGTATGTATGTATGTATGTATGTATGTGTATGTATGTATGTATGTATGTATGTATGTATGTATGTAGTTGTATGTATGTATGTATGTATGTATGTATGTATGTTGTATGTATGGATGTATGTATGTATGTATGTAGTATGTATGTATGTATGTATGTATGTATGTATGTATGTATGTGTGTATGTATGTATGCATGTATCTATGCATGTATGTATGTATGTATGTATGTATGTATGAATGTACGTATTTATGTATGTATGTACGTACGTAAGTACATACGTATGTACGTACGTATGTGCGTGTGTACTTACGTAGGTAAGTACGTACGTATGTATGTACGTATGTATGTACGTACATATGTACGTATGTACGTATGTATGTATGTGTGTATGTGTGTATGTGTATGTATGTGGTATGTGTATGTATGTGTGTATGTGTGTATACATGTATGTGTGTATGTGTGTATGTGTATGTATGTATGTATGTATGTATGTATGTATGTATGTATGTATGTATGTATGTCTGTATGTGTGTATGTATAGACGTACGTATGTATGTACGTGTGTACGTGTGTACGTATGGACGTGTGTACGTGTTTACGTGTGCATGTGTGTATGTATGTGTGTATGTATGTATGTATGTATGTATGTATGTATGTATGTATGAATGATGTATGTATGTATGATGTATGTATGTATGTATGTAGTATGTATGTATTTGTGTATGTATGTATGTGTATGTATGTATGTGTGTATGTATGTATGTGCGTATGTATGTGTGTACGTATGTATGTATGTCGTATGTTTGTGTGTACGTATTTATGTATGTACGTATGTACGTACGTACGTACGTATGTGTTTACGTTGTGTACGTGTACGTATGTACGTATGTACGTGTGTACGTGTGTACGTGTGTATGTGAGTATGTGTGTATGTCTGTGTGTATGTGTGTATGTGTGTATGTATGTATGTATGTATATGTGTATGTGTGTATGTGTGTTTGTATGTATGTATGTATGTATGTATGTATGTATGTATGTATGTATGTATGTGTGTATGTATGTACATACGTACGTACGTACGTACGTAAGTGTTGTACGTATGTAAGTGTGTACGTGTGTACGTGTGTACGTCTGTACGTGTTTACATGTGTACGTGTGTATGTATGTATGTACATACGTATGTATGTATGTATGTATGTATGTATATTATGTATGTATGTAGAATGTATGTATGTATGTATGTATGTATGTATGTATGTACGTACGTAAGTACGTGCGTATGTATGTACGTACGTAAGTATGTGCGTATGTATTACGTACGTAAGTACGTACGTATGTATGTACGTATTTATGTACGTACGTATGTATGTATGTACGTATGTACGTATGTATGTATGTGTGTATGTGTTTATGTGTGTATGTATGTGTGTATGTGTGTATGTATGTATGTGTGTATGTGTGTATGTGTGTATGTATGTATGTGTGTATGTATGTCGGTACATATGTATGTATGTGTGTATGTGTGTATGTTTGTATGTATGTGTGTATGTGTGTATGTATGTATGTGTGTATGTGTGTATGTATGTATGTATGTATGTATGTGTGTGTGTATGTATGTATGTATCTACGTATGTACGTATGTACGTATGTACGTTTGTACGTATGTACGTATGTATGTATGTACGTATGTATGTACGTATGTACGTTTGTACGTATGTACGTGTGTATGTACGTATGTGTGTATGTGTGTATGTGTGTATGTGTGTATGTATGTGTGTATGTGTGTATGTATGTATGTGTGTATGTATGTATGTATGTATGTATGTATGTATGTATGTATGTATGTATGTATGTATGTGTGTGTGTTGTATGTATATTGTGTATGTGTGTATGTGTGTACGTACGTAGTACGTGTGTATGTATGTGCGTATGTATGTATGTACGTGTGTACGTATTTACGTATGTACGTGTGTACGTGCGTACGTGTGTATGTGTGTATGTGTGTATATGTGTATATGTGTATGTATGTATGTATATATGTATATATGTATGTGTGTATGTATGTATGTCTGCATGTATGTATGTATGTATGTATGTACGTATGTATGTATGTACGTATGTATGTATGTACGTATGTATGTATGTACGTATGTATGTACGTACGTATGTATGTATGTATGTACGTATGTATGTCTGTACGTATGTATGTATGTACGTATGTATGTATGTACGTATGTATGTAT
>CM046447.1:72620953-72690953 GCA_025506515.1 Flaveria trinervia | reverse complement strand
TTTAACCTACGAATTATCAAACTTCAGCAGGTTCAGTTCAGTATTATTGCTCAATCGCATGATTGAGTTCATCCGCATTCCTCAATCGCACGATTGGACTCATTCGCACCCTCATTCGTACGACTGAGAACCTTATTCGGACTGTTCAACTGCATTAGTTCATTCGGACGCCTGACTCGTCTGCATTTGTTCAGTCGCACGATTGAACCATTCGCCTAGTTCAATCACCCGAATAAGCCAATCGCATACCTTCATTCGCACACTTAAGCAGTTTGTTTAATAGTAAAGTTAGTGAAATGGAGGACCAGTTTTCAGCATACACAGCAAGTAGAGATACAAGTATTCAAAATCTACTGCTGTTGGAGAACGAAGTGGGAATTCACAATAAACCCCCGAAGCTTATCACGTTAGACGACTACCCACAATGGAAGCAACGTTTTGAAATCTACTTAAATGGAGTAGATACAAATTTGTGGGAGGCAATAGAGCCGGGGTACAGCATGCCAGTAGGAGCTAACGGAGTCAAACTTACACTAAGTGGCATGTCGGATACACAGAAAGTAAAACACAACGCTAAGAAGAAAGTCTACGCTTTGCTCACTCAGTCTATTCCGAAGGATATCTTCCATCAGTATTCGGAATATACTCAAGCAAAGAAAATATGGGATGCGTTGGAGAAGAGGTATGACGGAAATGCCTCACTCAAGGCCATTAAGGCAAAAGCTTTGAAGAAGGAGTTCAACAACTTCTCTTCAATGGGAAAGGAAGGCCTGGATGATGTGATCGACAGATTCTACCAATTGATGAGTGAGATGCACAGTCGTGGAGTAACTACATCGATGGAGGATAAGGTATCCAACTTTGCTGATGGACTACCGGAGAAATGGGCTTCTTTCGTTTCTAATCTCAGACAGAATGGGATGCTCTCGAAGTTAGATATAAATGACTTCATTCTGAAACTGAGAGAAGAGGAGCTTAGGATGAAGTATAGAGCTCAAAAGGCTAACTACGACCAGAATCCTGCACTCTACAATGCAACTCCTCAGGCCAAGACATCTGGAGCACCACTGCAGACTGCCTTCCTCTCAAGCACAGCAATTCCAACACAACCATCAACTTCAGGGTCCGAAACGTCAGGGTCGTCTGGCACCCAGTATATATACCTGAAGCTAATGCAGCAAAATTGAAGACCGATAACTTCGGTAACGTGACTGTTGAGGTGGCCAAAGAACACATGGACCTCTTAGCTGCTGTAGTCCACTCCTATGATGGACTAATTGCTGGAAAGATAGGAAATTTTCACCTGGAAGATGAGGATTATGAACAGGTGGACGAGATGAAGTTGGAACGAATGGACATAATGTGGACTTTGGCAAGTGCTGTCCAACGAGCTAAAAAGGTTGTCAAAAAAAACAAACAGAACTTAGTTGCAACCAAGGACACAACCTTTGGCTTTGACAAGTCAAAGGTAACTTGTTTCAACTATGGTGAGAAGGGACACTTCAAGTGGGAGTGTGTGAAGCCAAAGAAGACTGGGAATGGCAATCCCTTCTCATCCTTTAATCGTCAGGACAAGGCCACATCTAGCAGTTCTACTTCATCTAGCAAGGACCCCAAAGCCTTGACTGCTAATGAGGATGAAGGACAGGACTGGAGCTTCTGGTTCGTCTCACAGGAGAGTCCAACATAGCTTGTGTGGAGGACATTGATGACGATTCTGCCAGTGAGGGATATATAGTAGTAGAGCTCGCGATGTCAAATTCTGAAGATACTGCACATATGGCCAACCACCTGCCTGAAGAAGAAAAATCTGCATCAACGTCAGAATCACCAGAACCAGAAACAATAGATTCTGCACTCATGGCTGATTCCTCTTCAACATCTCAGGTAAGTACTACTAACCAGTTGTTTAATAATCATGCTTGTTTAGATTGCAATAAATTTAGAGAAAGTATAGATTTGAAATTTTCTAGGTTATTAGATCATATTGATAGCTTAGCAAAGGATCTGGAACTGTGCACTGAGGCAAATAGAGTATTAAAACAAAACGAGCACAGTTACAAGGAAAAGATCGACCTATTGAATAAACAGCTTAGAGAAACAGAGGTAATTGCCTTTAACCAAGCAAATGACATTAGGTACTATCTGAACTCCCTAGAGGACACTAAGAAGCAGAAAGCAATTTTAGAAGTAGAAGTCAACTCCTTAAAACAAAAACTGCATAGTTGGACAAGCTCATCTCACATTGTCCAACACTTAGTAAGAGAAAGAAACAATGGGGAGGGATTGGGATACAAAGTGGTTCCACCACCACCTGAGACCTTGATGAACACCAAAAGTAAACCGATTAACAATAACCCCATCAAGGATCACGTGGTGTCCACTCCTCTTGTTAGTGATCCTGATTCCGTAAGTAAATCCAATGAATCTGACACTAAACAAAAGGAGGCCACTTCAAAGGCAAAAGGAAATATGCCTTGTGTTAACCTAGAAATTGAGTTTGAAAAGGTTAATAGAAAGTCAGGGTCTAACAAAGTAAAATCAGAACCCAAAAAGACTATAAAACCTAATCAATCACGAGCATCATGTCAAAGTCTAGGTAAACAAGATATAAAAGATGTAACACCAGGTAAAGTAATTAAGTTTGTAAAACCCGGTCATACATCTAACAAAGAAGTGTCTAAATCTAAACAAAATAAGGTCGACCGTGTGACATCTACATCTCCACCAAAACATATAAACCGTAAAATTGAAAACAGATCCTGCTATAATTGTGGAGAGTATGGTCACATAGCGTCTCATTGTCCTTATTATCAGACACAAGGAGGAAAGTTGAACTTTCTGCATCTACACCTAGCTCTTTTAAGAGGAACTCAGTGACGCCTCCAAAAAGGGATAGTGAACCCAAAGTTCAACCCATCAGCTAGTCGTCTGTCTATCACAAACAGGCCCTACACAAAGCTGGCTGTGGAAAGAAAAATCTGCCTCAATGTATGAAAATGAGAACAAACAGAAATTTGAGCTTCCCTCAACCTCGAATGGTCAATGGGTTGAGTTTATGATGTGTGATGCCTCGGGGAAACCAAGCCAGTGAAGGCTTAGGTTCCTAACATGAACTAATGTTTTCATTGAATGTGCAGGGTGTTCGCTATAGTGTTGAGACTAACACGTGGATTGTAGATAGCGGAGCATCCAGGCATATGACAGGGAACAAAGCTCTCTTATCAAACGTCAGACAAATCAAAGGAGGGCATGTTTCATTTGCTGGAAACAAAGGCGGGTACATCAAAGCCCAAGGGGAAGTGGGAAATGAGAAAGTTAAGTTTGATAAGGTAAACTACGTCCAACAATTACAAAATAACTTACTTTTAGTTTCTCAAATATGTGATAAAGGATTCAAAGTAGTCTTTACAACAAGAAGTGCTACGTTCTGAAGAAAGACTATGTGATCCCAGAGGACCAAATCCTAATGTTAGCTTCAAGATATAATGATCTTTATGTTTTGGATCTCTCAAAGGCCTCCATAACGGATCGTGAAGTCTAATGCTTCTTGTCCAAAGCTACTGAGAAGGACTCCATCTCCTGGCATAGGATAATGGGACACATAAATCCGAGGAAAATGAATCACTTGATCCAGAATGGCCTTGTGAGAGGAGCAAATGTCAAAAACTTCTAACTCCCGGATTTCTGTGTTGCATTCAAAAAGGGCAAACAGACTAAGAATTCTTATAAGGAAAAGAATGTTCATTCTATAGAACTTCCTCTTGAACTCCTTCACATGGATCTGTTTGGTCCAGTCAGTACAAGAAGCATCGCAGGCGACTTGTATTGCTATGTAGTTACTGATGACTACTCAAGATTCTCTTGGGTAATATTTTTGAAATCCAAATCAGAAACATTTGAATCCTTCAAAGAATTAGTAACTACACTGGAATCCCTATACAAGCTAAAGGTACGACAAGTGCGCTCAGACAACGGAACCGAGTTCAAGAATCAGTGGATGGAGGCCTACTGCAAGGAAAAGGGAATTATGCATCAATTTACATCTGCCTACACTCCTCAGATGAACGGTGTTGCTAAACGGAAGAATCCAAGCTTGATAGAAACAGCACGGACAATGCTGGCAGACTCAAAACTACTATTCAATTCTGGAATGAAGCAGTGGCAAATGCATGTTATACACTTAATCGAGTTCTGGTAGTTAAACGCCATGGAAAAACGTGTTATGAGTTACTACAATGACGTAAACCAAATTTTGAGTATCTCGAGCCGTTTGGCGCTCCGTGCACCCTGCTGAAGAAGACTCAGGAGGGAAAATTCAGTGAGAAGGTAGATGAAGGATCTTTCTAGGATACAACATACCAAACAAGAGAGTTTACAACAACTCAACGGGTCAAGTAGAGGTGTGGTGTAATGTTGATGTTCAGAGATACATCACACCACCTGCAGGAAAAGAGCCTGGTTACTTCTTTGACTATGATGGATTCTTCAAGTCCTTCAACATACCTCTCACTACTTCAGAAGACGAGTTGGCAAACAAGATGATGTATGATGTCTTAAACACATCGTCTCAAGATTCAACACCATCCAGTTTACAAAGTCAATCATCTACCAACTCAGGGGGAGCACTTGATGTGAGTGACTCTTCCTCTGATGAAGAAAATGTGGAAAATGATCAGAACAACCAGGATGTCCGGGTTCCGCCTACCACAAGTCCACAAGCATCTGACAGTGGTGCATCTGAGCTTTCGGAACCTCAAACTCCTATTGCCTCAGATCCAGAACCAAATGTTCACAATCTTGATTCTGAGGTAGTTGTTCCAATAACTCCCGGCTCACGTCTAAATGTCTATCATCCTTTGGATAATGTTATAGGATATGTGAGATCAGGGGTTCAGACTAGAAATCAGTTGTACTCAGCTGATTATGCATCTGTGATGGAAAAGGGATACCTTCATGATGATGCCTACAGCTTCTTTGTGTCTCAGTTTGAGCCAAAGTATGTTAGTGAAGCACTGAATGATGAGGCTTGGGTGAGTGCCATGCAAGAAGAACTTCTTTAGTTTAAGAAGTTGGGTATATGGACTCTAGTGGATAGACCTAAAGGTGCTAAGGTCATTGGCACCAAATAGGTCTTGAAATGCTAGAAAGATGATCAAGGAGTGATCATCAGAAACAAGGCTCGGCTTGTTGTTTAGGGTTTTCGACAAGTTGAGGATATTGAATACAATGAAGTGTTTGCACCCGTGACAAGGATGGAAGCAATCCACATCTTCCTTGCCTATGCATCTTATATGAAAATCAAAGTTTATCAACTAGATGTGAAGAGTGCATTCCTTCATGGTGAGATTCGAGAGACAGTGTATGTCAGTCAACTCGAGGGATTTGAGGATCCATATCATTGGGACAGAGTTTACAAACTCGACAAGGCGCTATATGGGCTTCATCAAGCTTCGAGGGCCTGGTATGAGAACTCACGACTCATCTTGTGAAACACGGTTTTCGCAGGGGAATCATTGACTGTACATTGTTTATCAAAGAAAAATATGGAGACTTACTGCTGGTACAAATCTATGTCGATGATATAATTTTTGGTTCCAAGAACGAAGAATTATGTAAAGAGTTTAAATCAATAATGAGGCGGAATTTGAGATGAGTGCAATGGGAGAAATGAAATTCTTTCATGGTTTATAGGTGGATCAGATATCAAATGGTATTTTCTACATCATACCAAGTATGTAGGTGATATTCTCAATCGGTTTGACATGGAGAATGCTTCCACAGCTGGAACTCCACTTGCTACAAACCATGATGTAGCACCTGATGAGAATGGTGATCTGGTAGATGCCACTATGTACCAAGGGATGATTGGATCTCGCATGTATCTCACTGTCTAACGACCTGATATCATGTATGATACATGTTTATGCTCATGATATCAGGCAAAGCCTAAAGTGAACTATCTGATTGGGGTCAAACGAATTTTTCGTTATCTGAAGGGTACACCCATACTTGGATTGTGGTATCCTCATGATGATGACTTTGAGCTTACAGCATATAGCGACTTGGATTACGGTGGCTGCAAGATGAACTACAAGTCTACATCAGCAGGGTGTCAGTTCTTTGGGAGAAGATTAGTAACCTGGCAGTGTAAGAAACAGACCTCGGTTGCATTGTCAACCTGTGAAGCCGAATACGTTGTTGCTGCAAGCTGCTGTTCTCAAATCATATGGATTCAACAGCAAATGCGGGATTATGGTTTGAATTTCTCTTTTACTCCTATCTTTGTTGATAACTCTACTGCAATTGCAGTCACTAAAAACCCGGTCCAACATCCTAAGGCCAAACACATCGGAATTAAATATCACTTTATACGTGATTGCTTTGAAAAGAACTTAATCGATGTGGTAAAAATAAATACAGATTTTCAACGCGCTGACCTCTATACAAAGGCATTTGACAAACCATGTTTTTTTATATTTGTTAGAGGTCAACGAAGTTAAAAAGAAAAATGAGGTCATTCCTGAAGATGACCATGTATAGTCCGATGCGTCGAGTCTAGCTCCTTTTATTTTTTTCAATTTTTTATTTTATTTTATTTTACTTTATCTTCTTAATTTTAAGTAGTTTAATTACAATTGGTTATTTCCTTGCCTATTAAAATCCTAAACGCTAATCCGTGACGGTTTTATAATTTTAGGGGGAGAATAGGTTTAGGCAGTAATATACAAAAACAAAAAAAAACAAGGGAGAAGGAGAGGCAAGCTGATAATAATAAGATCGTATGTGTGATACCGATTCAATCTTTGGAATATGATAGTACACAGGAACAAACCATTTAGGACTTTAAAAATCAAAATTGAAAAAGATGCAAAGCTCAAGTATAAGTCTATGTAGTCTGAGCAATATAAAAGGAAATATGATAGATAAGCTAGCTACTACTAAGGTAACACAAAGAAAGTAGACCTAGAGGTGATAGACCATAGAGATATGTTGGTAGATTCAACACAATAAATAACTAGACCTTTTTGGTGATCTCAAGATAAACTAAAATGTTTGACTAGCTGTGGGTACACCTTATCCCTGGTTAACACAATCAACAAGATTCCAATAAGGGTGACGAGCAAAATAAACGCCACAAATCTGTGCGGTAAGACCAAAGCATGAGCAAAAGAATATAAAAAATGCAAATACAATCAACTAATAACCTTATGTTGGTGTGATCTGTGCAAAAAGAATGAAATGGCTCAAACAAGAAGATAGGTTATGTGCCTTTCTGCTGTGCGGTGCACTGACCTGAGGATAAGCATAATCTATATACTAGAACTCATTGTTGTTTTGCCTCTCTGCTATGCGGTGGCACGAGTAGAGGATAAGCATAATCTATATATTCTAGAACTCATTGTTGTTTGCCGCCTCTCTGCTGTGCGGTGGCACTGACCTGAGGCTTGGCTTCTTTTGAAAGTTCTAGAATAGTTTCTTCTTGAAATACTACCCTGAGACCGCTCAAAATCTCCTGAGGAAGTTGATTACCATATAAGTGTGGGATCCACAATGCTTGTTGAAATGAACAAACTTAAACCATCACCAATCTGTGTTGAAAGTCTGTGTATAGATTTAAGAGGACAAGTATACTGACAATCATTGTGGCTACAATTCTTGAAACTTCAAATCAGTGTGGAGACCTAAGATACTAGTATGATTTCCTAGATTTGCTAACTGACTCCAGATGAAAAACAAGAATACAGCATCAAAGTTTTTTTGTAATAACTGTCTTGAATGATTTGAGTATCTTGTATGATTCCAATTGAATGGTCCATGTATGGTTTAAGGATTGAAGCAGCTCTTTCAAAAAAATTATGTAACCCTCACAAAACACAAAAACATGTATTAGTTTTAAGTTTCATTGTTATTTCTTTTATTAATGCTTAATTTTGTCAATTCAGAGTGTCTAATATCGGACATGTCATGAAAGTTGATAAGGAGCCTTATTCTAAAAGGTCACGTCTGGGTGACCACATGTGCTTTAAAATAAATAATCCGTCTGAGGTGACCACACGTGCTTTCAAATAAATGGATCACGTCTGAGGTGACAAAATGTTAAAAGGATCACGTCGAGGTGATCAAAGGTTTTTCAAGATAAAATGATCATGTATGAGATGACCAAATCTCATAAAGTTTATTCATATGTTAAACAGAGAAAAAGTGAAAGGTTATAAAGTCAAATTCATGAGTCTGACCCTTCGCCGAATGGAATGAGTAGACTTTGGACCCATCAATATGAATGGACCATACTCATGCATTAAACAGCCGAATGGACATGAGTATGAACCATTCACCCGAATGGCTTATCAAAATGATCCATTCGACCGAATAAGAGTATGCGAATGAGTCAGTCGCCCGACTGAACTCCAGTCGGCCGACTGAATATGAGCGACTGAGCAATCGCATGACTGAGGTCCTTCGCCGGAATGAACAGAGAGAATGGGTCCAGTCGGCCGATTGAACTCAGATTCAGTATAAATAGGACCCAGTCGATCGCATTCAACTCATCACCCCCTAATCGCCCTTATTTCGCATAGCTACCGTGTACTCTGCCAAATTTTCATCTGACCAAGATTTCATACTTCCATTGATTTTCTGATGATTGTGTGTGATTATATAGGTATAATACGATGAAATCTCACAGAAATCAAGAGAAATGGTGCCCTAACTTTTGATGTTCGATTGAAACAAGAACCGAACCACTAAATGGACTAATGACCTACTAAAACTAAGTAAAATGTTAAAACTAATGTTACTAGGCCTTTAGTTAAGAGATTGCGAGTCTAAAGAACCAATGCACAACGTTTAATTTCACGAATTAGTCAAGATTCGAACCTCAGTCGACCGAACAGTGGGTCATGCGACTGGTCGTCTGGATGAACTCCAATCGCACGATTGAGCGGGCCGAATAGCTTAATCGGCCGAATGTATCATACGAATGAGCTTAGTCAGCCGACTGAACCAATCGCAGGATCAGCAAACCGATTGAACTCAGTCGCCTGTTCATTCACCCGAATGAGTCCAGTTGCATGATAGGACAATCGACTGAACACAGTCGCATAGTTCAATCGCATGAATGAACCGGATGAATTCAACCAAGTTAATTAAGACTGGCTTGTATTATGTGATTATCTAATGTCTATGTCTCTTGTGTGCAAATCGATGGCTGATAGATGGTCTATCAACCCCAAGCACATATATGTGCTCATTTAGACCACACAACTCGGAATGGTGCCGAGTTTGTAGAGATCATCGCTTTTCTAAGCGATCAAGGATCCACAATGCCATTTCTACTCCATCCACTCCCTACTGGTCTATACAACAGGCCTTCTGGGAGAATGCATCTGTTGATCGATCACGTGAGCCGTACAGCATACAGAGTTCTATCTGTGGCATGGATATAGAGATTACTGCTACAGACATTCAGAGGGTACTTGAGTTGGGAGACGATACTGATCACCCCACCAAACTTCACCCACTGACGGTGAGAGGGTGTTTCATGAGGATTAAGTACTCTGGGGACATAAACTCAGGTGTGCTCAACAAGAGCAACCTGTGCCCCCAGTATAACTACTTGGCACACGTCATCCTGAAGTGCATAGCTTCACGAAGGGGTGGGTTTGACGACCTCTCAGGCCAGATAAAAAATGCCTACGTGGCACTGGTGCTGAACCACCCCGTCAGCTTTTCGAGCATGATCTTCTCCTACCTTATAGAGAACTTTGAGACGAAGGGCAAAGAGGGTTTCTGCATGTACCCTAGGTTCTTACAGATGATTTTGACGAGAAGCTGCCCTCGCTTCCAAAGGAGAGCCACGACGCTGTGGCTTTAGAGATTATGGATGATACGACATTGGGTCGTATGAGAGTTTACCGGAAAGCAGATCAAGCCCCCGGTAAAGAGACTTATAGGCCATCTGGCCAAGGAGAACTACGTGGCGCCAGGCAGGCTTAAGTGGCATCACGTAGATAGTGACTCAGATGATGAGCAGTTACAGCTCCCAGAGAACGACTACAATGACGATGACACGGTGATGCTGGAGATGCAGGGCCCACTCAACCAAGGGCCCCCACTGCTGATATAGCATCTCCGGCACTGCCCATGATGGAGCAGAGAATGCTGGATTTCACCAGGATTTCATACCGGGTGAGGAGGAGGATTCAGATGAGGAGCCTCTGACTCGGACTGTGGGCAGTAAAGTCGTTGCCACAGAACGAGGGCTCCGGGCGGTTGGTGAACGCCCTGGCGGATTGGGAGAGGCTGACACTGATCCTACATTTGCTCCCGATCAACCAAGCCGTGTTCTAGGGGGAGCATCCTCCTCGACAGGATCGAGGAAGAAAAGGATGGCTCAGCCCACGGCATGAAGAAGAAGAAGAGACGACTCACTTTCATCACTACCACCACCACCACTACACCTACCACCAGCACTCCACCTATCACCAAAGCCACCACCACAGCTACCACCACTTCTACCACACCCTCTACCACCATTACCATACCATCCACCATCACTACCACACCTCCACCCTCCACTACTACACACCATACCTCCACCAGTATAACTATACCAACCCTAATCTTCACCACTGCCACCACCACACCACCACTAGCCACCATGCTGGTCCTTCATCATACCTTCATATACATCAGATCACCTCTACCTCCCAGTGGGGTAGAGGAACAGCTCTCGGCATTCAACCGTATGGTGCTGAGGCTGTTGGCTGCAGACGAAGAGAAGACTGCTCAATTACGTCAGCTAGTAGACCTTACTACTACCCAAGCTCTGCAGATATCTCAGCAGGCCAGCTGATGGAGGCTCAGCAAGTTGAGATGTCCTAACTCCGGGAGCAGCATGCCAATCAGCAAAAAGGATTGAGGAGTTGGAGACCACCAACAAGACCATCATGTTGCGTTCTCAAGGGATCCAAGGAAGAGCCCCTAAAGATCAAGGAAGGGGATGGGATGATAGTGATGATGATAGTGATGATGAGGATGATGATGGTGATAATGATATTGATGTTGCTGGTGATGCTGGAGACGATGAGGTGATGATGATGAAGACGACACACCTGCTACGGGTGCCACACCTACCAGTGAAAGGAGGACGAAGAGAGCACAAGATCAAGGTGCCTCCATATCCGGCCCGGCAGCAGAAGAGCATATGATTCAGAATAAGAGTAATGTTAGTTATTTATGCTATTGAAATCATATGTATTTGAATCATGTATCAACTTAATATAATGACTGTTTATATTTAATGTAAATGTTTCTGTCTTTATTATTAACTAATGATTTTTGTTTTGAATGTCTAACTCAAGAAGATCCAAACTTTCAAAGAGATAAATATGATATTGCTCCCCTCCAACAGGTCAAGACTCAACTCACATTGATTCTGGATCTGCAGGGTATTGTTAGGAGATCGGTAATGCATACTCCTGAAGAAGGAGAAATCATTTATAATCTCACTGATGAGCAAATAGCCAACATGTTCAAGCTGAATGCTGAAGAGATTGTGAAAGACGCTCCGACAGTACAAGTAGAGAGTGACGATGAGCTTTAGGATATTGATGAGATCGAGATTGAAGATGTCACTGCACAACATTATCTAGAGTACACTAACAACGAGGGAAATGTCATTCCAATCGGGAGACACTAATTTTGAGACTCTAGATAAAATGGAGCAAGAGTCAGAAAAAGATAAAGAGAAGGCCCAAGCCTTAGACGCCGAAGTCAACATCAAAAAGCTGAATGGGCAGCGTGTTTTGAAGAGATAAGAGCCCAACGCAGTGCTACAACTTCAACTGTCTACACCAAGTTGTATAAGGTCTAGAAACATCAAAAGGTGGCAGGTAGGATCATAGTGTGGGCATATTTTAAAGACCTCAATGTTTACGCTATTAAACGTGAGAAGGGAATTGAGTACTTCAGATTCCCACATGATCTGAAGGCTCTTCCAGGTTTTGAGCTTAACCAGTTAGCAAAGTTAAAATTGCTATACGCTGACCCTCGTAAGATGTCAGGCTGGTTTGAAGCAGCTCTAAAGAGGGAGTACCACACCAGATGGGTCAACTTCAAACCTCAACAACCAACAAGGTACATCAGACGATCTGAGGTTGACGCCATAACTGGCAAACCAAAAGTAGTGTTGAAGTGGAGTCCACCATGTACAATGTCAAAGATCCCACTATGTGAGATGCCACAGGACTTCACTCCACACTTCAAATGATGGTACTACGATTGGAGAACGGGAGAGGCCGTGATAGTCTTGAACATAAATGGTACAATGGAAACCATTAGGGTGTTTGACCCAATGTGGCTCACCAACTTGTCAGCAAAAGATGTTTATACTTTATACAAGTGGCCATTGTTCTATGACTCACAAGATATTGTACAAGCTTTACAATTCCAGAAGGTGATACGACTTTGTTTGCTTTCGAGATAAATACAGGAGTCACCAGAGAAGCTAAGTACAAGAAGTTTGAGGAAATTATGAAAGATGTTAGACAATAGATAGATCTAGGTCCAAGGGGGAGTTTGTTGATACATATATGTACCTAGATCCTTATCTCATGTAATATGTCTTGAATGTCTTGCACTTATGTATTATTGGGTACTTAATGAAATGAGAATATTTGATTGTGATTTGTATTGTTTAATATTTCATTAATGAGTGTTTTAACGCATATTGCTTAATATATACTTTGTGGTTGATTGAATTATATAAATAACATTATGATATTTAATACATTCAAACTTAACCACATGAAGTTATCATGCGAATTGCCCATGCTAATGGACCATACGCATGAACAATTTCATGCGAATGACTCACTCGCACGACTGAACCAGGAGACTGGATCATTCATATGATTGTCATATAAGACTGGCTCAGTCGCACGACGAACACTCAGTCAGGCGAATGGACCAACCGTATAACTCAATTGTACGACTGAACAATATTAATGGTTCAGTCGCCCGAATGAGCAACCCTAACCTATAAATACCACTTAATTCATGGAAAAACATAAGCATTTAATCCACTTCGACTCCAGACGTACCCTAGCCATCCAGAAGCCTCTAAGTTCGTACTCCAAGTTCATAGAACGCTGTAGATCGATTCCTAATCGATTCTTGACGTTAGATTCAATATACAATTGTTTCTACGTGCGTTCTCACTGATTGGATCACCAATCAAATAGGATTCCGCACTATTTGTTTGGTTTACACGTTAATCAGTTGGTGTTTCGTTCAAATACTAGATCCTAACAATTCCTACTTATTTTCTGTTATGGATATGATGTTATCTATGAAAATCCTACTCACAGGATGGCCTCTTGAATCGACTTCAACAACTCGTGTAATACTACTAAGTATAAAATGGACTCAATCTAAATCCTTTCTAAAGTCCCCTCGTTGAACAATAATAGTCGGAATCCCTTATCGATGCGTGAATACTTATCCTAGAACTACTATTTATATCCTTAATTAACTATATATACTTCCTAGGGTTCCTCTACTCACAATACAACCTTTACAGAAAACTAGAGAAAGATGGTGAATATGCTTTCTAAATATTTTTTTAATAATCCACACCTTATATGGTAGTCCCTTGTTAAAACACCTAATAAAGAGATAATACAAGAAATGTAAAGAGTTAGGGTAAGAAGACAAAATCGATCGATGGAGGTTCGAACAGAAGTTAACTAATCCACCATACGTCCTCTTCACAATCATTAATTACGAGTTTGATTCACTAATGTTTCTCCCAAATGAAAGAGAAATTTTGTACACGAGTTTCAATAGACAATGGTATTGAACACCTTATACAACATTTCACTAGATCAAGGTAGTGATCAATTTTTACGTTTCACTAATCTCAAACGATAGTGATCACCTAACACCTCTCTCACAAATCATTAAGAAGTATAATGATGCATTTCACAAGCATTTTTCTATAAGAATAGTAATAATCATTAACCTATTTTAACATAAAATTTTGAATGTTGGAAGTTGTAGCATAACTCTTTATTTTGCTCTTGGATATCTAACCTTAAATCTCTCTTCAAAATGATGTTTGAATAACCATTGTACTAAAGTAATGTATATCAGATGTGTATTAGAAAGATTTCGCGCAAAATGGGTAGGTAAATATGGTTGTACGAAGGTTTTATTTAAAAACATTAAAATCAAGAAACCATTACTAACTAAACCATGGTCGATGCATTGACCTTTGTTCGGTTGGTTAGGCCTTTTTTGTCTTCTGTTTTTTGAAACTCATGTAATTGCACCTCCATCCTTCCAAACCTATTTTCACAAGGTTTTAAGATTCAATAAAGATTAGTTTGACTTGGGAATACAAGGATAGAGCTTTATACCAAAATAGCAAGATTTATGTTTGTATTTCCAAAACACACGTTTGATATGTTTCGCTATAGTCTAATTTTAAACTTTGTTAATCAAGTTTATTTCTTAAATAATCTTTTTACTTTAATAAAAGAGTATCTTGAGATGATACTGGCAACACCACAATCATCTTCACAAAAATATTTTCGTCTCTCTCTCCTATTAAATAAATACTTTAATTACTAATAATATTAGTTAACGCTTTTTAAATTTAAAAAATTAAGATAGATACCTATTATTAATGTTATTTATAATAAATAAATTTTTTATAACATATAAATTTTTCTAAAGCATAAAACTTTATTAAAAATATGAATATTTAAAAATTGGTATCTTTAAAAAATAATTTCTAAAAACCAAAATAATTAATTTGGTAGTTATAATAAGGACAATTTTAAAATAAAATTTTATAACGCTTTGTTTTAGAATAAGATGTTTATTATTCTTTTTGGAAAAACATTTGATTTTTTTTTAAAAGTTCATATAATTATATTCATTTCTCATACGTAATTTTAATCATATCATATGTTTGAATATATTTTATAATTATCAAATTTTATTATATTAATATTTTATTTATTCAACCCGTGTAACATACAAGTTTACTAAAGCTAGTAAGATATAATTCTAAACTTTTTTATTATGTAGACTCCATCTACCACTAATTTCACATTTCATATATTATTAATTTAAAGCTAACGATTTGATGAAATGTTTATGAGATTTGGATTTACAACACATTAGTTGAGTTTTTATAAAATCTTTTTGGATAATATCACTGTTTAAAAAACTCATTTATACAAATTTAGTCACATCATTTAAAATTTATTTAAAATCTCTCTAAATTTCCACATATTCAAGTTGTTGGACTGAGCTTTGATCCTTGCACGATGTTGTCGGTATTTCATTTTTTGAGCTTTGTTTGCTTGATCATTTTTGTCATTGTTACATTGAGTTTGATCTTCATATTTGATGATTCAAAAAGTATGTGGGAATGTATATGTGGTATATGTACATCCTTAGCGACAATATAATAACACAAACAATGTTTCAAATATATCAAAACAAGGAATCGGAATTTCATAATTAGCACTGAATCACTGTTATCCCAATACCTCCGATCACCTGGAAAGACACATTGTTGTAAGCCTTTTCAGTTTTCAAGGTTGATAAACATCATGTCACACCCTAACAGATGGCGAAATAATCAAAGTGGATGAATATAAATCGATTGTTCATAGCTCATAAATTTAATAAGTTTAAGTAATATTAAATATCATTTTCATTGAATAATACCAAATATATAAATCACTACAATACAATAAAGACTCAATCAACAATAAATCTTTAATTAATCTAGATCCAAGTCCTATATGAGCATAAAAATGTCCTTAAAATAGCATACTCAAACATGTTAAAAAGAAGGTCAACATATAATGTTGGTGAGTTCTCATGAATGTACATATGTATATAAACAATTTTAAAAGGCAATTCATGTCCTTGGTTAAGAAATAATGCAAGAATATAGGTAGCATAATGATACAATCAAACCTTGACAAAAGATGATCACGATAAGATAAACGATTAACTAAGTGTACTTAGTATCCATGATGAAAGGCATAAGCATCAAATAGGCTTGTCAAGCTCATAGATCTATGATGTCGTTAGGCTAGCAATAGTTAATGATTGCTTTTACAAGATGACTATCATATAATGCTCACTATTATGTTAAATCCATGACAAAATTTAAAAGATGAATTGCATGTGCAATACAAATATTAAGATATTTTACAAGTGTACTTTTATAGGTTACCATGCTTCAACCACCAAGATGTGAAATACAAATAAAAACAGGGTATGGAAACTTCACATGATATAAGATGATCTTAGTTAATATAAGAAACTGAGATTCTCCAACGATTCCTTCAAGATTCAACCTAAGGTTTGATGTCTTAGGATTAGAAAAATGACTAAAGACTAATTATGATTTAGGGTTTCAGTTGGAATTTGGGGTTTTAATAATTAAGTTAAACTAGTATTAAGCCTCACGTGTTATGGCGGGACACATTAAATGGGTCAAGTAACACTAATAGCACACCACCGTCATTGACCACCACACACCAAAAATACCATAAAAATGGAAAATGAATCCGTTGAAAAGTTGGTGAAAAACATTAAACCACACATGCACGTTATGGCGTGTAACTCATAAAATTTAGAACCAGCCGTAAAACAAAAATTTTATAAAATATGAAAAGTATAAGGGACCAAAGTTGAAAGTAAAATTTTATTGAGCTTAATTTGTAAAAGATGTAAAAGTATTGGGTTAGAATAAAAAAATATGTAAAAGTATTGGGTTAGAATAAAAAAATTAAAAATTAAAAAAAAACTGTACAACCCGTGAAGCATAGGTATAACTTACAATGCATAGAAAATTTGCTAATTAATACATATATAATAAAATAGTGTAATCGATTATGTTTTCATTCAATAAATATTAAATAAATTGATTAAATAATTATGATTGAAAACGATAATGAATGATTAGAAATTAATAATTTAATGTATAGTAATTGATTTAATAAAGATTGAATATAAAATGTGAAAAGAAATAATTAATTTAACAACTATTTATGATATAACATGACTTAATAAATAATTGAATATTTAATTATTTAAATAATTATTTGAATAACTAATTATTTAAATTATTTACAACATGTAGATTTATAATGGTTTGAAATAATTTAAAATTTGATCTATAATAGTTTTACAACATTTAAATCATATAAATGGATTAATAATGTTTTATAACCTTTTTTATTCTTTAAAAGGTATTTAAATTTAAATAAATTATATGTTTAAAATCTTTAAAATTAATTTAATAATTTCTGAAATGTTTTAATTAATAAAATGATTTTTATATTAATATATAATATAATTCTAAAATTTAGAATACATAAATTGACAAATAAAAAAATGGTAGAGGCCGGGGTCGAACCTGAGACCTTTAAGTATGGAGGCAAGGTGTTAACCACTTGGGCTAAAGCCCAAATCTAATTAAATAGCCCTTTTAAAATTTTAAATCATTGATTGTTTATTTCCCCCAATTCCATATGAATCCTAGAACGATTTGAATCCAAATTGAACATCAAATCGATATTAATAACCAAATTAGATTTAGGGCTTTGATTCCCCATGTGAACCGAGTATATATGTGTCCTTAGTTTACAAGAGGCAATCTGATGGATGATTAACAAGATAGAAGTAAGTCATGACAAAGTTGAAATTGATTCAAGATGCAAATGATAATGATAATCAAATTAATTTCGTGTGATGATTCTGAGAGTGATTTCAACCTGAAACCCTTTATCAAATTCAATTTATGTTGCTCAGAAGTCAGAATTTGGTTGAGTCACAGGTTCGAGGGAGGTAATCACGCATGATGTGTGGGTGTGAATTGTAAGTGAAATTAAGAGTTTAAAGGGGTTAAGTAAGCCGAATGGGATGTTTAGCCACTCTTAAATCGCTTCCGTTTGGTTAGTTTTGAAGTCACCGTGTTATTGTTTGGAAACGGGTTTCGGTTTCGATCGAACCCACTAATACTACAGTTATTATTGAGTTGGGTCAATACCTTGGGTTCGAAACAGTCGGGGAAACGGTTCAATTGTGTTTAATTGAGATTAAATCGATTGTTTGTGATTTAGGGTGCTCGTCGGATATGTGGTCAGAGACAGGGACCGATGGAGGTGGGTGGTTTTGGGTTGGGTTTAAACAAATTTATAGTTTTGGTCCTAGTGATTTTAATAGTCTATTATTTTATGACTAAACCTTTTAAATCAAAGTTTTAGTAATTACATTTCCAACCTATACTTTGTAAAATCCAAATTCAAATGATTATTCAAGTTATTTATTTATTAAAACATTATAAAAATTATGAATCTTGTTAATATTTGTTATTTAATTATTAACATGGTTAAAATCTTGTAATTGATAATAGTCTTTATATATCTTTATAAATCTTATAGAAATTGTAAAGTCTAATTGTTATTTTTTATATAATAATTAAAACTCATAAATGATAAATAAAACCTCACAAACTTATAAATTGATTAAATGGTAAAATAAATGTGAATTTAAATCACAAAATTAACACATTTATTGTTTTTAAATCATCAAAATGAATGAAGTAGTTTGAATAATGTGTTTGATTTATATAATTGACAAACGGGATCGGGTCTATATTTTTAAAATGGACAGATGTTACAATCTCTCTTACTTTAGAAAATTCCATCTCGAAATTTAATCACAAGAAGGCCCATTTTAAGGATATGAGGAAACTTGGGTTTTATTTTCCGTTCTCAAGTGAACCCTTAGGATGTTTAAACTAAATGATTTTTGACGTTCGGTGTTTAGCTACGCTTGTGTTTGTTTGATTTCACCATTCTTGATTTCACGGGTTTCTTGATATAGCGGATAAAATCATCGATTTGATTAGACTTTTGGCTGGCAATCTTTTTGCATGCAAGACAATAGAAAGGTTTTGTCACAAGTAAAGCACCAAGCATAAGATTAATATGGAACTCGACTTTACGAAGATAAGAAAGATGTTTAAGACACTTTATGAAAAAAAGAGAATCCAGATAAGCTTCTCAATAGTAGACAACATTGGTAGGATTATTAAGATTAAAAGTACAGTTCAAAATCAGAGGACCATTGTAATGGGTTTCCAGAACAAGAGCGGTTTTGAGGGGAAAACATCCGAAAGGATTATTAAGAAACCTTATGAGAATTTTGAAATATGAGCCTTAAATTTTCAAAAATCAAAATCAATGATAAGATAAGTTGTAAGGTTTATGTAAAGGTTGATGCACCTAAAACATCCAAAGCCTTCCTGCATGCATGCACTAAAGTGCAAAAGTAAGATGCTTCGAAAGTTTTACACCATGCCCTGAAAAATACTCTAAGTGTAAAATCTTCTGAAGCTAAGACCAACATCTTCCGAAGCTTAAAGTGAAGTCTTCCAAAGCTTCAAGGACAAAGTCTTCCGAAGCCAAGAAGTGAAGACTAATTATCTTCCAAAGACTTTTGAATACATGATTTTAACTAATGTACTTTACCACAAAGCTGGACCACTTTCCGTTGTAACTCTGTTGACTCACCAACTTTAATAAGTTGGTGAAAAGGTCTATGCTTTTGTGTAAACTGTACATTGAGGTCATGAGTCTGTGCTTTCTACTTTATGTACTTTTATCTTTTTTGTAATATATTTAGATGTGAGCTATGGCATGTCATAGTCACTAGTCAAAAGACAATCTGCCTTTTGACTTTACATTTGATTTTGTTGTCTAGTTCAAATATTTCCAGCTAGCCTTCAAAGCATGGGCGACTGTAGGATGTGATATAAGTATCTAAGGTCTTTGTAACTTTGGTAGTGCTTCTAACACTTGTAAAAGACTTGAGAGCAATATACAACATTCTTGAAAACCAACTTACTTGTGTTGTTTGTTCTTTGTTCTGTCTCATATTTACATGTGTTATAAGTAATATCCTTGTTGGTTAACTAGTTCCCTATTTGATCTGTTAAGTGTTCTAAACATCACTCTCCTTATTGTGTGTTTGTGTTGTAAGTCACCAACCCTCTTAAACGATCCTAGAGTTGGTATCAGAGCATTCTAGGCTCTTGATTGTAAGATCTCACCATCTTAAGATCCCTCACATATATAAAATACTTAACATATCAATTGGCAGCTATCTCTAAAGCTGATATGGAAACTGAAACCATGATAAAGTCCCTACTGATCACTCCTGAAGACTTTGACACTTGGTGCCAATGGATGGAAGGGTTCATCAAGTCACAAGACTCCAGGATGTGGGAATTATTATCTCAAGACCTTACATACCAAGCACCTCTTCAGCTCCTGCTGGAGGTGGTATGATATTAAAGGTTGTGGCTGATTATTTTGATGAAGACAGGAAGAAAGTTAAGATTGATCATAAGGTCATAATAGCCCTTCAAACTACTATTCCAAACTCCATATATAGAGGTTTCAAGAAGTGCAAAACAACTGTGGGATGCATTGAAGCTGATGTATGAGGGGTCAACTAAAGCCAAAGAGAACAAGAAAGATCTCCTGAAGCAGCAGTTTGAGAACTTCACCTTTATAACATGTGAAACTATGACTCAACAATACTTCAGGTATGTTAAGATTATGAACACTCTAATGGATGTTAGAGTGACTCTTGAGAACAGGGACATTGTAAGAAAGATTATGTCCTATCTTTCTAGCTAATGGATAGATTATTGTGTTGTTATCAAGAGGACTGAGAACCTTAAGACTCTTATCATGACAAAGTTGTATGGTATTCTCAGTGGATACCAGATGGAGATGAACATTCAAGGTTCATCTGGTAACTCTAGCAATAAACTGAGTTCAGCCCTCCATGTGGTTGAAAGGGATAGCATAGAACCATAATATAATCTTATATGCTACCTAGACCACTCACAAAAGGGTCCTTTCATCACCTTCCCGGAGACATCAAAGAGAAAGCTACACTCAAGGAAGCCCATTCCAAGAGATGAGCTCTTTATATGCCTTTGTGTTTTCTAATGAGAGCATAAGAAACTTTCTCTTCACCCTTGAAGACCTAGACTATATCCATCCAAATAACCTAGAGTACATGGAAATAATCCAGCAAATGGCTCTTCTCACTCACAGAGCCAGGAAGTTCTACAAGTGGACATGAAAGAAGTTTCCAAGCAATGCAGCCAGTGGAAAGTTTGGGCTGGATAAAAGCAAAGTTAAGTGTTACAACTGTAACCAAATGGGTCACTTTGCAAGGGAGTGCAAGCCACCAAGACCAAATGGTGGCCAAGCATAAACCAGACCAAACTACACTGAGAAAGCCACCCATAATGATAAGCCAAGTAGCAAGTTGTAGTTGTTGTTGAAGAAGGAGGCTTTGACTGGAGCTTTCAGGTGGAAGATGCATCTCCAAACCAAGTATTAATGGCTGACCATGATGAAGAAAAGGTATTGGAACATCTCTATACACCTGAATGCATTACTAAAGTTAATAGATACAGGTCCTATAACTTAGAGATGAGATCTGATCTTAAGTCCTTAAGTATCTTAAAATTTGGTTTTAAAAGAGCTGAAAATGATTATAAACTAAAGATAGAGGACTAGATAAAACCATTTTAACTCTTAAACATAAGCATACAAACTACAATACTTAAATCAAAGATCTCATAACAAAGTTGACTGAATGCCGACTGAGCTTGTGATCAGCAAATACAGGGTAAAAAAATGTGTTCTTGAAGAAGTTACCTTCAAGAACATAATATCTTCATCCTTGCATGCAAAAGTTTGTTATTAGAATAAGTAGGGAATGGGATCTAATGAAATAGCTCCTTCACACAATCTTGTCTGTAAGATCTCCTAGGTGTGGAACTTGTGAGATGAGCTTTCCCTCATAGACCCCTTCACTGAATAGGATGAAGAAGAGATAGTGAAGAATGCCTCTAAGAAGAGTGAATAAGAGGATTCTGAGAAGGGTCACTATGCTTCCGAGGAGATTAAAAAGGTTAGGATGACCAAGTCTATGAGAAAGAACTTGATCAGAAAGAGCAAGAGGAAAGCAAAGAAGGCTCAAGAGATCAAGGCTACCTTCAATTCTAAGCAGAAACAAGTTTTTATCTTTGTAGTATTTAAAGTGGTGAATACTGAAGACTCTAACTTAAACTATAGTACCAGGAGTTTTAGTTTATGTTCAACTCATCCCAACAACAAGAAGAAGGCTGATCAATTGTGTATCACTGCTACACAACCTGAACCATCCAGCTCCAAAGGAGGTTCTCACCCTAAAGGAACTTCTATAGCATCTGCAAAGATGAAGATGGAGAAAGAAAATGATCAAGTTCAGCTTTGTTCACAAAAGAAAGCTTTTATAAAGAAGAAAATGGGTTGTGTCATGTGTGGGAGTACCACTCATCTTGCTAAGGATTGTCCTTACAATCCATAAGGTACTGTACACATGACCAAAAGGAGACTTCTATGAGTTTCAAGAAGAAGCAAGCTTTAGAAGGAAAAACTTTAGCTTTTGGAATCTCCAAAATGAAGATTAATGCAAATGGAAAATTACCTTCGAAAGAAAATTTGGTCTCGGAAGAAGGAATACTTCTAAAGCACTGAAGCCTGTTGTAGTGTTAGCAAGATCTTCCGAAAGTCCTATCATCAAAAATCCAAAGTCAACAAAACTTTCAAAGTATTGAAGGTCAAGTCTAAGCTTCCAAGGTGGTGTGGAAGACAAAGAAAGATCAAGTGACTAAAAGTTCTCCATCAACATCAGCAAATAATCCTTAAAACATGGCTATATAATCCATTACAGTTGCATTGCATTCAACTTTTTTTTGATAAGCCCAAGATCAATAAGGCTTGGGTTCCAAATGTAACTAACCATCTCTTTTGTATAGGGACAGCTAAAGACAAACAAAAACGTATGGATCATTGATAGTGGCTGTTCCAGGCACATCACAGGCAATAGGTCACTACTCCAAAAGTTTGAAAAGATTGATGGAGTACCAGTTGCTTTTGGAGGAGATGCTGGTAGTGATATTACTGGAAGGGGCAAGGTCATAAATGGTAAGCTTAGTATTAAAAAGTTAAACTTTGTCAAAGTCATAATATGCTCCTTACTAAGCATATTATTAGTTTTCTCAGATCATTTATGCTCCTTACTAAATTGTGTTATAAGCATATTATTAGTTTTCTCAGATCATTTATTGAGATCAATGCACTTATGCTTAGTAAGGAAGCCTTTTATTAGTTTTCTCAGATCATTTGGATGTCCTTGCACAATCTTGAATACTAAAGATCAAATCACCAAGTTTGCTGAGAAATCAAATCATGGACATTTTGTTTGATGCTCTCCTCAAGCCAAGGCTTACAGGGTATTCAATCTCAAAACTAGAGTAGTTAAGGAGTCAACCAATATGACTTTTAATGAGCACACTCTCAGTGTGAACGGTTCTTGTTCTGATTGGCTATTTGATCTTGATTTAGTTACAAACTGTTTTAACAAATCTTGTGAGCATGTTTCAGGGTCAACAGATATTCTACCTACAGGTGATTCTGATCTAAGATTTGAGCTGAGAAGACCTTCAAGCTACACAACTTTAGCTCTAGTTGTGACTAACCCTGTAAATGAGTACCTATCAGCATAACAATGTAAAATTTAGCTAATACTTCTAAGATGCCTTCAAATGCTAGCTTAGAGGCACAAAAATCAGATGTAGGAACTTCAAATGTAAGAAAAAATGGTGGTGGTGACAGTGATCAAGAATTTCTATATGCTGATAACCATCCCATTAAAGACAACATCAATGATGTCTGACACTCATTGAATCAAGTTTCACATGATAAGTGTGCTGATGTGGTGGGAGAAACCTCAATGCCAGATCTAAATTTTTCTAATTTAGATTTATCCTAACAACTTGTTGTGATCCATCAGTTAGAGATCCATGAGTGTCATCCTACCTCAAACATCATTAGAGATGTTAATTCAGGGGTAAAAACAAGAGGACAAACCAATGATGCAAATGTTTTTCGTCACTCTTGTTTCTTATCCTAGATAGAGCCTAAGAAGAGTGATGAGGCTCTAAGGATGGATGTTGGGTTAAAGCTATGTAGGAGGAGCTGCTTCAATTCAAAAGGCAAAAGGTTTGGAACCTATGTCCTCTTCCTCAAGGGAAGACTACTATAGTAACCAAATGGGTTTTTAGGAATAAGAAAGATAATAGAGTACTTGTCATCAAAAACAAGGCAAGACTAGTTGTTAAAGGATACCCATAAGAAGAAGGAATTTACTACATAGATGTCTTAGCTCCTATTGCAAGACCGGAAGCTGTTAGGATATTCTTAGCTTTTGTTGCATCCAATAATTTCAAGGTCTACCAACTTGATGTCAAGTGTTCTTTTCTTTATGGAGTGATTGATAATGAAGTGTATGTCAAACAACCACCTGGGTTTGCAGATCCTAATCACCCTAATTATGACTACAAACTTGATAAAGCTATTTATGGGTTGCACCAAGCACCAAGAAAGTGGTATGAGACACTATCTCAGTATCTCTGTTAGCATGGTTACAGAAGGGGTACTATAGATGAAACACTTTTCATCAAAGGAAAATGAAATGACTTAATGCTAGTTCAAGTATATGTAGATGACATCATCTTTGAGTAAACAAATCCAAAGCTCTACAAAGACTTTGAGAAGCTGATGAAGAACAGATTTAAAATGAGCACCGTGGGGGAACTTAATTTCTTTCTATGAATTCAAGTGAAGCAGTTTGAAGATGACATCTTCATAAGTCAGTCAAAGTATGTTCAATACATACTTAAAAGAATCAACGTGATTGATTGTAAGGTTGCTAAGACACCCATAGCAAGAAACCACTCCCTTGGGCCCGATCTTGAGGGGGATTATGTAGATGAACATCTTTACACGGTTATGATTAGGTCTCTTATATACCTTACACCTAGCAGGCCTGATATCATGTTTGCTACATGTTTTAGTGAAAGATTTCAAGCCAACCCCAAGATGTCATACCTAATTATTGTTAAAAGAATTTAAAGATATCTTAAAGGTGCCTCAACACTTGGCCTTTGGTATCCAAAGAATTCTAACTTCAATATGTATGCCTATATAGATAGTAACTATAGCGGATGCAATATCACTGCAAAGTCTACATCAGGGGGATGATAGTTCCTTGGTGGAAGGATAGTCTCATAGCAATGCAAGATACAATCCTGTGTCTCTACATCAACTGCTAAAGATGAATACATTATTGTTGCAAGCTACTATGCTCAAGTGCTTTGGATTAAGAATTAGATGCTAGATTATGGATTCAACTTCAAGGGAACTCCTATCCACATAGACAACAAGAATGTTATCTCTATCATGAAGAATCCAGTGCAGCACTCAAGGACAAAACATATCAATATTAAGTATCACTTGATTAGAGATAACTTTAATAAGGGATTAATCAAAGCTTTTGATGAACATAGATTTAAATATCTTGTTTCAGCTATTGGGATTATTAACTTTGAGTAGCGTTTCTTAAAACTTAATCATATTATTTCTAAAATCTGTATGTCCTAAGTTGTCTATTATATCATCTTTATAAGCCCTTGTATACTAAGGAAGGAAAAATCTTTTTAGAAGACATTGTAAGGATTCCAGAAGTCTGATGCACCTAAAACATTTAAAACATCTAAAGTCTCTCTGCATGCATGCACCAAAAAACTGAAGTAGAAATGCTTTGGAAGTTTTACACCTTGCACTAGAAATATTCTAAGTGTAAAATCTTCTGAAGCCAAGACCAACATCTTCCGAAGCCAAAAGTGATGTCTTCCGAAGCTTCAAGACAAAGTCTTCTAAAGCTAAGAAGTGAAGACATTTTATCTTCCGAAGACTTTTATGAACATGCTTTTATCTGATGTACTTTACCACAAAGCTGGACCACTTTCCACTATAACTCTGTTGACTCACCAACTTTCATAAGTTTGTGAAAAGGTCTATGCTTTTGGTAACTATACATTGAGGTCTTGAGTCTGTGCTTTCTACTTTATGTACTTTTTTCCTTTTTGTAATATATTAAGACGTGAGCTATGGAATCTCATAGTCACTAGTCAAAAGGCAATCTACCTTTTGACTTTACATTTGATTTTATTGTCTAGTTCAAATGTTTCTAGCTGGCCTTTAAAGTATGGCCGGTTGTAGGATGTAGTATATGTATCTCAAGTACTTGTAACTTTCCATTATGCTTTGTAACACTTTGTAATAGAACTTGAGAAGCAATATACAACATCCTTGAAACCCAAATACTTGTGTTGTTTTGCTATCTCGTTTTGTCTCTCATTTACTTGTGTTCTTAGCATCTTTCATTTTAATTAATTAGTTCCATATTTAATCTATTAAGTGTTCTAAAGACTTCTCCTTAATTGTGTTGTTGTGTTGTAAAGTGCATTACCCTTTCTAACGGTCCTACATTTGGTATCAGAGCATTTCAGGCTCTTGATATAAGATTTCACCATCTTAAGATCCCTCACACACACAAAACGCTTAACAAATCAAATGGTAGCTATCACTAAGGCTGATATGGAAACTGGTACTATAACAAAGTCTCCACTGATCACTCCTGAAGACTTTGATACTTGGTGTCAAAGAATGGAAGGCTTTATCAAGTCTCAAGACTCCAGGATGTGGGACTATGTTATTGAGGACCTTACATACCAAGCACCCCTTCTACTATTGGTGGTGGTATGATTCCAAAGGCCGTGGCTAATTTCTCTAGTGAAGACAAGAAGAGAATAGAGATTGATCAAAAGGCCATGACAACCCTTCAAACTGCTCTTCGAAACTCCATCTATAGAGGCTTCAAGAAGTGCAAGACTTCCAAGAAACTATGGGAAGCATTAAAGCTTATGTATGAGGGATCCAATGAAGTAAAGGAGAACAAGAAGGATCTCCTCAAGCAGCAGTTTGAAAACTTCACCTTAGGTGAAACCATGACTCAATAATACTTTAGGTATGTTGAGATTATCGATACTCTAATGGATGTTAGAGTAACTCTTGAGAACAGGGACATTATGAGGAAGTTTATGTCCTCTCTTCCTAGACAATGGACACATTACTGTGTTGTTATCAATAAGACTGAGAACCTTAAGACTCATACTCTTACAGAGTTGTATGGTATTCCTAGTGGATACCGGATGGAGATAAACAAGCAAAACTCATTTGGTAACTCTAGCAATCAACTGAGAGTAGCCTTCCATGTGGTTGAAAGGGATAGCATTGAACCACAACATCATCTCATATGCTACACTAACAACTCACAAAAGGGTCCATTCATCACCTTCCTAGAAGCTCCAAGAGAGAGCTACACTCAACGAAGTCCCTTCCAAGAGACAAGTTCTTCTCAGGCTTTTATTTCTGCTGATGAATCCACAAGCAACTTTCTCTTCACCCTTGAATACTTGGACTGTATCCATCCAGATGATCTAGAGTATATGAAGATAATTCAGCAAATGGCGCTTCTCACTCATAGAGCCAAGAAGTTCTACAAGAGGATAGGGAGGAAGTTTTCTAGCAATGCAGCCAGTGGAAAGTTTGGGCTGGATAAAAGCAAGATAAAGTGTTACAACTGTAACTAGATGGGACACTTTGCTAGAGAGTGTAAGGCACTAAGAACAAATGGTAGCCAGACTCAAGCCAGACCAAACTACATTGAGAGAGCTCTCCGGAATGAGAAGCCAAAGCAGCAAGCTATTATTGCTGTTGAAGAGGGAGGCTTTTACTTGAGCTTTCAAGTGGAAGAAGCATCTCCAAACCAAGCACTCATGGCTCCCCAAGATGAAGAAAAGGTATTGGAACATCTTTGCTCTCCTAAATGTATTACTAAAGTTAATAGATACAGGTCCTATAACTTAGAAATGAGATCTGATCTTGAGTCCTTAAATATCTTAAAAGCTGATTTTAAAAGAGCTGAAAATGAGTATAAACTAAAGATAGAGGACTTAGAGAAAACCATTTCAACTCATAAACATGAGCACACAAACTACTGGACTCAGATCAAAGACCTCATAAATAAGTTAACTAAATGTCAGGCTGAGCTTATGATCAGCAAAACCAAGGCAGAAAAATGTGTTCTTAAAGAAGAGACCTTCAAGAACATAATATCATCATCCTGCATGCAAATGTTTGTTATCAAAATAAGCAGGGTCTGAGATCTTGTGAGATAGCTCCTCCACACAAAATCTTATCTGTAAGATGTCCTAGGTGTGGAACTTATGAAGATGAGCTTTCCCTCATAGACCCCTTGACTGAAGAGGATGAAGAGGAGATGGTGAAGAATGGCTCTAAGAAGAGTGAAGAAGAGCATTCTAAGAAGGGTCACCATCCCTCTGAGGAGAGTAAAGCTGTTCGGATGACCAAGTCCAAGAGAAAGAACTTGATCAGAAAGGCCAAAAGAAAGTCCAAGAAGGCCCAAGAGAAGAACTTGATCAGAAAGGCCAAAAGAAAGTCCAAGAAGGCCCAAGAGATCAAGGCCACCTTCAACTCGGTACAAAATCAATTCTTTATTTCTGCAGAATTTGAAGTGGTTAAAGTTGAGGATACAAACTTGAACTCCAACAACAAGATTTCTAGTTCATGTCCAAATCATCCCATCATCAATAAGAAGGCTGATAAGTTGTGCACCACTGCCGCACAACATGAACCATCAAGCTCCAAAGATAGTTCTAGCACCACAAGAATTGCCACATCACCTGAGAAGATGAAGATGGAGAGTGAAAGTGATCAAGTTCAGCCTTGTTCATAGAAGAAGACTCCTAGAAGGAAGAAAATAGATTGTGTTATGTGTGGAAGTACCTCTCACCTTGCTAAGGATTGTGTTTACAATTCAAAGAGTACTATCCACATCACAAAGAAAGAAACTTCTAAGAGTTTGGAGAAGAAGAAACAAGCTTCGGAAGGAAAATATTTTTCCTTTGGAAGCTCCAAAATGAAGAAGAAGACAACTGGAAACTTGCCTTCAGAAGAAACTTTGGTCTCGGAAGGAAGGAATACTTCTGAAGTACTAAAGCCTGCTGCAATTAAAGAAAGATCTTGAAAAGGCCCAGTTATTAATACTTTCAAAGTAAACAAAACTTCTTAAGTATTAAAAGTCAAGTCTAAGCTTCCAAGGTGGTGTGGAAGTCAAAGAAAGACCAAGTGGCAGAAAGTTCTTCATCTACTTTAGCAAATGATCCTTCTAGAATGACTATAGGATCAATTACTATTGCATTGTCTTTAACTTCTTTTGATGAGCCCAAGACCAATGAGGCTTGGGTTTCCAAATGTAACTAACCATCTCTTTTGTGCAGGAACAACTCAAGATAAACAAGAATGTCTGGATTATTGATAGTGGTTGTTCCAGACATATGACAGGCAATAGGTCACTACTCTAAAAGTTTGAAAGAATAGATGGAGGTCCAGTTGATTTTGGAGGAGATGAGGGTGGTTACATATCTGGAAGGGGCAAGGTCACAAATGGTAAGCTCAGCATTGAGAATGTAAACTTTGTTAAGGAGCTTGGATACAATCTTTTGAGTGTATCTCAATTTTGTGATCAGAGTCATAACATGCTCTTCACTGAGCATGAGTGCATTGTTCTCAAGTCCGGGGAGGTCATTTCTCATAAGCATATCTTGCTCGGAGCCCCCAGGAGAAAGAACATGTACAAGATGGATTTGCACATCTCCCTCAGGAGAAGTTTCATGTTTTCTATCTAAAGCAAATAGTGATGAGTGTTTCCTCTGGCATAAAAGAATGTGTCATGTAAAGTTTAAAAACATGAATAATCGATTAAGAATGATTTGGTAACTAGAATGCCAAACAAAGAGTTTACAAGTGATTATCATTGTGTTGCATGCCTGAAAGGGAAGCAATACAAGGTATCTCACCAGCCAAAGGAAATAAACTCCATCACTATTCCCTTACACTTGTTACATATGGATCTCTTTGGCCCCACCAGTGTAATGAGTCTGGGAAGGACCTCTTATTGTTTAGTGATCACAGATGACTTTACAAGATTCACTTGGGTCTTTTTCCTTAGAACTAAGGATGAGATTCCTGAGATTCTGAAGAATTTAATCTTAAAGATTAAGAATCAATGTGATCACAAGGTCAACACCATAAGATATGATCAAGGAACTGAATTCAAGAACCAAATCTTTGATGTATTTTATGATGAAAAGGGTATTACAAGACAATATAGTGCTCCCAAGGCTCCTCAGCAAAATAGTGTTGCTAAGAGAAGAAACATGACACTTATTGAAGCTGCAAGAACTATGTTGTCTGACTCTAAACTACCTATCACCTTCTGGGTAGAGGCAATCACACTGCTTGCTATGTGTAAAGCAGAGTTTTAGTAGTTAAGACATATGGTAAAACTCTTTATGAACTTTGGCACAAGAGGAAACCTTTCATTGGTTTTCTCAGGTCTTTTGGATGTCCTTGCACCATCTTGAATACCAAAGATCAAATTGCCAGGTTTGTTGAGAAATTAGATGATGGAAACTTGATTGGATACTCTTCTCAAGCTAAGTCTTATAGAGTATACAATCTCAGAACTAGAATAGTTGAGGAGACAGCCAATGTGACTTTCAATGAGCACACTCCAATGTGAAATGTTCTAGTCCGGATTGACTATTTGATCTTGATTTAGTTACTAACTTTTTTAACAAATCTTGTGAGCATGTTTCAGGGTCTATAGATATATTACCTACAGGTGATCTTGATCCAAGATTTGAGCTAAGAAGACCTTCAAGGTACACATCTTCAGCTCCAGTGGTAACCAATCCTGCAAATGAAGTTCTACCAGCACATCAATGACAAATCATGTTGATACTTCAGGGGTGCCTTCACTTTCTAGCTTAATGGGACATAACTCAGAAGAAGGAGCTTCAAATGTTTGAGAGCATGGTGGTGGTGACAGTGATTAGGAATTTTTTGATGTTGATAACCACTCCATTGATTACAATATCAATGATGTCACACACTCATTAGATCAAGTTAATCTTGATAAGTGTGCTGATGTGGAGGGTGAATCCCCATTGCCAGATCTGAATTTCTCTAATTTAGATCTGTCTAAGAAACTTGCCATGATCCCTCAGCTAAGGGTCCATAAGTCTCACCCTTCCACAAACATCATTGGAGATGTTGATGAAGGGGGTAAGAATAAGAGGACAAACCCATGATGCAACTATTTTTCTTCACTCTTGTTTCTTGTCCTAGATAGAGCCAAAGAAAATTGATGAGGCTCTAAAGGATGGAAGTTGGGTTGAGGCTATGCAAGAGGAGCTGCTTTAAATTCAAAAGGCAGAAGGTTGGAACCTATGTCCACTTCCTTATGGGAAGACTACTATAGGGACCAAATAGGTGTTTAGGAATAAGAAGGATGATAGAGGACTTGTCATCAAGAACAAATCTAGACTAGTTGTTCAAGGGTATGCATAAGAAGGAAGGAATTAACTACACAAATGTCTTTGCTCCTGTGGCAAGAACGGAAGCTATAAGGATATTTTTAGCGATTGCTGCATCCAAGAACTTCAAGGTCTACCAGCTTGATGTCAAGTGTGCTTTTCTTTATGGGGTGATTGATAAAGAGGTGTATGTAAGACAACCACCTGGGTTTGCAGATCCTGATCATCCTGATTATGTCTGCAAGCTTGATAAGGCTCTTTATGGGCTGCACCAAGAACCAAGAAAGTGGTATGAGACTCTATCTCAGTATGTCTGTCAGCATGGCTATAAGAGGGGTGCTATTGATGGAACTCTCTTCATTAAAGGAACAGGAAATGATGTAATGCTAGTTTAAGTATATGTAGATGACATCATCTTTGGTTCAACTAATCCAAAGCTCTGCAAAGACTTTGAGAAGCTGATGAAGGATAGATTTGAAATGATTGCCATGGGAGAACTAAATTTCTTTTTGGAAATTCAAGTGAAGCAAGTTGAAGATGGCATCTTCATAATTCAGTCAAAGTATGTTCAGGACATACTTAAGAGGTTCAACATGACTGATTGCAAGGTTGCTAAGACTCCTATAGCAAGAAATCACTCCCTTGGGCCTGAACTTGAGGGGGAGTGTGTGGATAAACATCTCTACAGAGCTATGATTGGGTCTCTTATATGCCTTACAGCTAGCAGGCCTGATATCATGTTTGTCGTATATGTGTGTGTGTGTGCAAGATATCAAGCCAACCACAAGATGTCACACCTTATCACTGTCAAAAGAATTTTAAGATATCTCAAAGGAGCCTCAACACTTGGCCTTTGATATCCAAAGAATTCTAACTTTAATATGTATGCATATACAGATAGTGATTATGGTGGATGCAATATGACTGCAAAGTCCACATCAGGGGGTGTTAGTTTCTTAGTGGAAGGGTTGTCTCATGGCAATACAAGAAACAATCATGTGCCTTTGCATCAACTATTGAAGCTGAATACATTGTTGCTGCAAGCTACTATGCTCAAGTGCTTTGGATTCAGAATCAGATGGTTGACTATGGATTAAACTTCAAGGAGACTCCTATTCACATAGACAACAATAGTGCTATCTCTATTACAGAGAATCATGTGCAGCACTCAAGGACAAAACACATCAATATCAGGTATCATTTGATTAGAGATAACTTTGTAAAGGAATTAATTAAACTAGTCAAGGTTAACACAAATAAACAATATTCTGATTTGTTCACCAAAGCCTTTGATGAGCAGAGATTTAATATCTTATATCAGTATTGGGATGATTAACTTTGAGTAGCTTTTTCTAAAAAACTAATTCATATTATTTCTTAAAATATGTGTGTCCTATTTTGTCTATTTTATCACCTTCATAAGCTCTTGTTTTCTCTGGATGAAAATCTTTATACAAGGCATTCCTTAGACTTTTGAAAATATTGATCTTTTGTCCTTCGGAAGAAATGTAGGCCTTTAAAACAAATAACTGTCTAAGTAAAATTACCTTCGGAAGAAATTTCTGAAATGTCTTCCGAAGCGTAAATCTTTCCTTAAACACTTGTATGTTCTCAAGTACAATTTTCTTCCGAAGCAAAATAACTCTCGGAAGCTTTATTCTTAACTGAATAAAGCATTCAAGTCTTAATTCTCTTTGGGAGCAAAATTTTTCAAAATTCTCAGGAATATCTTCCGAAGTTATTTTGGCTTCGGAAGCTTTTTCATTAGAACTTCCGAAGACGATTTACCTTTGGAAGATTTTCGACCTCCAAGATAGCTACTTTTTAAGCAAAAAGCAAACTATTTTTTCAGAGGTGGGACCGACTTCCGGATTTCAAAGTTTATCCTATTTCATTAACTTTGTCTTAAATCCATTTCATATATAAACCCATGGTTCCCCCTCTTTCACTATCTTCTTCATCTGCACTATTCCTCCGACCTAAATTTTCCTAAACCGCCTTTGTTCTTCACCTTCCTTCACCCTTCAGCTTCTCAAAATGGCCAATCTAAATCTCAAAAACAACCCTGATTTCTCTATGCAACTTCATAGGCAACAAAACTAGGTTTTCCTGTTGAACTTTGAGAAATATGATAGTTTCTCAGAGGTTTGTCATTTTCTGGCTTTGTCAAACTACTTCACCTCTCTCACCATTGATCCTACTCTCTATAAGGATCACTTGCTTGAATTTTGGAAGACCTGCCAAGAGGTCATTATGGATGGGGAGAAGGCACTGTCTGCCACAATGCAGGGGAAGACAATCTTTATCACTCCGACCATCATCAACAATCATCTTTAGCTGGATAATGAAGAAGGTGAGTTATCCTTCCTAAAGGAAGTTGTCAATCATTCCTTTGAGCAGATGGGCTATGAGGGAGATTTCTCTATGAAGACCTTCAGGAAAAGGAAAGTCTCATCCCAGTGGAAATACCTACTTCATGTGGTTATTCACAGCTTGTCCAACAAGCATAGAGGGTGGGACCAGATTCCTGAGAATCTCTCTTTCATAGTGCATGGAATGGTACAAGGGGTCAAATTCAGGTACTCTCAGTTTGTTTATACCAATTTACTTGCTAACTTGGACTCCTTAGAATATTATATGTTTCCTAGATATGTTCAATACATTCTCAACTGTTAACTGGGCTCACAGTTGACGGAAACAGGTAATATTTTTAAATTGGGACAGATGAAGCCCAACTTCTTTAAAATCTTAAAAAAGCCAATTGTAGGCTTCTCACGGGTAGAAGCAACCCTTGTCCCTAAAATGTTAGAGCTCATTGCTCAAGGTGAAAACCTAGTAACACAAGCTAGTGTTGAACCCACACCTTCTACCTCCCAACCACCAAAAAGACCTCAAATCACCCACACCTACAAAAGAAAATCCAAACAAACCCCTACTCAAGATATTAAGTCTGTGCAGGTCCCTTACACTCACCCATACAGGAGGAAGTGGATACTAGAGCTCTCATTTCCCCTAAGGAGCAAACCACTCCCAAATCTTCAAGGATCAATGCTGAGGTTCCTCATGCTCAGCCTAATGAGCTCACAAGCCCAACTACCTTAAGCCTTGACTCTAAGTCTCAACACTCAGGTGAACAAACTTCAAGGGACAGTTACCATCCCAAGCCTTTATACTTAAACCACCCAATTCCCAACCTTGACTTCTATACTGATGAAGACTTAGGTTTCAGTGAGTACCATGAGTCTCTCTACTCCTCCCCTACTCAAAGAGAGATGAGTGCTCCTAAGTAACCTATGTCTAGACCACATTAGTCACCTATTAATAAGGTGGATCCTTCTGAACCTATTCAGGAAATCCATATGGAAGAATCTCTCACTTCAGCAAGTAATTACATTATTTAGACCTCAACCATGGCAACTCAACCCATTAATACTTCAATTGAGGTTGAGCACAAGAAAACCAGCAACCAAAAACTCCATGTTGGTGGTGAGAGAGAAGACTTTAGCCCAGTTCTCTTATCCCCCTATGATTCTTCTAATGAAAATAAGGGGAATCTGAGACTAAAGGTGCAAAAACTGTAAAAAAACATGCACCTACCTAGTCTCTAAGGTTAGTCACTTGGAATCTCAGGTGACTACCTTACATAATAGGGTCAATGATCAGCAACTTGAGATTTCTTATCTCAAGGAGAAACTAACTGGGAGACCTTTAAGAAGAGCTCAACTAGGAACACAAGAACCTGTGAATGTGATTGATCTAACCTCTAGCTCACCTATGCAAGTGGGTGATGTTACTAAAAAGAGGGAGAAAGTCATCACACATACAGAACCTGGGAGTTCTTCACATAGCATGGACATTGAGGAGTCACCATTTTCACTTACAACTGTCCATACTCAGTAACTTCCTCAAGTTCATATTGATGTGGACTTTATAAACTCCTTCATTTAGAGTCTTTTTGAGCAAGGTATACCAAGGGCGGTGTCATCTCCACCTTAAGGAACTTTAAACTACATCATAGGGTGGATGTATGATGCAAACAGAAAAGCCCTTATTCTTCAAAGATTCAAAGGTAGCAAGAAGTCTTAAATATTCAAACTTTGAACTACTATGAAGTTCTTGACCTTGTCAACATGACAATCCAAGCCAATCTAGACAAGCTTACAGGCTGCAGCAAAGGATTCAGGATAGAATTATTGAAGAGTTTAGTCTAAGAAGGAGACAAAGGCAATTAGGTAATAATATTGGTCAACTGGATGATGAGGCAGACCCTAAGATTAGCTTCAAAGGGGAAACCTTGACTAAAGGCCCAGTGGTAGAGCTTGAGAGCCCTTTCATACCTACAACTACTTCAGCAATTTATTCCCTCAGTGAAGCACCTGTTGGTGAAGGCGTATCACAATCTCTCTCTGGCCAGAGCTTGGATGCTACACCAAGCAATAAAGGCCAAAGCTCTCTCCACCCTGTGTCACAAAGGTCTATGGGTGATAAAAGGAAAAGGTTTCTAACTCCTGAGGAGATTAAGGAGGGGGAGAGAGAGAGGAAGAGGAAGCTAAGGGGAGAAAGTTCCTCTCGGTTTACAGGATTCATGGAAGCTGCAATCAGGGCTGCCCCCAGACCAAACACTCAAGATGATGAGTTGAGGGCAGTCAGGATTACTTACCTACAAAACAGGAACTATGACATTGATGAGATTATATCTCTCCACTTAGAGGAACTTAATGAACTTGCTAACATGGAATTGTCAAGAGAGAAGAAGGAAGGAGAGGATGCAAGAATACTTCTCCAAATCAAAGAGGAGAAGAGACAAAAGAGACTGTACAAGCATGTTCTTACTCTCTCCCCAGTTCAAGAAAGTCCTATGCAAGAGATTGTGCCTACTACACAAGAACCTCAGGTAGACAAAGAAACAGATAAGCAAAACATGATTAACTACCTGAGTGCCACAAGTCTCTAATAGGCATCTGCACTTCTTCCCTTATCCTTTGAGTACATAGAGTTTGAGTATCTCAAACAGCTTGAGCTTTAAATACTCAATGAACAAAAAGCAACAAAAAGAAAGATGAGGAAAGATACTACAAGGTCAAGAGCCATCATCCAGAAGAGCATGAAGAAGTCTGTTGACAGACAAAGGAGGATGAACTTCTTGAAGCTGTAGGGATTCTATAGAAGGAGACTTGGCCTTATGTCTTATCCATAATGGATGAGCATATTAGGGTAATCAACTAAAACATCAAAAGAGGAGAGCTACTTGACTTACACTCCCCTCCAAGTGAAGTTCTTACTGTAGTGGAGGTTAAGGTTGAACAACCTAAGAAAAAACAACCTGAACCTCCTGCTGAGCCTCAGCAAGCTTCATCTTCTAATCCACTATCTGGTCAAACTCCCTCTCCTTATGAACCTGTGAAGGAGGAACACTAACTGAGCAATAAAAGAATGATCAACAAGGTGTTGTAGACTAGTCTTCTTAGTTAAAGTCATCAAAGAAGAGGAAGATGATGGCTTCTAGACCAAAGTCAAAGAAGAAGAAGAAATCTAAATCATCCACCTCCATATCTTAGGGTGAGTCAGATCAACCTGAGGAAGTGCATGAAGAGGTAGCCCAATCAACTCCAATTCAAGTGGCTCCTCTTGCTTCTAAGAGACCCATCTAATCCTGGACCTTCACAACTAATCTAGAAAGATGGCATGTTATTAGAGATCAACATGGTGAGAATGTCTACACATGGCAAGACTTATTCAACCTACATTTGCATGATATCTTTGAGATGAGAAGATAATATGAAAGTCTGAGTGATCATGACCATCTAATGAAAAAGGGCCTGGTCATCATCATGATAAGGACTATCAACTGATAAATATCTTCAAATGTTTTGGTAGCATCAGCCTAGGGGGAGTTTGTAAGGATTCAAATAAGTCTGATGTAGCCAAAACATTCAAAACATCCAAAGTCTCTCTGCATGCATGCACCAAAGAGCTGAAGTAGAAATGCTTCGAAAGTTTTACACCTTGCACTAGAAATATTCTAAGTGTAAAATCTTCCGAAGCCAAGACCAACATTTTCCGAAGCCAAAAGTGAAGTCTTCCAAAGCTTCAAGACACAGTCTTCCGAAGCCAAAGAGTAAAGACAGATTCTTCCAAATACTTTTATGAACATGCTTTTATCTTATGTACTTTACCATAAAGCTGGACCACCTTTCTGCTGTAATTCTATTCAGTCACCAACTTACATGAGGTGGTGAAAAGTCCATGCTTTTGGTAATTGTACATTGAGATCTTGAGTTTGAGCTTTCTACTTTATGTAATTAATCCTTTTTGTAATATATTAGAATGTGAGCTATGGCATGTCATAGTCACTAGTCAAAAGGCAATCTACCTTTTGACTCTACATTTGATTTTGTTGTCTAGTCGTATGTATCCAGCTGGCCTTCAAAGTATGGTCAACTATAGGATGTAGTATATGTATCTCAAGTACTTGTAACTTTCCATTATGCTTTGTAACACTTTGTAATAGAACTTGAGAAGGAATATATAGCATTCTTGAAACCCAAATACTTGTGTTGTTTTGCTATTGTGTTGTTGTGTTGTAAAGTGCATTACCCCTTCTAACGGTCCTGCAGACATTTCTTAGATTATTAAAAAATTTTGATACTTTCTCCTTTGGAAGATATCCATTTACCTTAGAAAGAAATTTAAGTCTTCAAAACAAACAACTACTTGAGAAAATTTACCTTCGGAAGAAATTTCCAAAATATCTTCCTAAGCTTAACTTCTTCTCAAAAATACTTGTGTGTTTTATCGAACAATTTTCTTCCAAAAGCAACTAACTCTCAAAAGTTTTTATTAAAAATTTCAAGTATTAATCTCTTACAAAGAAAAATTTTCTAAACTCTTTGGAATATCTTTCGAAAGCCAATTTGGCTTCAGAAGCTTTTCATCAAAACTTCTGAAGTAAAACTACCTTCGAAAGATTTTAGACTTCCAAGAAAAATAACTTTTGGGCACAAGAAAACACTCTTTCAGAGATGGGACCGACATTTGGATTTCAAAGTTTATTCTTTTCATTAACTTTGTCTGAGATCCATTTCATATATATAACCAACGGTTCCCCCTCTTTTCACTCTTTTCTACCTCTGAACTTTTTCTAAACCTAAATTCATCCAAAAATCACCTTTGTTTTTCTTTTTCTTCACCCTGAAGCTTTCTCAAATGGCCAACCTGAACTGTAGAAAAAACCCTGATTTCTCCATGCAGCTTCACAGGAAACACAATCATGTTGTTTTGTTAAACTTTGAGAAATATTCTAGTTTCTCAAAGGTTTGCTGTTTCTTGGCTTTATCCAACTACTTCACCTCCCTAACCATTAATCATGCATCTCCCCTGTCTAGCTCACATCATCAACCTACCATTGAGGTGGATCTCAATGACCCTATTCAGGAGGTCCATATGAAAGAGGCTCTCACTTCTACAAGTGATTACATCTTTAAGACCTCAACCATGGCAACTCAGCCTATTGACACTTCTTTTGAAGTTGTTAGTGAGTAGAGGAAAACTAGCAGCCAAGAACATGATGCTGGTGGTGAGACTGAGGACTTTTGTCCAATAATCTCATCACCAATGATTCTTCTTATGAAGGAGAGTGGAATTTAAGACTAAAGGTGTAAAAACTGTCAGAAACATACACCTATTTATTCTCTAAGGTTAGTCACTTGGAATCTTAGGTGACTACCTTACAAAATAAGGTCAATGATTAGCAACTTGATATATATTATCTCAAGGAGAAACTAGCTGGGAGATCTTTATGAAGAGCTCATCTAAGAACACAAGAACTTGTGGATGTGATTGACCTAACTCCTAGCTCACCTATGCAAGAGGGAGATGTTATCGAAAAGAGGAAGAAAGTCATAACAATCATAGAACCTGGGAGTTCTTCACAAAGTATGGGCATTGAGGATTGTTGATACATATATGTACCTAGATCCTGATCTTAATGTAATATGTCTTGAAAGTCTTGCACTTATGTACTATTGGGTACTTAATGAAATGAGAATATTTGATTGTGATTTATATTGTTTAATGTTTCATTAATGAGTTGTTTAACGCATATTAACTTGATTATATACGTTTGTGGTCGATTGAATTAATATAAATAACATTATGATATTTAATACATTCAAACTTAACAACATGAAGTTATCATACGAATGGCCCATGCTAATGGACCATACGCATGAACAACTTCGTGCAAATGACTCAATTGCACGACTGAACCAGGAGACTGGATCAGTCGTATGATTGTCACATAAGATTGGCTCAGTCGCAGGACTGAACACTCAGTTGGGCGAATGGACCAACCGTATAACTCAATCACACGACTAAACCATATTAATGGTTCAGTCGCCCGAATGAGCAACCCTAACCTATAAATACCACTTAATTCGTGTAAAAACGTAAGCATTTAATCCACTTCAACTCCAGACGTAACCTAGCCATCCAGAAACCTCTAAGTTCATACTCCAAGTTCATAAAACGTTGTAGATCGATTCCTAATCGATTCTTGACGTTAGATTCAATATACAATTGTTTCTACATGCGTTCTCACTGATTGGATCGCCATCGAATAGGATTCCGCACTATTTGGTTTGGTTTACATGTTAATCAGTTGGTGTTTCATTCAAATACTAGATCCTAACAAGTGGTATCAGAGCCTTGGCTCTTGATTACGTGTTGATTCAATAGTTTTGATACAAAAATTGTGTTTTTTTTCATCAAAAATGCAATCTTTTTGTGTCTAACGAGTCTTAGACGTTTCCTGACCTTAAGTTTAGTTTTTTCCGGCATAACGCGATTAGGGTTTGTGAAAATTCGAGTTTTTATGGCCAAAACACGTTTAACCTACGAATTATCAAACTTCAGCAGGTTCAGTCGCACGATTGGCTCAATCGCACGACTGAGTTCATCCGCATTCCTCAATCGCAAGATTGGACTCATTCGTATCCTCATTCGTACGACTAAGAACCTTATTCAGACTGTTCAACCGCATTAGTTCATTCGAACGACTGACTCATCCGCATTTGTTCAGTCGCATGATTGAACCATTTGCCTAGTTCAATCGCCCGAATAAGCCCAATCGCATACCTTCATTCGCACACTTAAGTAGTTTGTATATAGTAAAGTTAAGTGAAACGGAGGACCAGTTTTCAGCATACACAGCAAGTAGAGATACACGTATTCAAAATCTACTGTTGTTGGAGAACGAAGTGGGAATTCACAATAAACCCCCGAAGCTTATCACATTAGACGACTACCCATAATGGAAGCAACATTTTGAAATCTACTTAAATGGAGTAGATACAAATTTGTGGGAGGCAATAGAGTCGGGGTACAGAAGAGGTATGACGGAAATGCCTCACTCAAGCCATTAAGGCAAAAGCTTTGAAGAAGGAGTTCGACAACTTGTCTTCAATGGGAAAGGAAGGCTTGGATGATGTGATCGACAGATTCTACCACTTGATGAGTGAGATGCACACTCATGGAGTAACTACGTCGATGGAGGATAAGGTATCCAACTTTGCCGATGGACTACCAGAGAAATGGGCTTCTTTCGTTTCTAATCTCAGACAGAATGGGATGCTCTCGAAGTTAGATATAAATGACTTCATTCTGAAACTAAGAGAAGAGGAGCTTAGGATGAAGTACAGAGCTCAAAATGCCAACTATGACCAGAATCATGCACTCTACAATGCTACTCCTCAGGCCAAGACATCTGGAGCACCACTGCAGACTACCTTCATCTCAAGCGCAGCAATTCCAGCACAACCATCAACTTCAGGGTCCGAAACGTCAGGGTCATCTGCCACCCAGTATATTATACCTGAAGCTAATGCAGCAAAATTGAAGACCGATAACTTCGGTAACATGACTGTTGAGGTGGCCAAAGAACACATGGACCTCTTAGCTACTGTAGTCCACTCCTATGATGGACTAATTGCTGGGAAGATAGGAAATTGTCACCTGGCAGATGAGATTATGAATAGTGGACGAATAGGAGTTGGAACGAATGGACATAATGTGGGCTTTGGCAAGTGCTGTTCGACGAGCTAAAAAGTTTGTCAAAAAGACCGGACAGAACTTGGTTGCTACCAAAGATACAACCTTTGGCTTCGACAATTCAAAGGTAACTTGTTTCAACTGTGGTGAGAAGGGACACTTCAAGCGGGAGTGTGTGAAGCCAAAGAAGACTGGGAATGGCAATCCCTTCTTGTCCTTTAATCGTCAGGACAAAGCCACATCTAGAAGTTCTACTTCATCAAGTAAGGACCCCAAAGCCTTGACTGCTAATGAGGATAAAGGACAGGACTGGAGCTTCCAGTTCGTCTCACCGGAGAGTCCAACATAGCTAGTGTGGAGGACATTGATGACGATTCTGCCAATGAGGGAGATATTGCAATAGAGCTCGCGATGTCAAATTCTGAAGACACTGCAAATGTGGTCAACCACCTGCCTGAAGAAGAAAAATCTGCATCAATGTCAGAATCACCAGAACCAGAGACAACAGATTCTGCACTCATGGTTGATTCCTCTCAGGTAAGTACTACTGACCAGTTGTTTAATAATCATACTTGTTTAGATTGCAATAAATTTAGAGAAAGTATAGATTTGAAATTTTCTAGGTTATTAGATCATAATGATAACTTAGTAAAGGATCTAGAACTGTGCACTGAGGCTAATAGAGTATTAAAACAAAACGAGCACATTTACAAGGAAAAGATAGACCTATTGAATAAACAGCTTAGGGAAACAGAGGTAGTTGCCTTTAACCAAGAAAATGACATTTAGGTACTATCTAAACTCCCTAGAGGACACTAAGAAGCAGAAAACAGTTTTAGAAGTAGAAGTCAACTCTTTAAAACAAAAACTGCACAGTTGGACAAGCTCATCTCACATTGTCCAACACTTAGTGAGAGAGAGAAACAATGGGGAGGGATTGGGATACAAAGTAGTTCCACCACCACCTGAGACCTTGATGAACACCAAAAGTAAACCGATTAACAATAATCCCATCAAGGATCACGTGGTTTCCACTCCTCTTGTTAGTGATCCAGATTCTGTAAGTAAATCCAATGAATCTAACACTAAACAAAAGGAGGCCACTTCAAAGGCAAAAGGAAAGATGCCTTGTGTTAACCTAGAAATTGTGTTTGAAAAGGTAAATTTAAAGTCAGGGTCTAACAAAGTAAAATCAGAACCCAAAAATACTATAAAACCTAATCAATCATGAGCATCATGTCAAAGTCTAGGTAAACAAGATATAAAAGATGTAACACCAGGTAAAGCAATTAAGTTTGTAAAACCCGAACATACATCTAATAAAGAAGTGTCTAAATCTAAACAAAATAAGGTCGACCGTGTGACATCTACATCTCCACCAAAACATATAAATCGTAAAGTCAAAAACAGATCCTGCTATAATTCTGGAGAGTATGGTCACATAGCGTCTCATTGTCCTTATTATCAGACACCGGGGAGGAAAGTTGAACTTTCTGCATCTACACTTAGCTCTTTTAAGAGGAACTCAGTAACGCCTCTAAAAAGGGATAGTGAACCCAAAGCTCAACCCTTCAGCCAGTCGTTTGTCTATCACAAACAGGCCCTACACAAAGCTGGCTTATGGAAAGAAAAATCTGCCTCAGTTTTTGAAAATGAGAACAAATAGAAATCTGAGCTTCCCTCAACCTTGAATGGTCAATGGGTTGATTTTATGATGTGTGATGCCTCGGGGAAACCCAAGCCAGTGAAGGCTTGGGTTCCTAACATAAACTAATGTTTTCATTGAATGTGCAGGGTGTTCGCTATAGTGTTGAGACTAACACGTGGATTGTAGATAGCGGAGCATCCAGGCACATGACATGGAACAGAGCTCTCTTATCAAACGTGAGACAAATCAAAGGAAGGCATGTTTCATTTGCTGGAAACAAAGGCGGGTACATCACAGCCCAAGGGGAAGTGGGAAATGAGAAAGTTAAGTTTGATAAGGTAAACTATGTCCAACAATTACAAAATAACTTACTTTCAGTTTCTCAAATATGTGATAAAGGCTTCAAAGTAGTCTTTGACAACAAGAAGTGCTTCATTCAAATACCAGATCCTAACAAGGATTCACCATCCTCACTTGTAATTGACCATACTCACCAACTTCCTCAAGTTCACATTCATGTGGACTCTCTAGACACTCTTATTCAGAGTCTCTTCGAGGAAGGTATTCCAAGGGCTATCTCATCCCCACCTCAAGGAACTTCCAACTACATAATTGGGTGGAGGTATGATACTAACAAAAGAGCCCTCATTCTTCATAGAGTTCAAGGGCAGTAAGTGGTCTTTGATTTTCAGACGTTGAACTACTATGATGGTCTTGACCTTATCAACATGCCACTTCAATCAAAGATAATCTAGACAAGCAGGCAGGATGGCTCAAAGGACTCAAGACAGGATTAATGAAGAGTTCAGCATAAGAAGAAGACAAAGGCAATCAGGTAATGTCATTGGTCAACTGAATGTTGAGGCAAACCCTAAAATTAGCTTTGAAGGGAAAAAAAGCCCACTGATAGAGCCTGAGAGCCCTATCAAACCTACAACTACTTCAGAACTCCATTCCCTCCATGAGACACCTACTGGTGAAGGTGTATCTCAACCTCTCTCTGGCCAGAGCATGGATGCTACTCCAAGAAATGAAGGCCAAAGTTATCTCCATCCTGAGTCATCAAGGTTTGTGAGTGACAAAGGAAAAAGGGTAATGAATCCTGAGGAGCTTAAGGAAGAGAGGAGAGAGAGAGAGAGAGAGAGAAGCTAAGGGGAGATAGTTCCATTAGGTCTTCAAGATTTATGCAAGCTGCAATTAGGGCTGCCCCTAGACCAGCACTAAACATGATGAGTTGAGGGCAGTCAGGATTGCTTACTTACATACCAGAAACTATGATATTGATCAAATCATCGCCCTCCCTTTAGAGGAACTCAATGAACTGGCAGACATGGAAATATCTAGAGAGAATAAGGAAGCAAAGGATGCAAGATTTCTCCTTCAGATCAAGGAAGAAAATAGACTAAAAAGACTCTACAAACATTTTCCTACTCTTTCTCTAGTTTAGGAAAGTCCTGTGTAGGGACTGTGGCTACACAAGAACCTCAGGTAGACAAGGAAACTGATAGGCATAATATGATCAACTACTTGAGTACCACAGGTCTCTACCAGGCAGCTGCAGTTCTTCCCTTGTTCTTTGAGTATATTGAGTTTAGTATCTCAAACCGCTTGAACTTCAAGTACTCAAAAAACAAAAAGCTACAAAGAGAAGATAAGAAAAAAAGCAGCCAAAGCAAGAGCCATCATCCAGAAAAGCCAAAAGAAGTCTACTGATAGGCAGAGGATGATGAGCTTCTTGAAGCTATATGGATAATCCCAAAGGAGACTTGACCCTATGTGTTTATCCATCATGGATGAGCATATTAGGGTAATCAAGCAGCAAATCAAAAGAGGTGAGCTCATTGATTTACACTCGTCACCAAGTCAAGCCCCTCGAGAAGTGGAGATTAAGGTTGAACCATTTGAGACAACTCAACATGGACCTCCTGCTGAGTCTCAGCAAGCTTCATCTTCTGATCCATAGCAGGGTTAACCTCTTTCTCCTTCTGAACCTGTGAAAGAGGAAGACCCAACTAAGAAAGACAAGATAGAATAACAAGGTGTTACAGGCTAGTCTTCTCAGTTAAGAGTTCTAAGAGGAGGAAAATGATAGCCTCTAAACCCAAGTCTAAGAAGAAGAAGAAGACAGGGGCATCCACCTCCAGACCTCAGGATGAGTCTGAACATCCTGAGGAAGTGCAACAAGAGGAGGCTCCAGGAACTCCCATTCAAGTAGTTCCTCTGGCATCAGCAAGACCATCTTATCCTGGACTTACACTACCAATCTAGAGAGATGGCATGTAATCAGAGATCAAGTTGTTGAACATGTCTACATATGGCAAGACATGTTCAATATACGTCTACATTATATCTTTGAAATAAGAAGACACTATGAGAGTTGAGTGATCCTGATCATCTAATAAAGAAAGGAATGGTCATCATCATGATGAGGACTGTAGATATCTGAAGTATTCAAATGTTTTGGTAGCATCAGCCTAGAGGGAGTTTGTAAGGTTTATATAAAGGCTGATGCACCTAAAACATCTAAAGTCTTCCTGCATGCATGCACTGAAGTGCAGAAGTAGAGATGCTTCGAAAGTTTTACACCATGCCCTAGAACATATTCTAAGTATAATATCTTCCTAAGCCAAGACCAACATCTTCTGAAGCTTAAAGTGAAGTCTTTCGAAACTTCAAGGAAAAAGTCTTTCGAAGCCAATAAGTGAAGAAAAATTATCTTCTAAAGACTTTTAAATACATGCTTTTAACTGATGTACTTTACCATAAAGCTGGACCATTTTTCGTTACAACTCTGTTGACTCACCAACTTTCACAAGTTGATGAAAAGGTCCATGTTTTTGGTAAACTGTACATTGAGGTCTTGAGTCTGTGTTTTCTACTCTATGTATTTTATCATTTTTGTAATATATTAGGATATGAGCTATGGCATGTCATAGTCACTAGTCAAAAGTCAATGTTCCTTTTGACTTTGCATTTGATTTTTTGTCTAGTTCAAATGTTTCCAGCTGGCATTCAAAGCATGGCCAACTGTAGGATGTAGTATAAGTATCTCAGGTCTTTATAACTTTAGTAGTGTTTCTAACACTTGTAAAAGAACTTGAGAGCCATATACGGCATTCTTGAAAACCAACTTACTTGTGTTGTTTGTTTTTTGTTTTGTCTCATATTTACCTATGTTCTAAGTAACATCCTTGTGGGTTAACCAATTACCTATTTGATATGTTAAGTGTTCTAAACATCACTCTCCTCATTGTGTTCGTGTTGTAAGTGACCAACCCTCCTAAACAATGCTACATGAATCAAAATAAGAACGATATGTTTCAAGTGTAACGTTTGGTTTACAACCAAAGCGAATACGTTGACTTATCAAAGTATTAGGTCAACCACAACCTTAATGAAGACATGCGTACCTATAAACGAACACTCACCCCTAGGGTTCCCAGGTAAAGTAAACGGATCCATCGCTTGATTTGGATTTATATGAATATCTTGCATAGATAGAACACCTCGAGATACAGGCATCATGCTCTTCTAGTATTACATGTTTCAAGTTATAGGATACATACTTTGACAAAACTTGAAAACCATGAATAACAATTCAAAACACAATTTGAAAACCATATGATTTAGGCACAATTCCTTAGAATATGATTTGAAATCATGTGTGCATTGATAAGAATCAAGGTATAAGGATATATCATGTAAGGCATGTGATCACATAATCATGTTTAAACATATAAGGTACATAAAATCCTATCTAAGCATGTAAAATACATGAGAGAACTCATGTGCAAAGGTACTTATTTATAGTCTAGGTCATTCCATTTCTAATAAGCTAATTCCCTATAACCATTGCTCTAATACCAATCTGTCACACCCCGAGCGACGACGAAATCATTGGAGCGGACGAATATAAATCAATTGTTCATAGCTCATGTAATTTAATAAGTTGAAATAATATTAAATGATATTTTCATTGAATAATACTAAACATATAAATCATTACAATACAATAAAGATTCAATCAACAAAATAAAATCTTTAATTAATCTAGATCCAAGTCTTATATGAGCATAAAGAAGTCCTTAAAATAGCATCCTAAAACATGTTAAAATTAAGGTCAACATATGATGTTGGTGAGTTCCCATGAATTTGTACATACGTATATAAATAATTTTAAAAAGGCAATTTATGTCATTGGTTAAGAAATAATGCAAGAATATAAATAGCATAATGATACAATCAAACCTTGACAAAAGATGGCCACAATAAGATAAATGATTAGCTAAGTGTATTTGGTTCTCATAATGAATAAGAATACGTCATTAGGAGTCGGCAATAACCTCGGCTTTAGCACCAAATAGGCTTGGCAAGCTCATAGATTTATGACGTCGCTAGGCTAACATAATTAATGATTGTTTTTACAAGATGACTATCATATAATGTTTACTATTATCTCAAATAACTATGACAAAATTTATAAGATGAATTGTAAGTGCACTACAAGTATTAAGGTATTTTACAATAGTGCATTTATACGGTTAACATGCTTCACCCTAAAGATATGAAAATAAAAAATAGAAACAGGGTATGGAGAACTCACATGATATAAGATACTCTTTAGATAATAATAAGAAACTAAGATTCTCCAACGATTCCTTCACGATTCAACCCAAGGTTTGATGTCTTCGGATTAGAATAATAATATGATTAAAAACTAGTTATGATTTAGGGCTTCAATTGGAATTTGGGGTTTTATAATTAAGTTAAATAAAATAATGTAATCGATTATGTTTTGATTCAATAAAGATGAAATAACTCGATTAATACTTATGATTGAGAACGATAATTGATGATTAGAGAAATTAAATAATTTAATTTATCGTAATTGATTTAATAAAGATTGAATATAAAGTGTGAAAAGAAATAATTAATTTAATAACTATTTATGACATAACATGGTTTAATAAATAAGTGAATATTTAATTATTTAATAATTATTTAAATAATTATTGAATAACTAATTATTTAAAGTATTTGTACCATGTAAATTAAAATGGTTTGAAACAATTTAAATTTGATCTATAATAGTTTTATAATATTTAAATAACATAAATGGATTAATAATATTTTTATAACCTTTCTTATTTTTAGAAGGTATTTAGATTTAAATAAAATTATACGTTTTAAAATCTTTAAAAATTAATTTAATATTTCTAAAATGTTTTAATTAACAAAATGATTTTATATTATATATAATATAATTCTGAAATTTAGAATACATAAAATTGACAAATAAAAAAATGGTAAAGGTCGGGTTCGAACCCGAGACCTCTGGGTATGGAGGTAAGGTGTTCACCGCTCGGGCAAAAGTCCAAATTTGATTAAATGGCCCCTTTAAATTTTTAAAAACATTAATTTTTATTTCCCTCAATTCCATATGTACCCTGGAACGATTTGGATCCAAAGTGAACATCAAATTGATGTCAATAACCAAATGAGATTTAGGCCTTTGATTCTCCATGTGAAAGCGAGTATATGTGTGTCCTTAGTTTACCTGAGTCGATCGGATGGATGATTAACAAGATAGAAGTAAGTCACGACTAAGTTGAAGTTGATTCGAGATGCAAATAATGATGATAATCAAATTAATTTCATGTCATGATTCTGAGAGTGATTTCGACCAAAAACCCTTTATCAATTTCGATTTATGTTTCTCAGAAGACGGAATTTGTTTGAGTTGCAGGTTCAAGAGAGGTGTAATCACGCATGATGTGTGGGTGTGGTTTGTAAGTGAAATTAAGAGTTTAGAGGGGTTAAGTAAGCCGAATGGGATGTTTAGCCTCTTTTAAATCTCTTCCATTTAGTCAGTTTTGCAATCGATGTTTTATTGTTTTGAAACAGGTTTTAGTTTCGATGGAACCCATTAATACTACGGTTATAATTGAGTTGGGTCAATACCTTGAGTTTTGGTTTTGGGTTGGCTTTGATTCTCCATGTGAAACCGAGTATCTGTGTGTCCTTAGTTTACCTAAGTCAAACGGATGGATGATTAACAAGATAGAAGTAAGTCAAGACTAAGTTGAAGTTGATTCGAGATGCAAATTATGATGATAATCAAATTAATTTCGTGTGATGATTTTGACAGTGATTTCGACCAAAAACCCTTTATCAATTTCGATTTATGTTGCTCAGAAGACGGAATTTGGTTGAGTTGTAATTTGGAGGGAGGTGTAATCACACATGATGTGTGGGTGTGGTTTGTAAGTGAAATTAAGAGTTTAGAGGGGTTAAGTAAGCTGAATGGGTGTATATCCTCTCTTAAATCGCTTCCATTTGGTAAGTTTTGCAATCGACGTGTTATTGTTTTGAAATGGGTTTCGGTTTCGATGGAACCCATTAATTCTACGGTTATAATTGAGTTGGGTCAATTCCTTGAGTTTTAGTTTTAGGTTCTTTGATTCTCCATGTGAAACCAAGTATATGTGTGTCCTTAGTTTACCTGAGTCAATCGGATGGATGATTAACAAGATAGAAGTAAGTCACGACTAAGTTGAAGTTGATTCGAGATGCAAATCATGATGATAATCAAATTAATTTCGTGTGATGATTCTGACAGTGATTTCGACCAAAAACCCTTTATCACTTTCGATTTATGTTGCTTAGAAGACGGAATTTGGTTGAGTTGCAGGTTCGAGGGAGGTGTAATCACGCATGATGTGTGGGTGTGGTTTGTAAGTGAAATTAAGAGTTTAGAGGGGTTAAGTAAGCTGAATGGGTGTTTATCCTCTCTTAAATCGCTTCCATTTGGTAAGTTTTGCAATCGACGTGTTATTGTTTTCAAACGGGTTTCGGTTTCGATGGAACCCATTAATTCTACGGTTATAATTGAGTTGGGTCAATTCCTTGAGTTTCAGTTTCAGGTTTGCTTTGATTCTCCATGTGAAACCAAGTATATGTGTGTCCTTAGTTTACCTGAGTCAATCGGATGGATGATTAACAAGATACAAGTAAGTCACGACTAAGACGAAGTTGATTTGAGATGCAAATTATGATGATAATCAAATTAATTTCATGTGATGATTCTCACAGTGATTTCGACCAAAAACCTTTTATCACTTTGATTTATGTTGCTCAGAAGATGGAATTTGGTTGAGTTGCAGGTTCGAGGGAGGTGTAATCATGCATGATGTGTGGGTGTGGTTTGTAAGTGAATTTAAGAGTTTAAAGGGATTAAGTAAGTCGAATGGGATGTTTAGCCTCTCTTAAATCGCTTCCATTTGGTCAGTTTGGCAATCAATGTGTTATTGTTTTGAAACGGGTTTCGGTTTCGATGGAACCCATTAATAATACGGTTATAATTGAGTTGGGTCAATACCTTGGGTTTGAAACAGTCGGGGAAATAGTTTGATTGTGTTTAATTGAGATTAAATAGATTGTTTTGTGATTTAGGGTGCTCACCAGAGATGTGGCCGGAGACAGGGACCGATGGGGGTGGGTGGTTTTGGGGTGGGTTTAAACAAATTTACACTTTTGGTCCCTATGATTTTAATAGTCTATTATTTTATGAATAAATCTTTTAAATCAAAGTTTTAGCAATTATATTTCTAACCCTATACTTTGTAAAATCCATATTCAAATGATTATTCAAATTATTTATTTATAAAAATATGAATCTTGTTAAATATCTATTATTTAATTATTAAAATGGTTAAAATCTTGTAATTGATAATAGTCTTTATATATCTTTATAAATCTTATAGAAATTGTAAAGTCTAATTATTATTATTTTTATATAATAATTAAATCTCATAAATGATAAATAAAACCTCATAAGCTTATGCAGGATCGTTGAAGGGGTTGAGTTACAACACAACAACACAAAGAGGAGATTAACTAAACTTTGATCAAACAGTAAACTAAAATAACCAAGTTGAGACACTAAGAACACAAGTAATGCAAGAGACAGAACACAAAGAACACAAGTGTATGGTTTTCAAGAATGCAGTATATTGTGTTCTTTATGTTCTATTACAAGTGTTTCAAAGCATAAAGGAAAGATACAAGAACATGAGATACTTATACTACATCCTACAGCCGGCTATACTTTGATAGCCAGCTGGATACAATTGACTAGACACAAACAAAATCAATTGTATAGTCAAAAGGCAGATTGCCTTTTGACTTGTGACTATGACATGCCATAGCTCACATCCTTATCTATTACAAAAAGGATAAGTACATAAAGTAGAAAGTTACTAACTCAAGACCTCAATGTACAGTTACCAAAAGCATGGACCTTTTCACCAACTCATGTAAGTTGGTGACTTGTAGAGATGCAGATGAAAGGTGTCCAGCTTTATAGAAAAGTACATCAGATAAAGCATAATTTAAAAGTCTTTAGAAGAAATCTGTCCTCATAGGTTGAAGCTTCAGAAGACTTTGTCTCTGAGGCTTCGGAAGACTTCATCATTGATTTCGGAAGATATTGGTCTTGGCTTCAGAAGATTTCACACTTAGAGTATTTATGTTGCATGTGTGAAACTTCTGAAGCATTCTTCTTTAGTACTTGTGTAGCGTGCATACAGGATAAGCTTTGGATGTTTGGGTTGCATCAGCCTCTTCATTAGTCTCTACAAACTCCCCCTAGGCTGATGCTACCAAAACACTAAGTAGACTTCAGATATCAATAGTCTTCATTAGAATAATAGCCATCCCTTTCTTCATGAGATGATCAGGATTCTTCAAACTGTCAAAATATCTTCTCATATCAAAGAGATCATGCAGAGGCAACTAGAACATGTCTTGCCAAGTGTAGATGTCTTCAATTCCTTGATCGCTAATGACATGCAATCTTTCTGGATTTGTGGTGTATGTCCAGGAAAAGATGGGTCTTCCTGATGCTAGAGGAGCTACTAAAGTTGGAGTTGATTGAGCATCCTCTGGCTGCACATCCTCAGGTTGTTCTGACTCATCCTGGGGTTTAGAAGAGGGTGCAGTCTTTTTCTTCTTTGGCTTTGGTTTAGAAGCCATCCTCTTCTTTCTCTTTCCAAATTTTAACAGAGAAAACGGGCCTGCAATACCAGATTGATCTCTGTTGTCTTTCTCAGTTGGGACTTCCTTTCTCTCAGGCTTAGAAGGAGAAGGAGGTTGACCCTGCTGTGGATCAGAAGATGAAGCTTGCTGAGTTTCAGCAGGAGGTCCAGGTTGTGTTGTCTCTAGTTGTTCAACCTTAACCTCCACTTCAGGTGGAGCTTGACTTGGAGTGGAGTGTAAGTCAATGAGCTCTCCACTTTCGATCTTCTGCTTGATCACCCTAATATGCTCATCCATAGTGGATAGAGACATGGGGCCAAGTCTCCTTCCAAAGAATCCATATAGCTTCAAGAAGCTCATCATCCTTTGCTTGTTAGCAGATTTCTTCATACTCTTCTGAATGATGGCTCTTGATTTAGCAGCTTCTTCCCTTAGCTTTCTTTTGGTTGTCTTTCTTTCCTTAACTATCTCAAGTTCAAGTTGTTTGAGATACTCAAACTCAACATAGTCATAAGGCAAGGGAAGGAGTGCTTCTGCCTGATAGAGGCCTGTGATACTCAAGTAGTTGATCATCTTGATTAAGTCTTCTTCTTTGTCTACCTGAGGTTCTTATTGAACCACATCCTCTTGTACAGGACTTTCTTGAACTGGAAGAGGGTAGGCATATCTTTGTACAGTCTTTTTCTTCTTCTCTCTTCTTTGACTTGTACTAGGAGTTCTGCATCTTCTGCCTCCTTCTTCTCCCTTGACCTTTCCAGGTCAACCAGTTTATTCAACTCATCTAAGGGGAGAGAAATGACATTGTCTATGTCATATTTTCTTGTCTGCAGATAGTTTATCCTGACTGCCCTTAACTCATCATCCTGAGTGTTTGGTCAGGGGGCAGCCCTGATAGCAGACTCCATGAGTCTTGAAGACCCAGAAGAGGAACCATCTCCCCTTAGCCTCCTTTTACTCTCTCTCTCTCCTCCTCCTCAATCTCCTCAGATGTCATCTTTCTTTTCCCTTTGTCACTCACAGACTTTTGTGACTCAGGATGGAGAGAGCTTTGGCCTTCATTGCTTGATGCAGCTTCTGAGCTCTGGCCAGAGAGAGGTTGAGAAGCACCTTTACCAGTAGGTGTCTCATAAGGAATATGGATTTCTGTAGCAGTTGATGATGATGAGACAGGGCTCTCAGGTTCTGCCACTGGGCCTTCAATCAAGGTATCCCCTATGAATCTAATCTTAGGGTCTGCCTCAACATCCAGTTGACCGATGGCATTGCCTGATTGCCTAAGTCTCCTTCTTAAGCTGAACTCTGTAGTGATCCTGTCTTGGATTCTTTGAGCCAATCTGTCAGCTTGTCTTGATTTGCTTGGGTTGACAAGTGGCATGTTGACTAGATCCAGACCTTCATAGTAGTTCAAAGTCTGAAAATTGAAGACTTCTTGCTGTCCTTAAACTCTTATGATGATTAGAGCTTTCCTGATGTTGTCATACCTCCACCCAATGATGTGATTTGAAGATGGTGAGGATGACATAGCCCTTGGTATCCCATCCTCAAACAGACTCTGTATGAATGAGTCTGTGTAGTCCATATCAATGTGAACTTGAGGAGGTTGCTGAGAATGCACAGTTGCAAGTGAGGATGGTGAGTCCTCAATGTCCACTCTCTCTGAAGGACTCCCAGGTTCTGTAGCTGTAATGACTTTCTCCCCCTTTTTGGTAGCATCACCCACTTGCATAGGTGAGCTGGAAGATAGGTCAATTACATCCACAGGTTCTTGTGTTCCTGGTTGAGCTCTTTTTAAGGGTCTCCCAGCTAGTTTTTCCTTCAAATATGAAATCTCAAGTTGCTGATCATTGATCCTATTATGTAAGGTAGTCACCTGAGATTCAAGGTGACTGACCTTTGAGACTAAGTAAGTGCATGTTTTAGACAGTTTTTGCACCAGTAGTCTCAGATTCCCCTCATCTTCATCAGAAGACTCATTGGGGGATGAGATGATTGAACCAAAGTCCTCTCTCTCATCACCAGCTTGAGGTTCTTGGCTACTGGTTTTCCTCTGCTCACTGGCAATCTCAGTTGAGATGTCAGTGGGCTGAGTTGCCATGGTTGAGGTCTTAATGATGTAATCACTTTCAGAAGTGAGAGCCTCTTCCATATGGACATCCTGAACAGGTTCAAGAGTGTCCCTTTCAGTTGTAGGTGACTGATGTGGGATAGATGTAGGAGACTCAGGAGTATTCATCTCTCTTTGAGTAAGGGAAAAGAAGAGAGACTTATTATACTCACGGAAACCTAGATCTTCATCAGTATAGAAGTCAAGGTTGGGAATTGGTTGGTTGAGATCTATAGGCTGGGGATGGTAACTGTCCCCTGAAGGTTGATCACTTGAGTGTTGAGACTCAGAGTGATGGCTTAAGGCAGTTTGGTTAATGAGCTCATCAGGCTGAGCATGAGGAACTTCAGCATTGATTTTTAAAGAGATGGGAGTGGTTTGCTCCTCGGGAGAAGTGGGAGCTCAGTGTCCACTTCATCCTGTATGGTTGAGTATATGGGGGCCTCCACAGACTGAATAGCCTGATCAGGGGTTCGTTTGGATTTTCTTTGGTAGGTGATGGTGATTTGAGGCTGTGAGAGTGGTTGGGAGGTAGCAGGTGTGGGCTCAACACTAGCTTGTGCTGCTAGGTTATCACCTTGAGCAATGAGCTCTAATATTTTTGGGACTAGGGTTGTTTCTACCCCAGAGAATCCAACAGTGGGATTTCTCAGAATTTTAAAGATGTTGGGATTCATCTGTCCCAATTTAAGAATGTTACCTGTTTCCCTCAACTATAAGCCCATTCACAGTTAAGAATGTACTGGACATCTAGGAAACATGTAATACTCTAAGGAGTCTAAATTTGCGAGTCAATTTATATAGACAAACTGAGAATATCTGAATTTGACCCCTTGAATCATTCCATGGATTATGAAGGAGAGATCCTCAGGAATCTGGTCCCATCCACCATGCTTGTTTGTTAAGATGTGGATGACCACATGGAGCAGGAATCTCCATTGGGATGAGACCTTCCCTTTCCTAAAGGTCTTTACAGAGAGAAATCTCCCTCATACCCCATCTGCTCAAAGGAATGATTGACAACTTCCTTTGGGAAAAACACCTCACCTTCTTCATCATCCAGCTGAAGATGCATGTTGATGATGGCCGGAGTGATGAAGACTGTGCTCCCCTACACTATGGCAGACAGTGTCTTCTCCCCATCCATAACAACCTCTTGGCAGGTTTTCCAGAATTCTACTAGATGATCCTCATAGAGTGGAGGATAATGGTTAGGGAGGTGAAGTAGTTAGACAGAGCTAAGAAACGAAAGACCTCTGAGAAATGAGGATCTTTCTCTCAGCTTAACAGAGCAACCTGATTATGTTGTCTATGTAGCTGCATGGTAAAGTTGGGATCATTTCTGTGAGCAAGGTTGGCCATTTTAAGGTAGCTTAGAGATAAAGAAAAAAGGAAGAAAGAAATTTCAGAGAGAAATTTGGGGTTTTATGTTTGGAGAAAGAACATATGATAGAAAGAAAGGGAAACCGTTAGGTTTATATGTGAGAAGGATTTCAGATAAAGTTTAATGAAAGAGGATAAACTTTGAAATCCGGATATCGGTCCCACCTCTGAAAAAGTGGTTTACTTTTGCTCAAAAAGTAGTTTTCTTGGAAGTCAAAAAGCTTCCGAAGGTTAATTATCTTTGGAAGTTTTAATTTAAAAAGCTTCCGAAGCTAAGATGACTTCGGAAGATTTTCCTGAGAGATTTGATGATTTTGCTTCGGAAGAGAAATTAAAACTTGAGTGCTTTGTATAGAAATCAACAAAGCTTCCGAGAGTTAATTTTGCTTCGGAAGTAAAAGGTCCTTGAAAATAAGTAAGTGTCTAAGACAAATATTTAAGCTTCGGAAGATAGATTTGAAATCTCTTCCGAAGGTAAATTTCTTAGACAGTTAAATATTTTGAAGGCATGATTTGCTTCAAAGTTAAAAGCATAACTTTCAAAGTATAAAATCATCAAATAATCTAAGGAAAGTCTTCAGAAAAAGATTTTAATCCAAAGAAAACATGAGCTTATTAAAGTGATGAACTAGACAACATAGGGTATATATATTATAAGAAATAATAAGAATTAGTTTTAAGAAAAAAATCTACTCAAGGTTGATCATCCCAGTAGCTGATATTAGATATTTAATCTCTGTTCATCAAAAGCCTTTGTAAACAAATCAGCATATTGTTCATCTGTGTGAACCTTGACTAGTTTAATTAATCCTTTTTCATAGTTATCTCTTATTAAATGATACTTGATATTGATGTGATTTGTCCTTGAGTGCTGTACAGGATTCTCTATGATGAGATAGCACTGTTGTTGTCTATGTGAATTGGAGTCTTCTTGAAATTTAACCATAGTCTAGCATTTGATTCTGAATCCAAAGCACTTGAGCACAGCAACTAGCAGCAGCAATGTATTCAGCTTCAGCAGTTGATGCAGAGACACAGGATTGTTTCTTGCATTGCCATGAGACACCACCCTTCCCCCAAGAAATTGACATCCCCCAGATGTAGACTTTGCATTCATATTACAACCACCATAATCACTATCTGTATAGGCATACAGATTGAAGTCAGATCAGAATTCTTGATACCATAGGCCAAGTGTTGATGCACCTTTGAGGTATCTTAGAATCCTTTTGATAGTGATAAGGTGAGACATCTTAGGGTTGGCTTGATATCTTGCACAGATGCATGTAGCAAACATGATAACAGGCCTGCTAGCAGTAAGATACATAAGAGACCTAATCATAGCCCTGTATAAGTGTTCATCTACACACTCCCCCTCAAGATTAGGACCAAAGGAGTGGTTTCTGGCTATGGGTGTCTTAGCAATCTTACAGTCAGTCATATTGAACCTTTTGAGTATGTCCTGAACATACTTTGACTGACTTATGAAAATGTCATCTTCAACTTGCTTCACTTGAATTCCCAGAAAGAAATTGAGTTCCCCCATGGCACTCATTTCAAATCTGTCTTTCATCAGCTTCTTAAAGTCTTTGCAGAGCTTTGGATTAGTTGAAACAAAGATGATGTCATCCACATATACTTGAACTAGAAATATATCTTTTCCTTGTCCTTTGATGAAGAGATTTCCATCTATAGTACCTCTCTTGTATTCATGTTTACAGAGATACTCAGACAGTGTCTCATACTATTTCCTGGGTGCCTGATATAGCCCATAGAGAGCTTTGTCAAGCTTGCAGACATAATCAGGATGATCAGGATCTACAAAACCAGGTGGCTGTTTAACATAAACTCTTCATCTATCACACCATATAAAAAGGCATACTTCATATCAAGTTGAAAGACCTTGAAGTTCTCGGATGCAGCAAATGTCAGGAAAACAGCTTCTAATCTTGCCATTGGAGCAAAGACATCAGTGTAGTCAATCCCTTCTTCTTGTGTGTATCCTTCAATAACCAGACTAGCTTTGTTCTTGATGATGATGCCTCTATCATCTTTCTTGTTCCTAAACACCCATTTGGTTCCAATGGTAGTCTTCCCAGAAGGAAGAGGACAAAGGTTCCAAACTTTCTGCCTTTTGAATTAAGCAGCTCTTGTTGCATATAGCTTCAACCCAACTTCCATCCTTTAGAGCTTTATCAACTTTCTTTGGCTCTATCTGGGATAGAAAACAAGAGTGAAGATAAACATTTGCTTCATGGGTTTGTCCTCTTGTCTTTACCCCTGAGACAACATCTCTAATGATGTTTGCGGTAGGGTGAGACTTATGGATCCTAAGCTGAGGGATCACAGCAAGTTGTTGAGAAAGATCTAAATTAGAGAAATTTAGATCTGGCATAGATGTTTCTCCCACCACATCAGCACACTTTTCAAGTGAAACTTGATCCAAGCAGTGTGTGACATCCTTAATGTTCTCATCTATGGTGTGGTTAGTAGCATCAAGAAATTCTTGGTCACTATCACCACCACCATTGTTGTCTTCCACAATTGAGGTGTTCTTATCTGGTTGTAGAGCTCTGAGCTGGAATTTGAAGGCATACCAGATGTATCAGCTGAGTTTGTCATTGTTGTGCTGATAGAAACCTCATTTGTAGAAGCAGTTCCAACTGGAGCTGAAGATGTATGACTTGAAGGTCTTCCTAGGTTAAATCTTGGATCAGATCACCTGTATTTAAATTTTCTAAAGATCCTGAAACATTCTCACAAGATTTGTTTAAACATTTGGTAACTAAATCAAGATCAAATAACCAATCTAGACCAGAACCAGCAACAGAGGGTGTGTGTTCATTGAAAGTCACATTGGCTGACTCCTCAATAATTCTAGTTCTGAGATTGTACACTCTATAAGCCTTAGCTTGGGAAGAGTATCCAATAAAGTGTCCATCATCTGATTTCTCAGCAAACTTGGCAATTTGATCTTTGGTATTCAAGATGGTTCAAGGACATCCAAATGACCTGAGAAAACCAATGAAAGGTCTCCTCTTGTGCCAAAGTTCATAAGGAGTCTTGCCATGAGTCTTAACTACTAAAACTATGTTTTGTACATAGCAGGCAGTGTTGACTGCCTCTGCCCAGAAGGTGATGGGCAGTTTAGAGTCAGACAATATGGTTCTTGCAGCTTCAATCAGTGTCCTATTTCTCCTCTCAGCAACACTATTTTGCTAAGGAGTCTTGGGAGTACTGATCGCACCGTAATGCGAGTGCTTATTTACGAAAGATAGATTGTTGGTATGGCTGCTGCTACCAAAAGCACACTAAGTTAGTCACAGGTAGAAACCTATGAGCTCTACTTGTCTTGTAATACCCTTTTCATCATAAAATGTATCAAGGATTTGGTTCTTAAATTTAATTCCGTGATCACATCTTATGATTTTGACCTAGTGATCTGACTGATTCTTAATCTTTAAGATGAAATTCTTCAGAATCTCAGGAGTCTCATCCTTAGTTCTAAGGAAGAAGACCCAAGTGAATCTTGTAAAGTCATCTTTGATCACTAGACAGTATAAGGTCCTTCCTAAACTCATTACACTGGTAGGGCCAAAGAGATCCATATGTAACAAGTGTAGGGTTGTAGTGATGGAGTTCTTTTTCTTAGGCTTGTGAGATACCTTATGTTGCTTCCCTTTCAGCCATGCAACACAGTGGTCATCACTTGTAAATTCTTTCTTTGGCATTCCAGTTACCAAGTCATGCTTAATCAACTTATTAATGTTTTAAAAGTTTACATGGCACATTCTTTTATGCCATAGGAAAGACTCATCACTATTTGCTTTAGACAGAAAGCATGAAACTTCTCCAGAGGGAGAGGTTTCTTGCAAATCCATCTTGTACAAGTTTCTTTTCCTGGGGGCTCTAAGCAGGATATGCTCATAAGGAATGACCACACCAGGCTTAAGAACAATGCACTCATGCTCAGTAAAGAGCATGTTATGACTCTGATCACAAAATTGAGATACACTCAGAAGATTGTATCCAAGCTCCTTAACAAAGTTTACCTTTTCTATGCTGAGCTTACCATTTGTGACCTTGCCCCTTCTAGAAATGTAACCACCTTCATCTCCTCCAAAACCAACTGGTCCTCCATCAATCCTTTCAAAGTTTTGGAGTAGTGACCTATTGTCTGTTATGTGCCTGGAACAGCCACTGTCTATGATCCAAACATTTTTGTCTGTCTTCAGCTGTCCCTGCACAAAGAAAATGATTAGTTACATTTGGAAACCCAAGCCTTGCTTGTCTTGGGCTTATTTGTAGGAGGTAATTCAATAATAATAGATCCTATGGTTGTACTAAGAGGATCTTGAGTTGTTGTTGGTGGAGAAATCTCAGTCACTTGGTCTTTCTTAGACATCCACACCACCTTTGGAGTCTTGGACTTGACCTTCAAAACTTCGGAAGCTTTTGGAACTTTGGAAGTTTTGATGACTGAATCTTTGGAAGATTCTGCAGACACTACAGCAGACTTCAGTGCTTCGGAAGAACTCCTTTCTTCCGAGACCAATTTTTCTTCCGAAGGCAATTTTCCACTTCCTTTCTTTTTAGATTTTGAGCTTCCGAAGGAAACAGGCTTTTCTTCCGAAGCTTGAATCTTCTTCAAACTCTTTGAAGCCTTTGTTTGGTCTTGTGGATAGTACCTTTAGGATAGAAGGGACAATCCTTAGCAATGTGAGAGATACTTTCACATATGACACAATTCATCTTCTTCTTCACAAGAGCCTTTTCCTTGGAATAGGACTGTCTTTGGTCATATCCCTTCTCCACCTTCATCTTTGTAGATGCTGAGATAGTCCTCTTAGGCTGAGGAATGTGCTTGGAGTTTGATGGTCCAGGTTGTGTAGCAGTGGTACACAGCAGATCAGTCTTCTTCTTGCTACTGAGATGAGTTGAATAAGAACCAGAACTCTTAGCAGAAGAGTTTTGGTTGATGTCTTCAGTCCCTACCACTTTAAACCTTGCAAAGATAAAAACTTGTTTCTGCTTAGAGTCAAAAGTAGCCTTGGTCTCTTGAGCCTTCCTTACCTTTCTTTTGCTCTTTTTGATCAAGTTCTTTCTCATGGACTTGGTCATCACAGTCTTCTTTTTCTCCTTAGAAGGATAGTGGCCCTTCTTGGAATCCTCCTCTTCACTCTTCTCAGAGGAATTCTTCACTATCTCTTCTTCATCCTATTCACTCATAGGATCTATGAGAGGAAGCTCATCTTCACAAGTTCCACACCTAGGAGATCTTACTGACAAGATTGTGTGTGGATGAGCTATCTCATTGGATCCCAGTCCCTGCCTGTTTTGATAGCACACTTGTTATGCAGGGATGAGGATATCATGTTCTTGAAGGTCTCTTCTTCAAGAACACTCTTTTCTGCTCTGGCTTTGTTGATCGCAAGCTCAGCCTGGCACTCAGTTAACTTAGTTATGACATCTTTGATTTGAGTCCTAAAATCTGTGTGTTCATGTTTTAGAACTGAAATGGTTTTCTCTAAGTCCTCTATCTTCAGTTTATAATCATTTTTAGACTTTCTAAAATCAGATTTTAAAATGTTTAAGGACTCAAGATCATATCTCATTTCCAAGTTGTAGGACCTGTATCTGTTAACTTTAGCAAAGCATTTAGGAGTACAGAGATGTTCCAATACCTTTGCTTCATCATGATCTGCCATTAGTACTTAGTTTGGAGAAGCATCTTCCACCTGAAAGCTCCAGTCAAAGCCTCCTTCTTCAACAGCAACAGCAGCCTGCTGCTTTGACTTCTCATTCTTGAGAGCTTTGTCAGTGTAGTTTGGTCTGGACTGTGTTTGGCCACCATTTGTTCTAGGTGCCTTGCATTCTCTGGCAAAGTGACCCATCAAGTTACACTTGTAACACTTGACTTTGCCTTTGTCCAGGCCAAACTTTCCACTGGTTGCATTGTTTGGGAACTTCCTTCCAGTCCTCTTGTAGAACTTCTTAGCTCTGTGAGTGAGAAGAGCGATCTGCTGGACTATTTTCATGTATTCCAGATCATCTGGATAAATATAGTCCAGATCTTCAAGAGTGAAAAGGGAGTTGCCACAGCTTTCATCAAAAGACACAAAGGCTTGAGAAGAGCTTGTCTCTTGGAAAGGGCTTCCTTGAGTGTAGTTCTCCCTTGGTGTCTCTAGGAAGGTGATGAAAGGACCCTTTGGTGAGTTTTCAGGGTAGCATATGAGATGATGTTTGGGTTCTATGCTGTTCGTTTCAATCACATGTAGGGCTGAACCCATTTGATTGTTGGAGTTGCCAGATGAACCTTGCATGTTCATATCCATCTGGTAACCACTGAGAATCCCATATAACTCTGTCAGAGTAAGGGTTTTGAGATTTTCAGTTCTCTTTATCACCACACAGTAGTGTGTCCATTGCCTAGGAAGTGAGACATGAACTTCCTTACAATGTCTCTATTCTCAAGAGAAACTCCTCCATCCACTAGGGTATCCATAATCTCAACATACCTGAAGTACTACTGAGTCATGGTTTCACCTGTTTTGAAGGTGAAGTTTTCAAACTGCTGCTTCAGGAGATCCTTCTTGTTCTCCTTGGCTTCAGAAGAACCCTCATACATCAGTTTCAGTGCATCCCACAGCTGCTTGGCTGTTTTGCACTTCTTGAAACCTCTGTACACAGAGTTTGGAAGGGCAGTTTGAAGAGCTTTCATGGCTTTTCTGTCAATCTCTACTCTCTTCCTATCTTCATCAGGTAGTTAGCCATATCTTTGGGGATCATACCAGCACCTGTAGCAGAAGGTGTGTTGGGTATGAAAGGTCCATTCTCAATAGACTCTCACATTCTTGAATCAAGAGACCTGATGAAACCTTCCATTCTTAAACACCAGGTGTCAAACTCATCAAGAGTGATCAGTGGGGACTTGTTCATGGTTTCAGTTTTCATATCAGTTTTGGAAATGGCTGCCATTTGAAAAGTTTAGTATTTGTGTGTGTGAGGGATCTTAAGATGGTGAGATCTTATATCAAGAGCCTGAAAAGCTCTGATACCAAATGCAGGATCGTTGAAGGGGTTGAGTTACAACACAATAACACAAAGAGGAGATTAACTAAACTTTGATCAAACAGTAAACTGGATTAACCAAGTTGAGACACTAAGAACACAAGTAATGCAAGAGACTGAACACAAAGAACACAAGTGTATGGTTTTCAAGAATGCAGTATATTGCTTTCTCTATGTTCTATTACAAGTGTTTCAAAGCATAAAGGAAAGATACAAGAACATGAGATACTTATACTACATCCTACAACCGGCTATACTTTGATAGCCAGCTGGATACAATTAACTAGACACAAACAAAATCAATTATAGAGTCAAAAGGCAGATTGCCTTTTGACTTATGACTATGACATGCCATAGCTCACATCCTTATCTATTACAAAAAGGATAAAGTACATAAAGTAGAAATTTACAGACTCAAGACCTCAATGTACAAATACCAAAAGCATGGACCTTTTCACCAACTCATGTAAGTTGGTGACTTGCAGAGATGCAGCAGAAAGGTGTCCAGCTTTATGGAAAAGTACATCAGATAAAACATATCTTAAAAGTCTTCGGAAGAAATCTGTCTTCATAGGTTGAAGCTTCGGAAGACTTTATCTCTGAGGCTTCGGAAGACTTCATCTTTGGCTTCGGAAGATATTGGTCTTGGCTTCGGAAGATTTCACACTTAGAGTATTTCTGTTGCATGTGTGAAACTTCCGAAGCATTCTTCTTCAGTACTTGTGCAGCATGCATACAAGATAGCTTTGGATGTTTGGGTTGCATCAGCCTCTTCATTAGTCTCTATAGCTTATAAATTAATTAAATGGTAAAATAAATGTGAATTTGAATCACAAAATTAACACATTTATTGTTTTTACATCACCAAAATGAATGAAATAATTTGAATAATATGTTTGATTTATATAATTAACAAACGGATTCGGATCCATATTTTTAAAATGGGCGGATGTTACACATCATGTTATGCTTTCTCTACCTACAATTTTCTATTAGCCTTCTTAGAATGTGTATAGCGTCCTTAGTGGCTCATTCATGAAATAATTTTGAAATTGGTTTATCATAACATGGTTTGTTCCTCTCGTTCTTGTATCCATAACCCTTTTCCTTAATTTCATTGTATGACTAAAGAGCTTAATCCATCTATAGTTACCACTAATAACGACTATCTCGGTTTCCATAATTGTTAATTATTTGAATTAGGCTATTTTATTGGGTTATATTTGGGTGGATATTTTTCATTTATTAGTTTCTTATTTACTGCCAATTATTCCTATTTTACAATGATTGTATTTTGTATTTATTCCAATGGTTTGTAAATGAAAGAATTAATTTTTGGTTGTATACTTCATAATTCATATGGTATCAGAGCCAGGCAAGACTTAATCCTCTCCAAAACAACCCCCTCCTTCAACCACTCCGGCAAGCATCATGTCCACTGAATCATTTTCAACTACTTCCATTGTTGGAACCATTCCCCTCACCACATCTTCTTCTTTAACCATTGTTACTCTCCCTGCCTCTCTAAAACTCACTGCCACCAACTATTTAAGTTGGAAAACCCAGATTGAATCCCTCCTCTATGGGCTAGATCTCTTTAAGTACATCGATGGAACCCTTCCTGCACCCAAACCAACCGTTGATGATGCCGGCAACACCACTCCCCATGTTGATTACAATGCTTGGTTCTGTTAAGATCGTCTCTTGTTCGGTGCCCTGGTCGGTAGTCTTTCTCCACCTTTTGTCCCGTTGATTACCAATGCTAAATCCTCTTTTGAGGTCTGGAAAATACTTTCTGATACCTATGCCTCCACCTCTCGCGGTCATATGAAACAGCTTCAATATCGACTGAAACAAACTACCAAAAGCCAAACCAAACCGTCACTGATTTTATGCAATCCGTCAAAGCCATTACCGATGAACTTGCTATTCTTGACAAACTATTGGACCAAGAAGACATCACTAATGTCATCTTAAATGGCTTAGACTACACCTCCTACAAAGCTCCTATTGATGCCCTTCATGCTAGAGACATCCCCATTTCATTTCATGAACTTCATGAAAAACTCATCAATCATGAGTTATCATTGGCCCAACAACCCTCTTCTGCCACTAACCTCCACCAACCAACCACTGCCTTCATCGCCCATACTCGTCAATCTCATAAACCATGGCAAAACCGCAACCCTTCTCCGTCCGCTGGTCTCCTTCCCACCCCACAAAAAGGTTCAACTATCACACAAACCGTCACAACCAACCGTCCCTTCTTAGGCAAATGCCAATTTTGATTCAACAATGGTCATTCACTTACCTCTTGCCATGCCTTTAAGAAGATGTACCCACATATCACTCTGCCTCCCTTACCTAGAGGTACCCAAACCACTTCTCCACAGGCCCATGTGATGCATGTTCCAGGCTCCCCTCTCAACAACAAACGACCTTACTGCACTATCTCTCCACGCTCCATATGATGGCACCCAAGAACTTGTAATTGGTGATGGTTCGTCTCTTAATATCACTCATATTGGTTCTTTACCACTCCACTTTAACAACATCTCTTTGATTTTACATAATGTTTTATGTGTTCCATCCATATCTCGAAACATTATATCTATATCCCGTCTTTGTCTTGATAACAATATACTAATCCAATTTTTTTCTCTTAATTTTGTTATCAAGGATTGCCTCAATCACCAACCCTTCCTCCAGGGAGTAGCTAAACACGGGATCTACGAGCTTCGTCCCAAATCACCACCTTCGGTTTTTCATGTTCACACAAATAAATCATCCTTGTGGCATCATCGTCTCGTCACCCGCATTCACAAGAGCTCCAACATTTATCTTCTATTGTTTCTTCTATTTCTTATTTTAAAGATTCATGTAATTCATGTTACGTTAATAAAAGCCACAAGCTTCCTTTTAGTGTTTCATCTATCACCTCTAACACCCCGTTACAAATTTTATTTTCGGATATATGGTCCTCCCCTATTCTTTCTTACGATGGTTACAAATATTATATAATATTTGTTGATCATTACACAAAATACATTTGGATTTACCCACTTAAAAAGAAATCTGATTCACTCACCACCTTTATTAGCTTCCAAAGACTTGTTGAAAATTATTTTCAATGCAAAATTAAAATATTGTTCTCCGATAACGGCGGTGAATACATTAAACTTGCTTCCCATCTTGCATCTTGCGGCATTTCTCACCTTACTTCCCCACCTCATACACCCGAACACAATGGTTATGCCGAACGCCGACACCGTCACATAGTCGAAACGGGTTTAACACTTCTTTCTCATGCCAAAATGCCTCTAAAATTTTGGCCCTTTGCTTTTACCACCGCTGCTTATTTGATCAATCGCTTACCTACCCCTACCTTACAAAATGATTCTCCATTCTTACTCCTATTTCATACTATACCTAACTATGACAAACTTCGTAGTTTTGGTTGTCTTTCTTACCCTTGGCTACGCCCATATTCTTCTCACAAGCTTCAACCAAAGTCCAAACCATGCATTTTTGTCGGCTACTCATCTACTCAAAGTGCTTACTACCTTCTCGATCCACAAACCAACAAAGTTTATGCCTCTCGTTCTTGTATCCATAACCCTTTTCCTTAATTTCATTGTATGACTAAAGAGCTTAATCCATCTATAGTTACCACAACATTGAGTAATGACTTCCTACGACAACAACATAAGAGGACCTGACTATGGTAATGCTTTAGCGGCTCACTCACATTGGTTACCATCACACACTTTCTTTTCTTTCCCCAAATTTTACATTTGTCATCAACCTGTTCATATCTGTTTCAACATCATCTATTTCTTTTCTTTTTTTGTTATCGTTCCCGATTTTGTGTTTACATTCGTTTTGTAGCTTAGGTTCAAGGATTGATGTTCTTGCTAAGAAATCATCAGGTTGTTAGTTTCGTTCAATAATCAATATTCATGTATGGATTTATGTTCCAATGGATGGAAAAAAACTAGACGAACTGAATTGCAGATGCCATTTTTTTCTTTTAATGGCCAGCTTATAGGTTGGAACTTGTTAGATAAATCCCTTATCTTGGCAAGATTAGCTTCCTTTAAATTGCATCAAACTATTACTCACTTCAAGGTGTGTGTATTCAAATGAATTTTAATCAAACCGCAGGTTGTTTCTGTTATAACCGTGTGGCTTCAGTGGTTAATCCACCATTTTTATTTGTATATGATTGATTATTTGTTTGTTATTTGACTGTTCGGGTTGTTAGGTTGGGCGGTAGAGGCTTTTCTATCATGTTCTCTTGTCGTAAGTTCGAGTCTTGGCATGTGTTTTTGTTTGTATGATGTGGTGTTGGTTTGGTTATAAAGGTGTTTCTCCTTGAATTTATGATATGAACTTAACTGATGACTAATGCTCATTTTAGTACTGTTGTTTCTTCTGTTGAGATTGATGTTCACAGTCACTATCTCAAATTTGATGCATTTTAGAGCAATGTTTTTTACATTCTAAAGCTTAGTTGTTCTACGACATAGGGTTCTTCTATCCTATTAAAGAGAGTGACTGTGGGAACATTATGCACTTGGAGGATACTGTTAATTTGTGGATGTATATACATCAACTCACCTACATGGAAATGGAAGTGGTTACATTTAAATTGGGACGTATTGCATCTTCTACTTTTGGTTGACATTTACATTACACCAAAGGACTATATGTAACTATATAAGGATAATAGAAAAGATTTTGTTTAGAAATCGAATCCAATAGATAACCGAGGGGTTGTTGAAATTGGTGTTAGCAAATGTTATTAAACAAGATTTTAAGTTGAAAAAAGTCGTTAAACAAATTTTAAGTTGATAAAAGTTGATAGAACTTATAAAACTAAAAATGGAATATGTTTTAAGATTTTTACTCTAAATTGCAGTTGCCTTACATAAGGTTGAGTTTTCAGGACTCTGAAGAATAATACAAGGTACAATATAACTTTCATGGGTTGGGTTAGAGTCTTTGCCATACAATTTTTTCCAGTCTATTAAAAGTGCTACTTATTTAAAAAAATGTAATGAATGATTATGTAAATTTTGTTATATAATTTTTCCTCAAAATAACTAGGAAAATAGAAAACAATTAAAAATAAAGACCAATAGGACTTGTCGCCACACATAACCAAAAGTTTTTATTAAAAAGAAATCTGGTGACGACATGTCGTCACTACATGATCAAAATCTCTCTGTGGTTGTCCAAAGTGTATTTTTAATGCATAAAACCTCCAAAATTATTTTAAAAGAACTAAATATATATTTTTTTAACAGAGAAAATTAATTATAAAATAAGTGTTTATGAGTAAGATAAAATAAAAAGAGAGGATAAGATATGAAAGATTTTGCTAAATGAGATGTAAATTTAATGAATGAGGATTTTTAGTTAATTATATGGATAATAATCCACTTTGAATGTTACCTACAACTATCTGAAGTTACAATCAAAGCTTTTTCTTAAATTTTGTTTTCACTTAAGAATCTTAAGCATTAAAGTATACGACACATCAACTAAGCATGTTATGGATATGCTATGCATTTTACAGGTTTGTGTATTCTTGTCAATTTTGTGGAGTTTTCAAATGATTAAATGTACGTATGTTGTTGCTTTGTATGCTGGTTAAGCTATGTTTTATAAAATTTAAGAGATGTGATTTGAGTGAACTTTTAGGTTTGTTAAAGAACATGGATGTAGCTAGGGATGAAGGATTGGTTAGAAATTTTCTGATAACCCGAAAAAAACTATGTTTCATATTTGATTATATTTGCGATGGTTTTTATGTATTTTTTAATCTGGTGTATTTTGTTTAGAGTTGCTTCGGATATAATTTGTTTTATTCGACGGTATAAATTTGAATTACCTTATGTTTCAACGTAAATTAAGTTCGGAAACAAGCCGGATCGGTAGTCTGTAAATGTATCACTTTGCATATGCCGCCGCAACGCGCGGCTGAAAAAGTTACTAGTTATTATTTAAATTGTGTTTGCTTAGGGTGAATAATGATTTGATGAAGAGATTAAATATTAATATTCCAGATGGGCGTCTTAAATAAAAATAAGTATACTTTTCTATGCTACAAAATACCCCACATTATTATGCAATATTCTGTCTAAATAAGTACAATATAACAACGATGACCTTTCGCCACATATGTGATTAATGATTAATCTGTAGAGTTTTGACCTTTTAACATTACAAATATTAAAATACCATCTCTTAGTTTTTATTAACCCCAACTTACACAATTATATAACATACTCTTAATTCTATATTATACGTAACAATTAATTTACAATAAACTATTATAAGCGTAGCTCTAACTCTTAAAAATCTTCACAATTGCAACTTTAAATAACTTTGATATAAGATACAACCCACCCATAGAATCTATTATCAGAGATTACAAAACAACAATATCTTTATATTATCGCAATTCAATTAAAATAGAAAATAAAACAACAATATCGTTGTGTTATTGCATTTCAATGATTAACGAATGATAATTCAATTTTTAACATAGTTAATATGCTTTTTTGGCTATATGCAATCTTTCACACGTCAGATCGGACTAGACCGACCGATTGAGCAAGAAATCAGGTGCTTAATTGGTCTTGTTATGTCAATTTAAATTGCTAATGTTTGAACCAGCAAAACATGTACATATCAATCGAGCCAGGTTTCAATTTATTTCCTTTTCAAAATTTTATTTATTGATTAATTCCATACCTCATCTTTAATATGATATTTGTATGAGTTTTAAAAATGTAAATTTATACTAGAATAGCTTTAGTAAACCGTGTATTACACGAGTTGATTAAAAAATATTAAATAGAATGAAAATTTATTAATTATAAATCGATATACTAAAATAAGATATGGTAGAAATCTTTCTTATAATAAATAAAATAAAACTTTTATTTTAGAACAAATATTTTAAAAAATGTCATACTTAAAAACATTCTTTTATAACTTTCAATTTTAATTATTTTTTGTTTATAAAATTTTACTTTTTAAAAACCCCAATTATAAAATATTTTGTATTTTTAAAAAATTTTGATTTTCTAAAAAGTTTTCTAAATTTATGATAAATTATTTCATTGGAAATAACATTAATAAAAATATCTTTTTCTTATTAAAAACTATTTAAAATTAAAAAAATATTATTATAATTAATGTGATAATTAATAAAAGAGAGAAG
>CM046447.1:72263453-72615953 GCA_025506515.1 Flaveria trinervia | reverse complement strand
TTTTTTGTCACACATTTAATTTCAATTTCTTAATTTATTTCTACAGTTATTTTTAGCGCTGTAAAATTGTGTTGGCGGTATTTTATATGTTACTTGTGTATGCCTAGAAGGGCAAATTTGTTGGAATATAATTTTTATTTATATTTATTTTGAATTAGTGATTTCCCCATTCGGTGATGGTTTTTGGGTAAGGTTTTAAAAGTGTATGGGTATTAGGTGTTCTGCAAATGAGGTTTATGGAGGTGGCTTTGTGGCACCATAAAGTATAAAGTCATTATAAGTTGTTAGTTTTTTCAAGAATGTGTTACATGTTATAAGATCCTAGATTACATAGATTACAATATCAACTGAAAAATAAAAAAAATTGATAAGACGAAAACATCTACAAATACACGAGAGCTCCAATCAGGTGAGAACTTCAAGACATGCAATAACTTGAAGATCATGCGAGAACTTATAATATGAGAAAACTTTAGGAAGTTATGCATATCCTCCAATTTATATAAATAGTTGTTTTTATTGTATTTCGGTATGTGTGTGCAGGTGGTTTGGTGAGTGTCTGTTCAAAGGGTGTGTTCTACGTGAACACACTAATAGGCCACCCGACTAGAATTCACCTCGGTTGGATCACGTTTAAATGACGTGAAAATCTTTGGTGTTGTAATCATTTGATTAAAATAAACATCTAATTATGTTAGTTTAATCATTTGATTATAATAAACATCTAATTAAGTTACTACTTGTTGTTGAACACACATGCACATATTCGCCTTACGTATATCAAGAGTAGTTCAAAATTAAACGATTGATTGAACTTTGCAAATGGCATTAGAGAAAGCTATTGCTATTTGGATTTTTAACTCAATGATCATTAGTTTTTAAAAAGTTAAACAATAGAATATTTAAGACTAGAAGGATTGGGTCGGATTGGTTTGGTTTTAAAGGTCGTATGGTGAAACCGATGGTTAAAACCAGTGCAATTGGCTTTATTACTAGTTCAATTGACGGTCAACATTTTTGTATGTCATATGTGGTGGAATTCTTCATGTTTAGATAGTGGAAATCAAAGAAGTGAGACTGTAGTAGTGAATCAGATTGAAAACCCAAATAGAAAGAAATTCTTGCATAATGTAACAAAATGTGAAAACTTAAGTTTGCGCATTATGTAACTGAAAATAAGAACTTTTTAATTACGAGAACTAGGTAGTTTTTAATGTATATGGGAGAACTATGATAAGTTTTCACAAAATACATAGAACACCGGGTAGCCAAATAGTTTTCGCATAGAATTTTTGCGAGAACTATAGAAGCAAAAATTTATTAAAAATAGTACAAATTTTACAAATATTCGCTTCCATGGAAAAATAATTTGGAGATTACAATGCGTTTTTTATGTGCTTGATCAAGTTGAAGATTCTAAGTTCATTATATTTAGTTCGGGTCATTCGTGATTAAAACTAAACATTGGGCTTACATTATCTTAAGACGGGGACATTGAGCAAGTGGTTTGAAATAAGTGATGAATCAAGGTTATTTGGGATTCGAACTTTGGAAACGTGGGATTACACTATCTTAAGGGGGGAATATTCAAAAACTCTGATTCAGTTTCATAAAATTTTGTCATCAGATTGGAGAATTAGGTTGTTTGATATTGATAAATGGAAGTTGAAACTCTTTTATTTGCCTGGATATTCTTACATATATGAGATGAAATGGATGAAGAAGACCTTGATAATTCATGAAGATGTGTGACTGAAGTCAAACTCAGCTTTATATCATAATACAACGGGGAAATTATTAGGTTGTAGCTTGTATGGATTACAATATCAAATAAAAAACAAAAATAAAAGAAAGTAAAAAAATCTACAAAGATGCGAGAACTCAAAGCGTGTAAGAAATCAAGAAAGACAAAAACTTGAAGACCATGCGAGAATATTTAATATGTGAAAAGTTTTCGCATATCGTACGTTTTACATAAATAGTTGGCGTTGTATTTTAGTATGTGTAAGGCCCCGTTCTCAGGACGCTTACAGCTGGTCATTCATCGCACATAAAACATATAATTTCATCTTTTTCAAAAAAACATTGCAGCGAAAACATTTAAACATACATTTCATTTCATCAAAATGCCTTTGCAAAATAATACAACCGTTCATTACATAATATCATTTTACATTTCATTACAAAAGTATTAAAAACAATGGATGTCATCCCAAAAGAACTGAGTAGTCATCCCGTGCTATCCTCAACAACATACCTGCCAACTGGAAACACATCAAAGTCAGCGTTGCTGAGTGAGTTCTAGTTTTAAAGAAAACATACTTTACTTCCTTTATAAAACCATACATTACTTCGTACGTGATCACACAACATACATACAGATAATATACTTTTTATCTTCCATTACATTCGTTACAGTCTTCCATTCGTTCATGCGTTCTTACTTTCATTCATTAATCATCGCACGATACATTTCATTCGCTTCATTCGTTCATAACATCATTAACTCTTTCCGGATCAGTGTCATCAACTATACCCCAAACGTATGCACACATCGGGTACTGGGCCGAAGATCATAAATGACTTCCACAACGCACATAGCTTGGCACCAGCACCGAGGCAAGCGACAAAGATCTCATTGCTCTATACACCCCCAACATTATGCATACTCAAATACTAGGCCGAAGATCATAAAATGACTTCCACATTACACATAGCCTGACACCAGCATCGAGGTGGGTAACCACTATAACCACGTATACAACACCCCCACATTATGCATACTGGAGTACTAGGCCGAAGATCATAAAAATGACTTCTACACTACACATAGCCTGGCACCAACATCGAGGTGGGTAACCACTATAACCACGTATACAACACCCCCACATTATGCATACTCGAGTACTGGGCCGAAGATCATAAAATGACTTCCACACTGCACATAGCCTGGCACCGGCATCGAGGTGGGTAACCACTACAACCACTTACCATACCGTTGGTCAGTCACAAAGACTGGAACCCCTGCGTGTATCCTTACGCGTTAGCTAAACCATACGCAGTTGAGCTTACGACTTCATAGAGCCGTGCACCTCTGTACATATTGCTTGCAAGCCTTTCCATACACCCATTCGTTCATTATGTATGCACATTATCCTTATGTTCCTTTTTTCATTATCTTTCACTTTACGTTACATAATACTTTCATTACATTCATTAACATTCAATGCAAAACCACGGAAGACAATCATACATAATAATAGGGAACATAAAAACAAGCAACATTAATCACACAAGGCAACATCGCACACCCATAAAATACATCATGCATAACATACAACATGCACAATCACACGACAACAAACATCACACCAATCACGTGCATCACAACATACAACCATACGACATCACACGTCATCATGCGTCACATCATCATCAGCTCATCATCATACATCGTTTTACATCATCCATGCCCATCACATCATCTACCACTCCAAAGGTCCGAGCCTACATCCGTACTTTCCCGAAAGTCAGACACTAACTATGGCCATTCGGGCGTATGGACCCTATTCGGTCGCATGGTCTTCATGCGTATGAGAACACTTAGGCGAATGGACCTCCAGTTGCATAGCCACCAATCGCATACTTCCCATGAGAATGGACCTCAGTTGCATGACATCCGAGCGTATTAACCTCAGTCGCATGACCTTCATGCGAATGGCCCTCAGTTGCACAACTTTCGTGCGTATGAACCTCAATCGCACGACTCACAGGCGTATGGACTCCAGTCGCATGACCTTCAGTTGCATGACCTTCATTCGCATTCCTTCAGTCGCATGACCCACATACATATGACCTTTAGTCGCACCACTTTCGTGCGAATGAATCACAGTCGCATACCGTTCGTGTGTATGGACCCAGTCGCACCTCATTCAGACGCATGGACCTCCAGTTGCATAGCCCTAATTGGGTGCAGAATGCAGTTCATCCCGAACTGCAGCTGCCAAGTCCGACCTCCAAACTCTTCCAAACCTCATTTAAGCTCAAATCAACCATTCTAAACCTTAGGGAAACATGCCACGACGTCATTCAAGCACAACCAAGCCCGAAATCAAGCCCCAAACAAATCATACACATACATAAACGGGTTTACACCCAAATACCCGAAAAATGGTTTTCAGATGTGTTCCAGCCCCAAAATTATTAAAAAACGTGTAAAAGAGGGGTCCTAGAACTCACATAAACGATCCCGTCGTGTAGAGCTTCGTTAGACCCGCTACACGACGATTTGGCTCTCTTGAATCAACTCGAACCAACAAGAACCAACTCGAAACCCCCTTTTCTCCCTTTTCTCCTTCCCTTTGGCTGAGTTTTTGGCAAGAATGGGGAGGGTGTGGGCTGCCCTCCCCCTTTTATACTTCCATTCATCCAAGTTTCTTCCCGTTTGACAAGTTTGATCCCTCGACTTTGGACTTTATTTCTTTTCTTCTTTCGTCGGCTTCAAAGAAAATTTTCGGGTGTTATAGTATGTGTGTGCAGGCAGATAGTTGAGTGTGTGTTTAGACGGTGTATTCTAGGTGAGAACACTGATAGGCAACTCAGGGAACTCACATCTTGTGGATTGAGCTTTAATAAAGTAACTCCTTTGGTATTGTAATCATTTGATTATAATAAACATTCAATTGAGTTTATTATTGTTATTAAACACACACGCACATCCATTTTAGTTTATCAAGAGTAATTCAAGATATGGTTAGAGTTATTCATGTAACCATACCTTTTAAGGGTTACAAAGAGTATGCATACATGAACTTTTAAACTATATTAATATAAAACTTAATTGTAAAATATCGTCACCATGAGTTTCAAATGAGTACATTAAAGTCTTTTCCTTGTCTCAATTACCTATATCCTTTTGTTTAAAAAATTATCTCTTGTCCTTACTTTTTCCATGTTTCACCTATAAAATCAATACAATTATTCAAACGTCAAAAACATCAGCATGTCTATAATCAAAATGGTAATACATTTTGTTTCTTTCAAACTTATTAGCTACTTTCAAATTTACATCAAGTGCAACCAACAATTTAAAATAGAAAGCCAACTTCTTTTAGGTCAAGTTCTGTCTAGTTTTAAATTCAATTAATTTAGAAACTCGCACTTTTTTATTGTATAATAATACATTAAGGAAAAGTCATAATGTGAAATGAAATGTTGAGTTAAAAAAACCATAGTAGACCTGTTAAACATAAAATACAATATCCCAATATTAAAAAATAACGTGTCATTTTAAAATTAAGTTTAGATATCCGTATAATAAATACTAGTTGTAAGTTACAAAATTTTGAAAATGAAATATTATCTAAACATTAATTAATAAATTTATAACAAAAGATAACTTTAAAAATTCTTAACTATTAGTTGACCAACATTAACCAATAGTATACGAGTGTGTAATAAATGTCAAAATATTTAAAAATTGAGAGTTCAAATCCTTCAACACTTAAGTTCAAATCAAATAGACAATTTAAAACTAGAATATGAGATTGTTAAAATTATTTATTTTTAAATGTTTTTTTAAATTTATCAATGATTTTTAATTCAATTGATTAAAATGAGATAACCCCAATAATTCATTGAAATAAAAAGAGATCTTGTGTTCAAGCATACGTATGGTAAAAAAAAGAGGTTTCAGATTACATCGAGAGTTTTCCACCTATGAGTTTTCTTCTAATAATGTTTTAGGTTTGGGATTAATGTAATAGCTTTTCTTTGGTAAATTACCAGTCTATTGCCTAAAATTATGTACTCGAGTAATAAATATAATCAGATGGTCCGTGCCCGTCAGCATTGTTTTGAAAACCAAATCAGACCGGCCGGTCCAACCGGTTGAACCAGGAACCGGACTCCAATCTGGTCCGGTTCAATGCTTAAAGCTGTTTACGATTTGAACCGGCGATCGAATCGATCGGACCGGCGGTCGAACCGTTTGAACCGGGGGTTGGACCGGTCGAACCGGTTTTCCATATATATATATTTTAACTTTTTTAGTATTTTTTACATATATATTTGTAAAATAATTATAATTTTATTTGGTTCATATATCCGATCCGACCGATGAATCAGTGAAACATCCGATTAACTGTCCGATTCAGTTCTAAAAACATTATACGTTTAGTAATCCAATTAACCGTTAATAAAAACGATTTTAAATTTAAATTCCCACTTGCAATAAAAAAAAATAATAATCACCAAAAGTAGAAGTGAGGTGATCCATATAGCAAAACATTCATTTCAGGGGGCATAGAGTCATAGACTATATTTTATATATATACTATAGATAGATAAGCATAAACAACTCTGGTAGCAACGGGAATCCGAATCAGCAACGATGGCGGGCCCCACCATATTCCGGTAGCTCCGCCGTATAACACCACACCACACCACACCACACCACACCACACCACACCACACCACACCACACCACACCACACCACACCACACCACACCACACCACACAACACCACACAACACCACACCACACAACACCACACCTAGGTCATCCTCTACTTACGATCACGTACGGACATCCACCGCCACCTTTACACCCACCCGCAGATCTTAAACCGCCGATGGCGATAGAAGACAACGAAAGCTGCGGTAGCAGGGCGGTGGAATCGCCGAAGAAGAGCAGACAACGGCGTCAGAAACTCGAGGTGTATAACGACGTCCTCACGCGACTCTACGACATGAATCATGAAGACACCGAACGACCTGATTTCGAAGATCACCTGTGGATTCACTTCAATCGCCTTCCTCCCAGGTAATCGCTTTCAATTTGTAATGTGTGATTTGAATATTTGTTCGTACGGTACGGAATTGATTATGTGTGTACTTGATTGGTGATGTGGCGTACGGAATGTAATTGATTGTTTGTTTGTGTGATCTGAGCGGTTATTGAATTTTGAGGAGTGTGTGGTTGATGATGCTGGACAGATATGCGCTTGATGTGAATGTGGAGAGGGCGGAAGATGTGATCACGCATAAGAGAGTTTTGCAGATGGCGGAAGATCCTCTTAATAGACCTGCATTTGAAGTTCGCTTAGTGCAGGTAAAGCTTTAACTGATGGATTTGTTTATGGTCTCTATGGTTTCAGTTTTGAGTTCTAGGGGTTTCTCATTCTCATCTGTAGAACATTGTTGATTGAGGTTTTGAGACTCACGCCTGCCACAATTAATGTCTTTTAGTGTTGATTGCAGTATCCCCCTTACAGTTTACGTCTGTGTCACCCTGTTTCTGTATATTGATATTTCTAAATTGGATTCAGAGTTGAATAGAAAGTGCTAGGATTTGAGCTTTTGTGCTAATGTTGAATGGATCAACCACCTTTTGTATAAATTCCATCACTGAAATGTGTAAATGATGATGGTTATCCTTCAGTCGATCCTCTTCATCTAGTTACCCTTCTCAGTCTTTTTCATGATACTGAAGTAGAATCCTTATCTTGTAAGGTTTTCTTTCTTTCATCAAAATGCCAAGAAAAAAAGAATTCATATGTCAACATTGTCTGGTCTTGGGTTATTCTTTGATGACATGGCAGCCACGGAAAAAGCATATAGTTTTACAGTACTATGGTGAAGGATAGTTATAATGTTACTATGTCTTGAAATTTGCAGGTTGATTTCTTGATTGTCTCTTAATGTTACTTCTGTCTTATGCAAGGAATATTTTATATAGGTTCATCCTACCTCAGATGGGAATACACCTGATGGGGACAATATGGAACTATCAATGAAAGAGATGCTCAAGTCCTTCAACTTACAATAGCAGAAGCGGGTATTGTCATAAGACACACATCTGTGTTATTTTCTGATTTACTATTTCTTTCTGTGGCTGTTACTTCCTTTACTTGTTGATAGTTTGAATGCTGTTGCATTTCTGAAAAAACACATATAAATTATTTTGTATGTATGTGCTAGATTTCAATGTAATTTTTTTCTAACTCACTGGTCTTTATTGTGTTATTCTCCATCCCTCCAATGATTTATGCTCCTGTTAGATTGCATCCCCCGCCGTCTTTTGGTTCAGCACAAAATCCTGAAGGGCTTGCACTTAAAGCTAATAGACATCCAGATAGTTATGACGCCAATGATCTAAATTCAACTTCAGTATTTTCTAGGTAACATATTTCTAACTTTTAGACTTTTCAAACTTGCTAATGCTGAATACAGTACTCACAAAACCATAGAGCTTATAACGCTGAATTATTTTATTGCTTACGATTCATTAAAGCCCGCATACCACAAAATGATGCCATTTATATATGCTAGCTTTGGCTTTTTTCTACTTCTCTCTTTGTGTATAAGTTTATTACCGAACTGCATATTTCAATGACCCCTTCTTTCAATTTTTATTCAACAGATTCATATTTAAACTAGTATGATTTTGTGAATTATGCATGAAAGCACAATATAAGTTAACAAGGTATATATAAAAATATAAAATATGTATGATCAACTATGAACTATCTTACATACTAAATGGTTTATAATTAAGCCATGTTGTGACTTCCAGACATGCACTGTCACATGACTTTACAATTACATTATGTCACAGACCTCCTGTTGCTGATTTGTACTCATTTATTCAAGATGATCTTTCACAAATTCATTTTTTTGGATTTCCTACTGAATGTCAACTTTTTTACCAAAATTTTGTAAGTAGTCTATCAAGTTTAAAAAAGAGACTCACTAACTGTAAATTATAAATTGGGACAATGCAGGCCTATGCATGAGATCACTTTTTCAACGATCGATAGACCAAAGCTCTTAAGTCAGGTATTAAACGTCTCAACTTTTTCAATAAATAAGAAGTTAGTTTTATGTTTGTGTTTTACATTAGTGAAATTATATATGATAAAGCTGGCGTAGTTTTCTCGATGTGAGATTTGTAGTAATTAGAGATTATGATTAAGCTATGCATTTATCAAATCTGCAGTTGACTTCCTTACTTTCTGAGGTTGGATTGAACATTCAAGAAGCACATGCTTTCTCCACTGCTGATGGCTTCTCATTGGATGTCTTTGTTGTTGATGGATGGCCCCATGAGGTATGATTGATAATCTTAGTTATTTCTTAATCATTGAACTAATTTAAAATAATAAAGAATATTATTTTTATCAGTAGTGTATCTTTTCTTTGCCATGTGTATGAGTATTATTTTGAAATGGTAGATTTTCATTGCTAACACTCATAACAAAATTTTAAGCTGTTTGAATCTTAAAAGCATTTTCTTGACTGATTTGTTTTGCCAACTTTTAGGAAACTGAACAGCTCAAAAATGAAATAGCAAAGGAGATAACGAAGGCTAAGGTAGTTTCTTACTTTCTTTTAAACATTTTTTGGTGTGTGCAAAATTGAGTTTACGTAATTTACATCTTCACTGCAGGGGGAAGCTCATGTTGATAAACACTCTTCATCCACTAGTAAAAATATTCCAACACCAAGTGACCCTGTACCCTCAAATGTTCATGTAAAAATACCTAATGATGGAACTGATGTATGGGAAATTGATGCCAAGCTTTTGAAGTTTGAAAACAAAGTTGCATCTGGTACTTTTGGTGATCTGTAAGTGTTGAAACTTTGAACTTGTTTTAGGATAATAAAAAAGTCCAAGGCTTTAATATGTGTTTTTCTCAGATATAAAGGTACATATTGTAGTCAGGAAGTGGCTATTAAAATTCTTAAGCCAGAACGAATAGATGCAGATATGCTAAGAGAATTCTCTCAGGAAGTTTTTATTATGAGGTTTGTATTTAGTTTATAACATAAAGTAATTGTCAGGTTTTGGGGATATGTGTTTTCAGGTGGATAGTTTATATGTATTTCCACCGAATTTTATGTTGGTTCATAATCTAATTATATCTGCCTCATATCTCATTCCATGGCAGGAAGATTAGGCACAAGAATGTTGTTCAATTCATTGGAGCATGTACAGAACCTACGAAACTCTGCATCGTGACTGGTAACAAGATCAATTTTAAACACTTTTTTATTATTTGCAATAGTAATGCTAGCTTTCTCTTTTAAGTTATAAATAAATGTGTAAATTGTGTTTTAATTAAAAATACAATGAATATTGAAAAATGGTATGGTTATTTTCAATGGGACATGATCACTTCATTTTTTGGAACATTACAGTGAATTCATTATTTTTCTTAGTAACAGCTCATCATGAAATATGTAATTGTTAATATTGTTTATTTTAATAAGAATAATGCTAATGTTTCTTTCCCAACAGAATTCATGGCACAAGGGAGCATCTATAACTTTCTGCACAAGCAGAATGGTTCATTTAAGCTTCCTTTGTTACTGAAGATAGCAATTGACATATCCAAAGGAATGAGCTACCTCCACCAAAATAATATTATCCACAGGGACTTGAAAACTGCAAATCTTCTGATGGATGAGCATGACGTAAGAGTTGTCTCAAGATCCAAATTCTTTATTTGAAAATTTTATACTGGATTGTTATTTATCTTTTTCTGGATACCAGTCTTTCTTTATTTAAAAAGTTTTATCTTGGATTGTTATTGAACAGGTTGTGAAAGTTGCTGATTTTGGAGTGGCGAGGGTGCAGACTGAATCTGGAGTAATGACCGCAGAAACTGGAACCTACAGGTGGATGGCACCTGAGGTATGACTATGTTCATGTATAAGGATTTTCTGTATATTTAATGTTCAAGTAGTATATCACTGTGTTTCTTTTCGCTTTTCAGGACCTTTTCTATACCCTTTTTTGGCTTCACTCGAGTTCTCATTTTCCACATTAAATAATCTGAAATTCAAATCACCCTGTTATAATCAATTAAATTGTTTTCCTTGTATTATTAATGCGAATGGCACAAGAAATACTTGTAGGACTTAAGATGTCAAAAGAAGTATAGAAGTAAGATATAAACAAACCACCACCCCTATCCAAATTTCTGTTTTGACATTAAAGTGGATTTTTAGATTTAGAAGATTATTTTGTTTCCTTTTCTTTTTATAAACAGGTATAATAATAAATTTCATTTATAATCCCAGCCTTTGGTTTGTTGTTTCGAATCACTATGGGTATGGGTTTGGTAGTGCTGTGTAAGAAGATAACATTATAATGAAATATGTTCCTAAAGTATCTTTTATGAGGTGTTTGACTGACTTAGTAATGGCTCTATCAGCATAAAAACATTGATTAAAAGTTAAATGAAATTACACTTGGTTGGAAATTAATTTTGAGCTAAAATTGGAGGCTCACTTACAGACCAGTATGGTTTAATAATTTACTCTAGTTGTTAGTTATGGTCTTACTAGAAACATGTAGTTTAAATTCTTAATGGTTGTTTTATAGCTCGTTGTTACTTGTTTCATTGTACTACAAGTTATTAAGAAGGTGACTGGAAAACTGTTTCTGTTTCGCATGCTGACTTCATCTTATCATTTTGACTGCAATACTGTTAAAGTTTTGACAAGTAATGCATGGCTGGCATGCAAGTTTTCCTTATAATCTTCTTCTACACAAGCATTTGAAATTATTGACTCCCTGCCTATTTATCAGTTCTTATGTTTCTTTATTTGTGGCCTTGTTTTATTAACAGTTGTTATGAATTGAAGGTTATCGAGCACAAACCGTATGATCATAAAGCTGATGTATTCAGTTTCGCCATAGTGCTATGGGAGCTTTTAACAGGCGAAGTTAGTGACTTTCCAAACAGACCAGCATGTTTATGTATATATAACACACACATAACCATTAAAAATTTGAGGACTACTTTTAAACCCTCTGATCCACTTGATGAAATTTTTTTGTACCGTGGCATTTGTGCAATTGCCGCAAAAACAGGTTATATTCACTTGTGCACACAAATATAACACCCATGTATTCATAGGTGCATACACTATTAATACGGTGACATTTTCATTAACAATGTAAAAATGCATTGCACTTGTGACATTTTCATTATGAATGTAAAAATCCTTTGCATTCACCATTGGATGCATGCGTTCATATTTGGTGGTTATTATTTTCTGAAAATGGTTCTCAAAATTTTTAGGTGGTTTCATTTGAGCCTGATATGTTGTTCGTCCTTTGTTGCAGCTGTTGACTTGAGTTATTTTTGCAGGTTCCGTACTCTTACTTAACTCCATTACAAGCAGCAGTTGGTGTGGTACAACAGGTAACGTTCTACCTATTCTAATTGTTATACAAGTGCATAAAAGATTCTCAAGTAATGGAGAATGACGAGAATCAAAATCAATATCTTGAGCAAACCGTTACATTTTCTATATGAATGAAGGGTTTCTTATTATGGAAAAATAGTCAGAGGAATTATGCATGAATTTAACATAAGTCCATACAGGTTTTCCAACATTTCCCTTGCTAAGTAACCATAACTAGCTCAGTCTTGTGCTAAAAAATGTAACAACCAAGTGGTTTTTACTTTTTACTTACCAGGGTTTACGGCCTACAATCCCGAAGCAGACTCATCCCAAGCTTACAGAGTTGCTCGAATGTTGCTGGCAGCATAACCCAACACTGAGACCCAACTTTACAGAAATTCTAGACAAATTAAAGCATTTAGCAAAAGAGGTATTGACTTCTTTTTTATTTCTGATATGTTCTTGGGACCAAAGCAGTTTATGTGTTTTCAAAAATGAAAAGTTTAATTTAATGTAATGATGTGAATAGTTGGTAATGCGGGAGAGGGGCGAAAGGACAAATCTCAAAGCGGATTTTTCTCGGGTTTTAAGAAGGGACATCACTGAAATAGATGCAGTACAAAGTCCAGTGAGTGTTGTGTTGTTCTAAAAACTTGTATTCTTATCATCGTATTTACTTGTTCTTGATATATATGACTTGTGTTTCCAAGTTGACATAAAATTAGATGCAGTCAAAAAATACAAACGGGCTGGTTTAAGAGAGTGAAATTACAATTATTGGTCTTTTTGTTTAGTTGTAGTAGTTATTGAGCTTTTAGATGTATACCTATTGAACCATCTGGATCATTACCCAGTTAGTTTTATATGGACCATTGCCCCTAGGGAACTAGGGGGAGGTATGTGGCTGCGGGCTTGTGGCTACTGCGGGTCTGCAGTAGTACATGGTTTCGCACTTGACAAACATGCTTGTAGTAAACATGGACATAATGAATAGAATTTATCATTCCATTCTGGACTAGCCTTGATTTCCTAGGTCATATTCTCGTCTATTTCAATATGGAAGATTTCAATATGGAAGAGGAGCGCCGGCATCATCTGGAAGATGTGGGTGTTTGTATATGAACTTCAAAACATTAAACATTTACAGTACAAGTTTATATAAAAAGTTTAAACGTTTTTTGAAATTTCTTTGCCAGATATCCACATGCAAGTAAATTATCCAAACAAAACCGATACATAGTGAGTATAGAACATTTAGAGTGATTGTTCAAGAAGAATTGATAACTGAATAAATGTTCTTAAACTCCAAATACTAAACATGATATGAAATGGAATAAAACTCTTTTCTTTCTTCTCCCCTTCTATCTATAAAAAGTATCGCAAGTATTTTATAAACACTTGTACCATTCAATTGAAAACGCTCTTCAATATAACTATAGTATTGACATACGTCTTTTATAGTATAACGACATTTTAAAAGATATATATAGCAAACTGTGTGAAAACATATCTGGTTACGAATTAAAATGGAGGTCGCTAACGTGGCAGTGCAGCAGACCAGATGGCGTAGGATATTTCACATCACGGTAATCTCCTCCATTAGAGTTGCATTTTAAGCTTGCAAGGGTGTATTTGATGGAACTATTCTGTTAAAAGCTATAAATCTTTTACTTCAAACAACAAAAAAAAAGGATCATGAATATGTAGAATAACATACTATCGAGTATACAAATGAAACCATATATGAACAAATCTCTCATACTACAAATATGTAATCCTATCTTATAAAAACTTCATGATTTAAATCTCAACATTAATTCATCAATTGCAACAAGATGTTACAAAGGGTTTTTAAGCAGATGAGAATCAATGAGAGTAAACCTTAACTCAATTGATCTGAAATGCGTTCGAATAAGCAGTGCAAGCTCTTCAATAATTTGAGACGCTTAAAATTTAATAGACCAATAGGAGCTCTCTAAATAGATTACGTTTCGTGTCTTCAGCAACATCCCAACTCCAACCTTTCTATTATTTAACAACTACAGTTTATTTTATAATTTAATATTTCTTTAATTTAATATGGTAAAGTAAAACGTTCTCATGTGCAAGGTTCATACTGTATTTATAGAAAAAGTTAACGACCGTTGATGGAAAGCACCTAAGGATACGTAAAGAATTTTCGGTATAATTGCTAAAAACAAAGGATGAAACTTACAAGTTGATATATACTTCACTCACGCAGTCATGCTCATATGACCAAAAAGTGCTTCTATTTGTAAATTACTGTTTAATAAGTAACTAGTTTATTAGGTTAATAACTCCTATATTACATAAAATAAATAAATAAAATATTAAATAAAAGAGAGAAATAAAAAACTGTAATTAAAAAAATTAGAATAGTGCCAAATGTCCACACAAAACTTCTTATATCACAAGGAAAATTGGATTATATTAATTCAAATTACTAAGTATTTTCTAATATGATCACAACTAATAATTTGACTAATATTAATCTCAACTTTTGATTTTATTACTAATAACAATCTCCGTCTAACTGTTTCTTAACTCTGTTAGTTTTCAATAACATATCATATGATATGACTCGTGACGTGAAGTATAACAATGTAACTCATCTGTTACATTACTGTAAAATCTTGTTACGCTATGCAATAACATGATACACAAATTTTTTGTTTAACTTTTTATGTTTAAGCACCGTGTTACTCGATCTTCTTTTACATTAATGCAATCTTTGTTTATTAGATTTTTTTGTTTTTATATATGTTTTTTTTATGATGTTATTTACTATAAGGAATTACAATATGATGTAATTCATTGTAAATGAACATGATGTAAGTCAATGTAACCCAATGCAACACATAACGTTCGAAAAACTATTTGAAAATTTTGAGACTACATGATATTACAGGACCGTTGAAGGGTGGTCACTTATAACACAAATAGTAGAGTAACTTAACTTAATTAAACAGTGAACTGGATTAACCACAAGTAAAGACACTAAGAACACAAGTAATTAAGAGACAGAACACAAAAACAAGATACACAAGGAGATGGTTTTCAAGGTTGCAGTATATTGCCTTCTCAATGTTCTATTACAAGTGTTACAAAGCATAAAGAAAAGTTACAAGAACATGAAATACTTATACTAAATCCTACAGCCGGCCATACTATGAAAGCCAGCCGGATACAATTGACTAGACACAACACAAAATCAATTGTACAGTCAAAAAGGCAGATTGCTTTTTTGACTTTGTGACTATGACATGCCATAGCTCACATTCTTATATATTACAAAAAGGATAAAGTACATGAAATAGAAATTTACAGACTTAAGACCTCAATGTACAGTTTCCAAAAGCATGGACCTTTTCACCAACTCATGTAAGTTGGTGACCTTACAGAGATGCAGCGGAACGGTGTCCAGCTTTATGGAAAAGTACATCAGATAAAGCATGTGTTAAAAGTCTTCGGAAGAAATCTGTCTTCATGAGTTGAAGCTTCGGAAGACTTTGTCTCTAAGGCTTCGGAAGACTTCATATTTGGCTTCGGAAGATATTGGTTTTGGCTTCGGAAGATTTCACACTTAGAGTATTTTTTGTTGCATGTGTAAAACTTTCTAAGCATTCTTCTTCAATGCACTTGTGCAGCATGCATGCAAAAAGACTTTAAGTGTTTGGTTGCTTCAGCCTCTTCATATAATCTCTACAAACTCCCCCTAGGCTGAAGCTACCAAAACACCTTTAAGACTTCAGATATCAATAGTCCTTACAGGATAATGACCAATCCTTTCTTCATAAGATGATCAGGATCCTTCAGACTATCAAAGTGTCTTCTCATATCAAAGAGATCATGCAAAGGCAGATTGAACATGTCTTGCCATGTGTAGACATTCTCAATGCCATGATCTCTAATGACATGCCGCCTTTTTGGATTTGTAGTGTATGTCTAGGACAAGATGGGTCTTTCTAATACTAGAGGAGCTATTGGAATAGGAGATGATGGAGCATCCTCTAGCTGTACATCCACAGGATGTTCTAACTCATCCTGAGGTTTAGAAAAGGATGCAGTCTTCTTCTTCTTTGGCTTTGGCTTTGAAGCCATCCTTTTCTTTCTCTTTATCACTTTTAACTGAGAAGACTAGCCTACAACACCTGATTGATATTCATTATCTTTCTTAGTTGGGTCTTTCTCTCTTACAGGTTCAAAAGGAAAGGGAGGTTGACCCTGCTGTGGATCAGAATATGAAGCAAGCTGAGATTCAGCAGGAGGTCCAAGTTGTGTTGTCTTGGTTGTTCAACCTTAACCTCTACTTCAGATGGAGCTTGACTTGGAAGGGAGTGTAAGTCAACTAGCTCTCCATTCCTTATCTCCTGCTTGATCACGCTAATATGCTCATCCATAGTGGATAGAGACATAGGGCCAAGTCTCCTTCCGAAGAATCCATACAGCTTCAAGAAGCTCATCATCCTCAGCCTGTCTGCAGACTTCTTCATACTTTTTTGGATGATGGCTCTTGACTTAGCATCTTCTTCCCTTAGCTTTCTTTTGGTTGTCTTTCTTTCCTTAACTACCTCAAGTTCAAGTTGTTTGAGATACTCAAACATGACATAGTCATAGGACAAGGGAAGAAGTGCTTCTGCCGGAGAGAGGCCTGTGGCACTCAGGTAGTTGATCATCTGGATCCTTTCTTCTTCTTTATCTACCTGAGGTTCTTGTTGAACCACATCCTCATATACAAGACTTTCTTGAACTGGGGAGAGAGTAGGCACATGCTTGTATAATCTTTTCTTTCTTCTGTCTTCTTTGATTTGTACCAGTAGCTCTGCATCTTCTACCTCTTTCTTCTCTTTTAACCTTTCCAAGTCAACCAGTTCATTCAGTTCCTCCAAGGGGAAATAAATGACATTATGTATGTCATAGTTCCTTGTCTGCAGGTAATTTATCTGACTGCCCTTAACTCATCATTCTGAGTATTTGGTCTCCCTGATAGTAGACTCCATGAGTCTTGCAGACTCAGAAGAGGAACTTTCTCCCCTCAGCTTCCATTTCCTCTCTCTCTCCTCCTCCTCAATCTCCTCAGATGTCATCTTTCTTTTCATTTTGTCACTCACAGACCTTTATGACTCAAGGTGGAGAGAGCTTCTAAGCTCTGTCTAGAGAGAGGTTGAGAAGCACCTTCACCAGCATGTGTCTCAAAAAGGGAATTGATCTTTGCAGCAGTTGTTGGTGATAAGACAGGGCTTTCAGGCTCTGTCACTGGGCCTTCAGTCAAGGTTTCCCCTATGAAACTAATCTTAGGGTATGACTTAACATCCACTTGACCGATGACATTGCCTGATTGCCATAGTCTTCTTCTAAGGCTGAACTCTGTAGTGATCCGGTCTTGAATTCTTTGAGCCAACTTGTCAGCTTGTCTTGATTGGCTTGGATTGACAAGTGGCATGTTGACTAAATCCAGACCTTTATAGAAGTTCAAGGTCTGAAAGTTGAAGATCTCTTGCTGCCCTTGAACTCTAATGATGATTAGGGCTCTTCTGTTACTGTCATACCTCCACCTAATGATGTGATTTGAAGATGGTGGAGATGACATGACCCTTGGTATCCCTTCCTTAAATAGACTCTGTATTAAGGAGTTTATAGAGTCCATATCAATATGAACTTAAGGAAGTTGCTGAGTATGCATAATTGCAAGTGAGGATGGTGAGTCCTAAGTGTCCATACTCTCTGAAGAACTCCTAGGTTATGTGATTGTAATGACTTTCTCACCCTTTTTGGTAGTATCACCCACTTGTATAGGTGAGTTAGGAGTTAGGTCAATCACATCCACAGGTTCTTGTGCTCCTGGTTGAGCTCTTCTTAAAGGTCTCCCAACTAGTTTGTACTTAAAATATGAAATCTCAAGTTGCTGATCATTGACCCTATTTTGCAAGGTAGTCACTTGAGATTCAAGGTGACTAACCTTGGAGACTAAATAGGTGCATGTTTTAGATAGTTTTTGCACTTTTAGTCTTAGATTCCCCTCATCTTCATCAAAATAATGATTGGGGGGATGAGATGATTGGACCAGAGTCCTCTCTCTCACCACCAGCTTCAGGTTCTTGGTTGCTGGTTTTCCTCTGCTCACTGGCAACCTCAGTTGAGATGTCAGTGGGTTGAGTTGCCATGGTTGAGGTCTTAGTGATGTAATTACTTTCAAAAATGAGAGCCTCTTCCATATGGACATCCTGAACAGGTTCAGGAGTGTCCGCCTCAGTAGGGGTGACTAATGTGGGCTAGAAATAAGAGCCTCAAAAGCACTCATCTCTCTTTGAGTAGGGGAAAAGAAGAGAGAATCATGGTACTCACTGAAACCTAGATCTCCATCAATGTAGAAGTCAAGATTGGGGATGGTTGGTTTAGATCTAAAGGTTAGGGATGGTAACTATCTCCTGAAGGTTGATCACTTGAAGATTGAGACTCAGAGTGATGGCTTAAGGCAGTTTGGCTTATGAGCTCATCAGGCTGAGCATGAGGAACCTCACATTGATTATTGAAGTAAGGAGAATGGTTTGCTCCTTAGGAGAAGTGGGAGCTCAAGTGTCCACTTCTTCCTGTGTAGGTGAGTGTATAGGGGCCTGCACAGACTGAATAGCCTGAGTAGGGTTCGTTTGGATTTTCTTGGTAGGTGAGGGTGATTGGTGGCTGTTTAGGTGGTTGGGATGTAGAAGGTGTGGGTTCAACACTAGCTGGTGCTGCTAGGTTGTCATCTTGAGCAATTAGCTCTAACATTTTTGGGACCAGGGCTGTTTCTACCCCAGAGAAGCCAACAGTGGGCTTTCTCAGGATTTTAATGATGTCGGGCTTCATCTGTCCCCATTTAAGAATATTACATGTTCCCCTTAACTGTGAGCCCAGTTCACAGTTAAGAATGTATTGAACATATCTAGGGAACATGTAATACTCTAAGGAGTCCAAGTTTGCAAGCAAATTAGCATAAACAAACTGAGAATACCTGAACTTGACCCCCTGAACCATCCCATGGACAATGAAGTAGAGATCATCAGGAATCTGGTCCCATCCACCATGCTTGTTTGATAAGCTATGAATAACCACATGGAGCAGGAATTTCCATTGGGATGAGACCTTCCCTTTCCTGAAGGTCTTGACAGAGTAGTCTCTCTCATAACCCATCTGCTCAAAGAAATGATTAACAATTCTTTTGGGAAAAACAACTCACCTTCTTCATCATCCAGCTGAAGATGCATATTAATGATGGCCGGGGTGATGAAGACTGTTCTCCCCTGCACTGTGGCAGACCCCATCCATTACGACCTCTTGGCAGGTCTTCCAGAATTCTAGCAAATGATCCTCATAGAGTGGAGGATCAATGGTTAGGGAGGTGAAGTAGTTCGACAGAGCTAAGAAACGGCAAACCTTTGAGAAATGAGGATCTTTCTCAAAGCTTAACAGAGCAACCTGGTTATGTTGCCTGTGTAACTACATGGTAAAGTTCGGGTCATTTCTGTGATGAGGGTTAGCCATTTTGAGAGAGCTTAAGATGAAGAAAGATTAAATAAAATGATTTCAAATATAAATTTGGGTTTTTAGGTTTGGAGGAAAGAAGCAGATGATAGAAAGAGGGGGAAACTGTTGGGTTTATATATGAAAAAGGATTTCAGATAAAGTTTAATGAAAGAGGATAAACTTTGAAATGTGAATGTCGGTCCCACCTCTGGAAAAGTAGTTTACTTTTGCTCAAAAAGTAGTTTTCTTGGAAGTCAAAAAGCTTCCGAAGGTAAATTATCCTCAGAAGTTTTAGTGAGAAAGCTTCCGAAGCTAAAATGACTTTGCCAGATTTTCCTAAGAGTTGTGAAAATTTTGCTTTGGAAGAAAAATTAAGACTTGAATGCTTTTTCCAGAAGAACAAAGCTTCCGAGAGTTAATTTGCTTCGGAAAAAATAGTCCTTCAAAACAGATAAGTGTCTGAGATAAGTACTTAAGCTTCGGAAGATATTTTAGAAATTCTTCTGAAGCTAAATTTCTTAGACAATTATTTGTTTTGAAGGCATGATTTTCTACCGAAGATAAAAGTATATTTTCCGAAGGACCAAAATTTTCAAAAATCTAAGGAAAGTCTTCAAAAAGATTTTCATCCAAAGAAAACAAGACCTTATGGAAGTGATGAAATAGACAACTTAGGACACACATATTTTAAGAAATAATAAGAATTAGTTTTAAGAAAAACCTACTCAAAGTTTATCATCCCAATATTTTATACAAGATATTTAAATCTCTATTCATCAAAAGCTTGTGTAAATAGATCAACATATTGTTCATTTGTGTGGACTTTGACTAGTTTAATCAATCCCTTTTTATAATTATCTCTTATCAAATGATACCTGAAGTTGATGTGTTTGGTCCTTGAGTGCTGCACAGGATTCTCTGTGATTGAGATATCACTGTTGTTGTCTATGTGAATGGGAGTCTCCTTGAAGTTTAACCCATAGTTCAGCATCTGATTCTGAATCCAAAGCACTTAAGCACAGCAGCTTGCAGCAGCAACGTATTCAGTTTCAGCAGTTGTTGCAGAGACACATGATTGTTTCTTGCATTGCCATGAGACAACCCTTCCACCAAGAAACTGACATCCCCAGATGTAGACTTTGCAGTCATATTGCAACCACCATAATCACTATCTGTATATGCATACAAATTGAAGTCAGAATTTTTAGGATACCACAGACCAAGTGTTGAAGCACCTTTAAGGTATCTTAGAATCCTTTTGATAGTGATAAGGTGAGACATCTTAGGGTTGGCTTGATATCTTGCACAGATGCAAGTGGCAAACATAATATCAGGCCTGCTAGCTCTAAGATACATAAGAGACCCAATCATATCCCTGTATAAGTGTTCATCTACACCCCCCCCTCAAGATCAGGTCCAAGGGAGTGGTTTCTAGCTATGGGTGTCTTAGCAATCTTACAATCAGTCATGTTGAACCTCTTGAGTATGTCCTGAACATACTTTGACTGACTAATGAAGATGCCATATTCAACTTGCTTCACTTGAATTCCTAGAAAGAAATTGATTTCCACATGGCACTCATTTCAAATCTGTCCTTCATCAGCTTCTCAAAGTCTTTGTAGAGCTTTAGGTTAGTTGAATCAAAGATGATATCATCCACATACACTTGAACTAGCAATATGTCGTTTCCCTGTCCTTTGATGAAGAGAGTTCCATCTATATTACCTCTCTTGTATTCATGTTTGCAAAGATAGTGAGATAGAGTCTCATACCACTTCCTGGTGCCTGATACAGCCCATAAAGAGCTTTGTCAAGCTTGCAGACATAATTAGGATGATCAGGATCTACAAAACCAGGTGGTTGTTTAACATACACCTCTTCATCAATCACTCTATAAAGAAAAGCACACTTCACATCAAGTTGATAGATCTTGAAGTTCTTGGACGCAGCAAATGCCAGGAATATCCTAACAACTTCCAGTCTTGCTACAGGAGCAAAGACATCAGTGTAGTCAATCCCTTCTTCTTGTGTGTATCCTTGAACAACTAGTCTAGCTTTATTCTTGATGATAAAGCCTCTATTATCCTTCTTGTTCCTAAACACCCATTTGGTTCCAATGGTAGTCTTCCCATAAGGAAGAGAACAAAGGTTCCAAACTTTCTGTCATTTGAATTGAAGTAGCTCCTCTTGCATAGCTTCAACCCAACTTCCATCCTTCAGAGCCTCATCAACTTTCTTTGGTTCTATTTGGGATAAGAAACAAGAGTGAAGACAAACATTTGCTTCATGGATTTGTCCTCTTGTTCTTACCCTGTGACAACATCTCCAATGATTTTGTAGTGGGGTGGGACTTTTGGATCCTTAGCTGAGGGATCACAACAAGTTGCTGAGAAAGATCTAAATTAGAGAACTTTAGATCTGGCATACATGTTTCACCCACCACATCAGCACACTTATGAAGAGAGACTTGATCCAAGGAGTGTGTGACATCATTGATGTTGTCATCTATGGAGTGGTTATTAGCATCAAGAAAGTCTTGATCACTGTCACCACTACCATCATTGTCTTCTGTAATTGAAGTATCTTTATCTGATTGTGGAGCCTCTGAGCTGGAATTTGAAGGCATACCAGATGTATCAGCTGAGTTTGTCATTTTGGTGTTGATAGAAACCTCATTTGCAGAAGTAGTCCCAACTGGAGTTGAAGATGTGTTACTTGAAGGTCTTCTCAGCTCAAATCTTGGATCAGGATCACCTGTATTTAAGTTTTCTGCAGATCCTGAAGCAGTCCCACAAGATTTGTTAAAACAATTGGTAACTAAATTAAGATCAAAGAGCCAATCAGGACCAGAACCAGCCACACAAGGTGTGCGTTCATTGAAAGTCACATTGGCTGACTCCTCAACAATTCTAGTTCTAAGATTGTATACTCTGTAAGCCTTAGCTTGGGAAGAGTAACCAATGAAGTGTCCATTATCTGATTTCTCAGCAAATTTGGAAATTTGATCATTGGTATTCAAGATGGTGCAAAGACATCCAAATGACCGGAGAAAACCAATGAAAGGTTCCTCTTGTGCCAAAGTTCATAAGGAGTCTTGCCATGAGTCTTAACCACTAAAACTCTGTTCTGCACATAGCAGGCAATGTTGACTGCCTCTGCCCAGAAGGTGATGGGCAGCTTAGATTCAGACAATATGGTTCTTGCAGCTTTAATTAGTGTCCTGTTTCTCCTCTCAGCAACACTATTCTGCTGAGGAGTCCTGGGAGCACTGTATTGTCTTGTAATATCCTTTTCATCACAAAATACGTCAAGGATTTGGTTCTTGAATTCAATTCCCTAATCACATCGTATGATTTTGACCTTGTGATCAGATTGATTCTCAATCTTTAAGATGAAATTATTTAGAATCTCAAGAGTCTCATCCTTAGTTCTAAGGAAGAAGACCTAAGTGAATCTTGTAAAGTCATCTGTGATCATTAAACAGTAAGAGGTCCTTCCTAGACTCATTACACTGGTAGGGCCAAAGAGATCCATATGTAACAAGTGTAGGGGTGTAGTGATGGAGTTCTTTTCCTTAGGCTTGTGAGATACCTTATGTCGCTTCCCTTTTAGTCATGCAACACAATGGTCATCACTTGTATACTCTTTCTTTGGCATTCAAGTTACCAAATCATTCTTAATCAGTTTATATGTTCTTAAAGTTTACATGGCACATTCTTTTATGCCATAGGAAAGACTCATCACTATTGGCTTTAGACAAAAAGCATGAAACTTCTCCCGAGGGAGATGTTTCTTACAAATCCATCTTGTACATGTTCCCTTTCCTGGGGGCTCTAAGCAGAATATGCTCATGAGGAATGACCAACCCGGGCTTGAGAACAATGCACTCATGCTCAGTAAAGAGCATGTTATGACTCTGATCCCAAAATTGGGATACACTCATAATATTGTACCAAGCTCCTTAACAAAGTTTACCTTTTCAATGCTGAGCTTACCATTTGTGACCTTGCCCCTTCCAGAAATGTAACCACCTTCATCTCCTCCAAAAGCAACTGGCCCTCCATCAATCCTTTCAAAGTTCTAGAGTAGTGACCTATTGCTTGTCATGTGCCTGGAACAACCACTGTCAATAATCAAGACATTCTTGTTTGTCTTGAGCTATCCCTGCACAAAGAAAATGATTAGTTACATTTGAAAACCCAAGCTTTACTTGTCTTGGGCTCACTAAGAGAAACAAAAGGTAATGCAACAATAATAGACCCTATTGTAGTGCTTTGAGGATCTTGAGCTGTTGTTGATGGAGAATTCCCAGTCACTTGGTCTTTCTTAGAATTCCACACCACCTTTGGAATCTTGGACTTGACCTTCAACACTTCGGAAGCTTTTGATACTTCGGAAGTTTTGATGACTGGACCTTCGGAAGATTCTGCAGACACTACATCAGACTTCAGTGCTTTGGAAGTATTCCTTCCTTCCAAGACCAACTTTTCTTCCGAAGTCAATTTTCCACTTGCCTTCTTCTTAGTTTTAGAGCTTTCGAAGGAAACAGATTTTCCTTCCGAAGCTTGAATCTTCTTAGAACTCTTGGAAGTCTTTGGTTTGGTCATGTGAGGAGTACCCTTAGGGTTGTATGAACAATCCTTAGCAAGATGAGCAGTATTTTCACACTTAACACATTCCATTTTCTTCTTCCCAAGAGCCTTTTGCTGGGAATAGGATTGACTTTGGTCACATCCCTTCTCCACCCTCATCTTTGCAGATGCTGAGAAAGACCTTTTGGGCCGAGGATTGTTCTTGGAGTTTAATGGTCCAGGCTGTGCAGCAGTGGTACACAATAGACCAGTCTTCTTCTTGGTACTGAGATGATTTGAATATGAACCAGAGCTCTTAGCAGAAGAGTTAAGGTTGATGTCTTCAGTCTTTATCACTTCAAACCCTGCAGAGATAAAAACTTGTTTCTGCTTGGAGTCAAATAGCCTTGATCTCTTGAGCCTTCCTAGCTTTCCTTTTGCTCTTTATGATCAAGTTCTTTCTCATTGACTTGGTCATCATAGTCTTCCTCTTCTTCTTAGAAGGATATTGGCCTTTCTTAGAATCCTCTTCTTCACTCTTCTCAGAGGAATTCTTCACTATCTCTTCATCATCCTTTCACTCAAAGATCTATGAGAGGAAGCTCATCTTCACAAGTTTCACACCTAGGTGATCTTATAGACAAGGTTGTGTGTGGAGGAGCTATCTCATTTGATCCCATTCCCTGCTTGTTTTGATAGCACACTTTGTTGTGCTAGGATGAGGATATCATGTTCTTGAAGGTCTATTCTTCAAGAACACACTTGTCTACCCTGGCTTTGCTGATCACAAGCTCAGCCTGGCACTCAGTCAACTTAGTTATGAGATCCTTGATCTGAGTCCTAAAGTTTGTATGCTCATGTTTTAGAACTGAAATAGTTTTCTCTAAGTCCTTTATCTTCAGTTTATAATCATTTTCAAACCTTCTAAAATCAGATTTTAAAATATTTAAGGACTCAAGATCAGATCTCATCTCCAAGTTATAGAACACGTATCTATTAACTTTAGCAATGCATTCAGGGGTATAGAGATGTTCCAATACCTTGGCTTCATCATGATCTGCCATCAGTGCTTGGTTTGGAGAAGCATCTTCCACCTAAAAACTCCAGTCAAATCCTCCTTCTTCAACAAAAACATCAACTTGCTGCTTTGGCTTCTCATTCTAGGGAGATCTGTCAGTGTAGTTGGGTCTGGACTGTGTTTGGCCACCATTTATTATAGGTGCCTTACACTCCATGGCAGAGGGGCCCATCAAGTTACAGTTGTAACACTTGACTTTGCCTTTGTCCAGGCCAAACTTTCCATAGGGTGCATTGCTTGAAAACTTCCTTCCAGTCCGCTTGTAGAACTTCTTGGCTCTGTGAGTGAGAAGAGCCATGTGCTGGACTATTTCCACGTACTCCAGATCATCTGGATGGATATAGTCTAGGTCTTCAAGGGTGAACAGAAAGCTACCACAACTTTCATCAGAAGACACAAAGGCTTGAGAAGAACTTGTCTCTTGGAATAGGCTTCCTTGAGTGTAGTTCTCCCTTGGTGTCTCTTGGAAGGTGATGAAAGGGCCCTTTGGTGAGTTTTCAGGGTAGCATATGAGATGATGTTGGGGTTCTATGCTATCACTTTCAACCACATGCAGGGCTGAACCCATTTGATTGTTGGAGTTTCTAGATGAACCTTGCATGTTCATCTCCATCTGGTAGCCACTGAGAATCCCATATAACTCTGTCAGAGTGAGAGTTTTGAGATTTTTAGTCCTCTTGATCACCACACAGTAGTGTGTCCACTTCCTAGAAAGTGAGGACATGAAATTCCTCACAATGTCTCTGTTCTCAAGAGCAACTCCTCCATCCACAAGGGTATCCACTATCTTAACATACCTGAAGTATTTCTGAGTCATGGTTTCACCTGCTTTGATGGTGAAGTTTTTAAATTGCTGCTTCAGGAGATCCTTCTTGTTCTCCTTTGCTTCAGAGGAACCCTCATACATTAGTTTCAATGCATCCCATAGCTGCTTAGCTGTTTTGCATTTCTTGAAACCTCTGTATATAGAGTTTGGAAGAGCAGACTGAAAGGTCGTCATGGCTTTTCTATTTATCTCTACTCTCTTTCTGTCTTCATCAGAGTAGTTTGCCACAGCCTTGAGAATCATACCACCACAAGTAGCACAAGGGGTGCTTGGTATGTAAGGTCCATTCTCAACAGACTCCCACATTCTTGAGTCTAGAGACCTAATGAAACCTTCCATTCTTAGGCACCAGGTATCAAAGTCTTTAAGAGTGATCAGTGGGGATTTGTTTATGGTTCCAGTTTCCATATCAGTTTTGGAAATGGCTACCATTTGAAAAGTTGAGTATTTGTGTGTGTGAGGGATCTTAAGATGGTGAGATCTTATATCAAGAGCCTGGAAAACTCTGATACCAAATGCAGGACCGTTGAAGGGTGGTCACTTATAACACAACAACACAAAGAGGAGAGTAACTTAACTTAATCAAACATTGAACTAGATTAACCACAAGTAAAGACACTAAGAACACAAGTAATTAAGAGATAGAACACAAGAGCAAGATACACAAGGAGATGGTTTTCAAGGTTGTAGTATATGGCCATCTTAATGTTCTATTACAAGTGTTACAAAGCATAAAGAAAAGTTACAAGAACATGAGATACTTATACTACATCCTACAACCGGCCATACTATGAAAGCCGGCCAGATACAATTGACTAGACACAACACAAAATCAATTGTAGAGTAAAAAATGTAGATTGCCTTTTTGACTTTATGACTATGACATGCCATAGTTCATATCCTTATCTATTACAAAAAGGATAAAGTACATGAAGTAGAAAGTTTACAGACTCAAGACCTCAATGTACAGTTACCAAAAGCATGGACCTTTTCTCCAACTCATGTAAGTTGGTGACATTACAGAGTTGCAGTGGAAAGGGGTCCAACTTTATGGAAAAGTACATCAGATAAAGCATGTTGTTAAAAGTCTTCGGAAAAAATCTGTCTTCAAGAGTTGAGCTTCGGAAGACTTTGTCTCTGAAGCTTCGGAAGATATTGGTCTTGGCTTCGAAAGATTTCACACTTAGAATATTTTTGTTGTTTGTGTGAAACTTTCGAAGGATTCTTCTTTAGTACTTGTGCAACATGTATGCAGAAAGACTTTGAGTGTTTGGTTGCTTCATCCTCTTCATATAATCTCTACATATTATCGAGAAAAATGAGATGAGTTTAATAGTGTAATTTTTATAAAAAAATAATAATCAAAGAAATAGTTATAGAGGTTTTAAAATATAAGGGGTAAAGTTTTTTTTTTGTATAAAAAGAAAAGAAATAAGGTGAATTAAAGGTAGGGATGGCAAAAAAACCCAAGCCCGATAGGTATACCAAAACCTGTAACATACGGAACGTGTATATCAGTAGCCTGGCGGGCATTGGGCCGAGTATAGGATTAGTTGTACATTTTTCTGCAAGTATTGGACAAGTATGTGATTTGGTGATACTCGACCCGATTATCCAAAACCGCATATCCGTTTACCCGAACATACATCCCAGGTTATTAAATTATTATTATTATTTTGATATAAAAGCTAAATGCACTGACTTTTTTGGTTATTAGATATGTAGTATGGATGTAGAACTTTTTGTGATATAAAATTTTAGAAGCATCAAGATAATTGTATTTTGAAAATTTAAGATTTTTTTATGTTGTAGCTATTTTAGAATTTGGATGAGAAATGTTAAGCACCTATTGTAGCTATTTATAATCATATTGAAAATTAAAATGGTGTACTTAAATATATAAAAACAAAACTGTTAATAATCCCTCATGGGTATTGGTCAATACCCATAGGAAATCCAGTAATTTGATACTAACAGTGTACTGATACCCGTGCATATGCTAAATTCTCGATGGTAACTACCCGCCAATACGTGATAGGTAATGTGCCATGTATGAGATAAGATTTCGGAACTAGGCATGAGCCTAGGATTACTATGACAATTTTGAAAAATCAAGGTATTCCATATACTTCTATATTTTATGTGAATGCATAATTTATTTAGCTAGAATATAAATTAACAAATGATTGTACGGTATTTCAATAATCCAATCAGGATCACCACAACTTGAACCACTTCATGTTATATTATATGAACCCAAATAATTGTAAGGGCGTTGATTTGCATTACGACTTAATTTTGTAATTTTCATCAAACTATCAAACTTTGGTGATTTAACTAACACGAGTCATAAAGAATGCTGAATGTATTTGCCAAATCACGACACAATATCAACCTAAAACCAACTCAAAGTCGGCAATTTATGTCAAAAGTAATGATATTCATGAGCATAAAATAAAGACTTACAAGTATTTATATATACGAATATAAATATAAAACTATCACCCTTGTATTAAAACAAACATAGCAAACTAACAAGTAACAACACTAGTCAAATTAAAATAAAAACATAACGATAGAGCCCTCAAGTGGTTTACAAAATATATAGATGTAATTTATTTAATTTAAAAGGAAATTATTTACACCAACATAATTTTATTTTTACACTGTGATGATTAACCTAATTAACTAATCAAATGACCATCTTTTAACGTCGCTCATCTGTCACACCAAAATAAGCCCCATTTCTATAAACTAGAGTTGATTCCTCGATGAGCGTTGCGCGTCTTAAAATCAAGCCTTGAATAAGCATAGCCGAATAGTGTGTGGCTCAGAACCGATTTTCAGTTACGACTGCAAAACGAAACAACCACTAGGTCACGACAACTGACACCATTTTTGGTGTATCATCACATACACAAATTAGTAAAATGGACCGTTCAAACGAACATACTGTAACACCTGGTTATTTTAAAGACAAAGAAAGAATGAATAAAGTGAAGAAAACAAAGAAAAAGAAATAAAACCCAAGTCTAGGGGTAAAAAGTGTCCAAAAGGACAAAATGTTTGAAAAGTGGGTGTAAAAGGTGGTATGGCCGCCCATATGTCACATACATCACAGATCTTCAGGTTTTAAAGAGAGAGAGAGATTAGCTGGGAGCAACACTCTCCATTTTTGAAGGAAGAACAAGAAATAATTTGAATTCAAGATAAGAATTCATGTGTTCATGACTAGTTTTATCCTCGGGTTTATGCTTATGTGTGTTTATATGTGTTCGGGTATGTTTTTAGTGGGTTTCTAGGCGGTTAAACTCAATTTCAAACGAGTTTGGAAGAAGCCATACTAAAGAGCTGCTAAGGTGAGTTCTAGAACCCCCCCTTCTACATGTTTTTAACCGATTTTTAGGGCTGGAAATGCATGAATGTATATTTTCATTAAACTGGGTTTCAGACCCGTATGTTTGATTTTGGGTATGTTGAGTGTATGATGTGATGTATGGTTATGTTCATGCTTGATAATGTATGATGGGATTTCTAAGGCTTAGAGGGTAAGATTTAAGCTTAGAACATGATGAATGGTGTATGGGTATGTAATATGATGTTTTAGGCTCATGTGTTAAGTTTTTGAATCTGCCTAAGTGTTTGAAAGTAAATGCGGATGAGTAATGGGAAGAAATGCAGATGAATAGTTAATGCGAATGAGCATTGACTAAGTATGGGAAATGCGGATGGCTCATGCGGATGAGTAAGGTCAATGCGGATAAGCATTGACTAAGTATGGGAAATGTGGATGGCTCATGCGGATGAGTAAGGTCAATGCGGATGAGCATTGACTAAGTATGGGTAATGCGGATGGCTCATGCTGATGAGTAAGGTCAATGCGGATGAGCATTGACTAAGTGTGGGAAATGCGGATGGCTAATGCGGATGAGTAAGGCTAATACGGATGAGAAAGTCTAAGTGTGAATGAATGCGGACGACTAATGCGGATGAAGCATGGGAAATGAGGATGAACAAAGGGCAAATGCGGATAAACAAAAGGGAAATGCGGATGAACTATAGCAAATGCGGATGAACCCTTAGACTGTTTTCTAACTCCTGGGAAATAGATGAAATGTAGGCTTTGACTTGGGAGGTTCCCGGGGCTATGTAGGTTGACTGTTTGAGGTCCTAGTTGTTATGATAGGCATGTTAAGATGTATGATTGGGGAATATGATGATGATGATGTTGCATGATTATGCATGTTATTTATGTATAATGTTGCCCTGTATGATGATGATGTTTGTGTATGTTATGTTCCTTATTATGATGTATATTTATCTTTCCCGTGACTTTACGTTGAATGATAATGAATGAATGAAAGTAGTATGTACCGTAAAGTGAAAGATAATGAAAGAGGAACATGAAGTAAGAATGCATGCATTAATGAATGATGAAAGTAAAGAAAGTCTTGCAAGCCTTGTATGTCGGGACATGCCATTAAAAGGTGTTAGCCCAACAGTGTGCGGGTTCGATACCCCGGGAGGATGCACATTGGGGTCTTTCTTTGTGACTGACCATTTGTATGGAACCATTTTTGCTTGCCTTAGGTACTGTGGCCAGAGGTGCTGGGCACCGTGAATGAAGGTCTATGATAGGCCTAGGTACAGTACCATGAGCATGAAGGACATAGCACATGACAATGGTATACCTGAACTTTACCTTAGGTACTATGGCCAGAGGTGCTGGGCACCATGAATGAAGGTCTATGATAGGCTTAGGCCTAGTACCATGATCATTAAGGGTAAAGTTCATGGTGTTGATGAAAGGAAAAAATGTAATGATGAAAGAACGAATAATGAAGATAATAATGATATTATCTATGTGTACGTATGATGTGTGATCATATGTTAAAGAAATGAATGGTTTAATGAAAAGAATGTATGTTTTATTATAAAACTAGAACTCACTTAGCATCGCTGACTTTTTATGCATTTTCTAGTTGGCAGATTAGCATTGCTGAGGATGGCGCGGGGCAGTTACTTGGCATTGGGATGGCATTCTTTTGTTAATGTTTTTGCATGATAATACGAACAAATGAAATTGTGTAATGAAAATTGTATTATTTTGCAAAAGCATTGTTAATGAAAATGTTGTTTTAAATGTTTCTACTACAACGCTTATTTCATGTTAATATAATTATATGTTTTATGAGCAATGATTGGCTAGCTGTAAGCGTCCCAGGAACGGGGCCTTACAAGTTGGTATTAGAGCCAAAGTTTAAGTAAAACGGGTAAATTTTCAAAATAAACCTAAACTTAAACTGAAAATGGGATGGGAAAGGGAAAGGATGCCAATCTGAATAGCTGCGTGCCATCAGGTATTTTCTTAATGTTAACCGGTATTACGTGCGCATGTTATATGGTTATGTGTTGCTGGTAGAATTAGATACTGATGTAGTCAGGATAGGTAATGCTTGGGGTATGAAGAGTAAAGTAAGTAGCTAATCACAACTGGCCACTGTAATTAGAGACTTACTATACTTGACATAAACAAAGCTGTTTCCTTGAATGACCGTGTTGGTGTTTGAATCTTTTAGCGTGTGTGAGTGAGGATGGCTGGTGGTAGATCATCTAAAGCTTCACGTGGTGGTGGACATGGTGTTGAACCATGGGTTACGAGAGGAAGGCCTAGGGCTGAAAAGGTGGTTCATGAAGAACTAGAAACCCCTCATTCGGAGGGCGGAGATGAGAGTGCTAACCTGAGAGCCTCAGTGAAGGAGGCGGTTGTGGAGGAAGTGCATCAAGTCATGCAGACGATCCTACTGTCTGTGGTGACCGAAGTGATAAAGGCAGTTAGAGAGGGGGAGGGAAGGGAAAGGAGTAGACCTACGGGTGAAAGAAGACAGCCCGAGACTGAGACGGTTCCGTCTGATGACGAAGAAGAAGAGGAAGAAGCAGAGCCTATGCAGGAGGCGGCACGAGGCTGTAACTATGGGCATTTCAATGGTGTAAGCCCCCTACGTTCGATGGTAATGGCACTGTTGCTGCTGGTCACTGATGGGTGAGAGAAATGGAAGCTGTTTTAAATATCAACGAGTGCCGGGAGGATCAAAAGGTGAAGTTCGCTGCCCATTCTTTTGTGGACTCGGCTCTGTGCTGGTGGGAAAATATAGTCCAAGCCGAGGGTAGTCGGGCAACTGGGAGGATGAGATGATCTGAGCTGAAGAAGTTGGTGATTGAGGAGTTCTGTCCTCATAGAGAAATGGATAAAGTTGAGAGGGAATTCCTGCAACTGGAGGCGGGAACGATGACGCACCAACAGTACACCACCAAATTCAATGAGATGGCACGTCTGGTGCCGGATTAGGTGGCGCCTCTGTCACGAAAGATTAAGTGGTACATTCAGGTTTGCCAGCGGACATTCGCAGGCATATGATCGCCGCCCGACCGAGCACGTTTAGGTTGGCGGTGGATTTGGCAGCGAGGTTATATGATGAGAGGGCTGTAGTGGTGGTGGCTGAGGGTAGCAGGAAGGGTGGAGGTGATCGAAACTGGATGGGAAGAGGTTTGATCGGGGTGGTGCCTCGACGGGTAACAAGAAGGCAAGGGTGGACGACCACCGTGTGGTCGCGCCGGGTGCGGGTATGAAGAAGTGTGGTAGGTGTGGGAGAGAGCATAGTGGGGAATGTAGGTTTGGGTCGAACTTGTGCTTTAAATATGGGAAGGCGGGGCACATGGCAAGGGACTGTCGTACGGTTCGGTGCTTTAACTATGGTGAAGAGGGTCACATAAGTAAGGATTGTAAGAAGCCGAGGGCGGAGGGTTCCGGGGTGAAGAAGACGGGGGGAGAAGGACCAAAGGCGAGTGCCAGGGCATTCACAATGACACAGGAGGAAGCTAGGACGGACCCTGATATCGTGTCCGGTACGTTTCTGGTGAACCAAACTTTAGCTTCTGTGTTATTTGATTCTGGTGGCAGTGAAAGTTTTATTTCTGCTGCTTTCTGTGCTAAGCTACATGTTAGTAGTAGACGTGTTGATGCGCCCTTTGATGTAGAAACTGCCATAGGTAAGTCTACCAGGATTTCTGAGATGATTAAGAACTGTGATATGGAACTTGAGGGTCATAAGTTTCCTGTTAGATCGTTCGTAATGACCTTAGGTGGTTTCAATTTGGTTCTTGGGATGGATTGGTTGGCGGACTCCGAGGCGAACATTGTGTGTCGCAAGAAGATGATTCGTTAGACAGCACCTGATGGGAGTTTGGTAACTGTTGTGGAGACCGGGTCATGATGATCCCGAAAGTGATCTCGATGGCGGTGGCGGGAAAGTGTATGAGGCATGGATGTAGCGCCCACTTGGCTTATGTAAAGGACGTGGATATGCCTGCACCACAACTAACTGATGTATCGGTTGTGTGTGACTTTCCGGACGTGTTCCCAGAAGATTTACCAGGAGTGCCACTTGACCGAGGAATTGAGTTCCAAATTGATCTGATACGGGTGCCCAACCTATTGCCAAGGCACCGTATCGGTTGGCTCCGACGGAGATGAAAGAATTGATGGAGTAGTTGCAAGAGCTGCTTGATAAGGGGTTCATTCGACCGGGTATCACTCCTTGGGGTGCTCCAATCCTGTTCGTGAAGAAGAAAGACGGTACTATGAGGATGTGTATGGACTACCGTGAGCTGAACAAGTTGTCGGTCAAAAACCGATACCCCTTACCGAGAATCAATGATTTGTTTGATCAGCTTCAAGGTGCCAGTTGGTTCTCAAGAATAGACCTTCGATCTAGCTATCATCAACTGAAGGTGAAGGAGCAAGACATTCCTAAAACAGCTTTCCGCACACGTTATGGTCACTAAGAGTTCCTTGTAATGTCTTTTGGTTTGACCAACGCACCAGCTGCTTTTATGGATTTGATGAATCGAGTGTGCTGGCCGATGTTGGATAAATCAGTGATTGTGTTTATTGATGATATTCTGATTTATTCAAAGAATAAAGAGGAGCATGCCGGTCACATTCGGGAGGTTCTTGAGACGCTAAGAAAGGAGAAGTTGTATGCCAAGTTCTCCAAGTGTGCATTCTGGTTGCGCCAAGTTCAGTTCTTGAGTCATGTGGTGAATCCCAATTGGATTATGGTGGACCCAGCAAAGGTGGAGACAGTGATGCAATGGAAGTCTCCAAAGACGCCATCCGAGATTCGCAGTTTCTTGGGTTTGGTGGGCTACTATAGAAGATTCATCCAAGACCTTTCCAAGATCGCTTCTCCATTAACCAAGTTGACCCGAAAATATGAGAAGTTCGTATGGGGTCAAGCTCAAGAGAAGGCATTCGAAGAATTGAAGGCGAGGTTGACTCAAGCTCCTGTTCTGTCATTACCCGATGCGAGTGAAGATCTGGTGGTTTATTATGATGCTTCTTACTCAGGGTTCGGGTGTGTGTTAATGCAAAGAGGGAAGGTTATAGCTTACGCATCCTGGCAGTTGAAGGTTCATGAGGGCAATTATTCTACTCACGACCTGGAACTAGCAGCCGTGGTCTTCACATTAAAGATTTGGAGGCACTATCTTTACGGGACGAAGTGCACCATTTTCACTGACCACAAGAGCTTGAAGTACTTCTTCGAGCAGAAGGATCTGAACATGAGGCAAAGACGGTGGTTGGAACTTATAAAGGATTATGATTGTGAGATCCACTACCATCCGGGCAAAGCCAATGTGGTGGCTGATGCCCTTAGCCTAAAAGAGAGGCCTGAGCCGATTCGGATGAAAGCATATCAACTAATCATGACCTCTGATGTGATGAAACATGTCAAAGAGTTTCAAGATGAGGTATTGAAAGAAGATCATCTTAATTTTGAAAGGATGAGAGGTCTGGTTGGGGAATTGGGTGAGAACACACTTGGTGTTAAAACCCGATTTGGATGGGTGTGGATCCCTCATTTTGGGGATCTACGGGTGAAGATTTTGGATGAAGCTCACAAGACTTGATACTCCATTCATCCAGGTGCCACAAAGATGTATGAAGTCATGAAGAAGGATTATTGGTGGCTGGGTATGAAACATGATGTAGTGGAGTATGTGAGTAAATGCCTTACTTGTCTACAGGTGAAGGCCGAGCATCAAAAGCCGTATGGGAAGATCCAACCTTTGGATATACCGGAATGGAAGTGGGAGCACATCACCATGGATTTTATTATGAAGCTGCCGCGTACTTTTAGCAGGGTATGATGCTATATGGGTGATTGTTGACCGCTTGACGACGAGTGCTCACTTCCTACCGATTCGCGAGACATATTCATCTGAGAGGTTGGCTAATCTGTTCATCAAGGAATTTGTAACTCGTCATGGTGTACCGGTGTCTATTGTGTCGGATCGTGACACCCGGTGTACATCCAAATTTTGGAAGAAATTCCACGACACGATGGGGACGAGATTACATATCAGTATGACTTATAATCCATAGACTGATGGTCAGTCAGAAATGACCATTCAGACATTGGAAGACATGCTTTGGTCATGTGTTATCGATTTTGGGGGAAGTTGGGATGACCACTTACCGTTAGCTGAATTCTCATACAACAACAGTTATCATGCTAGCATTGGTATGCCACCTTATGATGCTATATGGTAGGAGATGCAGAACGCCCGTCTGTTGGGGTGATATTGGTCAGAAAGAACTAGGGAGCGTCAAGGTAATTGAGGCTACGACTGAGAAGCTCGAAAAGATCAAGACCTTTATGAAGGCAGCTAAAGATAGACAGAAGTCGCATGCTGATAAACGATGCAGATCGATTGAGTTCCAGGTGGGTGACCGGGTTATGTTGAAGGTCTCACCTTGGAAGGGGATCATCCGATTTAGGAAGCAGGGCAAGTTGAGCCCAAGGTATATAGGGCCTTTCCGAATCATTGCTCGAGTAGGAGAGGTGGCCTATAGACTGGAGTTACTAGGTGAGTTAAGTGGAATTCACTCGACATTCCATGTATCTCATCTAAGGAAATGTTTGGCGAACGAGGATATGATTGTTCCACAGGAAGATATCAAAGTAGACGAACGGCTCAATTATGTGGAGCAACCAGTGGCAATTATTGATCGTAAAGAGAAGAGGCTGAGAAATAAAGTGGTTCCTCTTGTGCGTGTACAGTGGAAGCACAGGAAGGGATCTGAGTCTACGTGGGAGACTAAAGAAGAGATGAGACAACATTACCCACAACTCTTTGAGGAATAACAGGTTTCAAGGACGAAACCTATTTAAAGGGGTGGACTTGTAACACCCGGTTATTTTAAAGACAAAGAAAGAATGAATAAAGTGAAGAAAACAAAGGTAAAGAAATAAAACCCAAGTCTAGGGGTAAAACGTGTCCAAAAGGACAAAATGTTTGAAAAGTGGGTGTAAAAGGTGGTATGGCCGCCCATATGTCACATACATCACTGATCTTCAGGTTTTGAAGAGAGAGAGAGAGAGAGAGAGAGAGAGTAGCTGGGAGCAACAACTCTCCGTTTTTGAAGGAATAACAAGAAAGAATTCGAATTCAACGTACACTGGTTTTATCCTCAGGTTTATGCTTATGTGTGTTATATGTGTTCGGGTATGTTTTTAGTGGGTTTCTAGGCGGTTGAACTCAATTTCTAATGAGTTTGGAAGAAGCCATACTCAAGAGCTGCTAAGGTGAGTTCTAAAACCCCCCTTCTACATGTTTTTAACCTATTTTTGGGACTGGAAATGCATGAATGTATGTCTTCATTAAACTGGTTTCGGACTCGTATGTTTGATTTTGGGTATGTTGAGTGTATGATGTGATGTATGGTTATGTTCATGCTTGATAATGTATGATGGGATTTCTAAGGCTTAGAGGATAAGATTTAAGCTTAGAACATGATGAATGGTGTATGGGGATGTAATAGGATGTTTTAGGCTCATGTGTTAAGTTTTTGAATCTGCCTAAGTGTTGGAAAGTAAATGCGGATGAGTAATGGGAAGAAATGCGGATGAATAGTTAATGCGAATGAGCATTGACTAAGTATGGGAAATGCAGATGGCTCATGCGGATGAGTAAGGTCAATGCGGATGAGCATTGACAAAGTATGGGAAATGTGGATGGCTCATGCGGATGAGTAAGGTCAATGCGGATGAGCATTGACTAAGTATGGGTAATGCGGATGGCTCATGCTGATGAGTAAGGTCAATGCGGATGAGCATTGACTAAGTGTGGGAAATGCGGATGGCTAATGCGGATGAGTAAGGCTAATACGGATGAGAAAGTCTAAGTGTGAATGAATGCGGACGACTAATGCGGATGAAGCATGGGAAATGAGGATGAACAAAGGGCAAATGCGGATAAACAAAAGGGAAATGCGGATGAACTATAGCAAATGCGGATGAACCCTTAGACTGTTTTCTAACTCCTGGGAAATAGATGAAATGTAGGCTTTGACTTGGGAGGTTCCCGGGGCTATGTAGGTTGACTGTTTGAGGTCCTAGTTGTTATGATAGGCATGTTAAGATGTATGATTGGGGAATATGATGATGATGATGTTGCATGATTATGCATGTTATTTATGTATAATGTTGCCCTGTATGATGATGATGTTTGTGTATGTTATGTTCCTTATTATGATGTATATTTATCTTTCCCGTGACTTTACGTTGAATGATAATGAATGAATGAAAGTAGTATGTACCGTAAAGTGAAAGATAATGAAAGAGGAACATGAAGTAAGAATGCATGCATTAATGAATGATGAAAGTAAAGAAAGTCTTGCAAGCCTTGTATGTCGGGACACGCCATTAAAAGGTGTTAGCCCAACAGTGTGCGGGTTCGATACCCCGGGAGGATGCACATTGGGGTCTTTCTTTGTGACTGACCATTTGTATGGAACCATTTTGCTTGCCTTAGGTACTGTGGCCAGAGGTGCTGGGCACCATGAATGAAGTCTATGATAGGCCTAGGTACAGTACCATGAGCATGAAGGACATAGCACATGACAATGGTATACCTGAACTTTACCTTAGGTACTATGGCCAGAGGTGCTGGGCACCGTGAATGAAGGTCTATGATAGGCTTAGGCCCTGTACCATGAGCATGAAGGGTAAAGTTCATGGTGTTATGAAAGGAAAAGATGTAATGATGAAAGAACGAATAATGAAGATAATAATGATATTATCTATGTGTACGTATGATGTGTGATCACATGTTAAAGAAATGAACGGTTTAATGAAAGGAAAGTATGTTTTAATATAAAACTAGAACTCACTCAGCATCACTGACTTTTTATGCATTTTCCAGTTGGCAGGTGAGCATTGCTGAGGATGGCGTGGGGCAGCTACTTGGCATTAGGATGGCATTCTTTTGTTAATGTTTTTGCATGATAATGCAAACAAATGAAATTGTGTAATGAATATTGTATTATTTTGCAAAAGCATTGTTAATGAAAATGTCATTTTAAATGTTTCCACTGCAACATTTATTTCATGTTAATATAATTATATGTTTTATGAGCAATGATTGGCCAGCTGTAAGCATCCCGGGAACGGGGCCTTACACATACGTTCATCATCATTGACAAAACGTACCACACATATACAAACCCAATAACAATCCAGAAGTACCAAAACTGACAGGATCAGGGATCATAAGTTTGATGTATCAGAATATGAAGCAGCGGAATGCAAACAAGAATTAGACAAATTGTAGCAAGCAATCGATATTTGTAAGCATTAAGATCGCATACGTTACAGGGAGAGAATATGTATTTCTGATTTCTAGGAATGTTTATAGATGTAGAATATTTCTAATCGAATCATTCATTCCATTCAATAGCTCATTTCGCTCAATGATTACAATAGGTTGTCACTCCTTATAGAGTGCAACAATCACTGCTGTTGTCATGGAAAGTGACAACTGGCAGATCCAATACAGAAATAACTAATTCTTAACAAACTACTGAAATGTTCACAACTACTGAGAACATATCAGTAAGTTAAGTACAAAATATAAAACTACTGAAACTACAACGACTGAAGAACAAGCTCTTCAGTCGTTTTACAAAACTACTGAAACATAAATATAAAACTACTGATATCACAACTACTGAAGAAGTACTCTTCAGTAGTTGAGACAGACTACCGAGCTTCAGTACTTGATCTTCAGACTTTGACCTTTAGGTGTTTCATCAGCTGATGACTTCAGTAGATATCCGCTGATGTCTTCAGTCTTTCTTCAGACTTTGTGCATCAGTTGTTGATCTTCAGTACTTGTGAACTCTTCAGCTGTTGTACTTCAGTACTTTGGTCTTTCAGCTTCAGCACTTGTGTTCTTCAGCTGTTGTACTTCAGCACTTTGTTCTTCAGCTGTTAGGTCTTCAGCACTTTGATCTTCAGCTGTTGAAGTCTTCAGCACTTGTCAAACTACTGATGAGGCTTTCAGCAGTTGTTGTGATACCGTGTGGGACTTAGAAATTTTATGATCTTGGCTCATTGGTTCTTTTGGTCCAACAAACTCCCCTGAACCAATGCAGCCAAAACCTCTAACTTTTTATACCCCACTTATTGATGGCAAAATGTTGGTCTTTTTCCTTCTTGATCAGTAGAGAAGATGACCCATGTATGCTCCGCCTGGGAAGAAATCTCGAATATTTGTTTGGCAGAGTATGAATGAGAACTCTGTTTTGGGGAACTGGACACAGAGTTGTTATCCCATTCATGAGATTTACTTCCCCATAATGAGTCTGTATGACTCACGAACATAGGCCTCAAGGAGAACAACTTGTTCCTCTTGAGAGAGTTCTTCAGCTCCTCCTTCGAAGAAGAACTCTGGACCATAGTACTCTGATAAGTACTTCATGGTCCTGCCATTTTTTAGTTCCATCGTAGTTACCTCCCTATATACAAATTCATCCGGATGGTTGCCTTCAAGGAGTAACTGGAGCTCATTCTTTTGGATGTCTTCAAGCTTTTTGTATAACAACCCCTTCTTAATCATCTTGTTTTCTAGTAAGGCTTGAGGTGTCTTCTTTGCTTGGTGAGCTTTCTTGAATTCATCAATGATTTCCCAGGTGAGACTACAACGGCCAACATGATGGTAGATTCTATTGTTTTTCGTACTTGGCCGTTGTATCTGTGTGGGATAGTTCTTTTATGGATTCTAGAACTCACCCTGGGGTCTGGCCATACTCTCACTCTCTCCTTCTGATACTGAAAGGTGTGCCTGAGAGTGTACAGCCTTTGAGCATGCCCTTTCATGGCTTGAATAGATGATGACTGAGGAAATTCCTTGTCAACCATCTTCAACTTGCTCATCGTGCTGTTTCTGCTGTTCTTCTTCTTCTATCTTGACTCTGACCATTTCCCTTTGAGATTCAGGTGTGATCATGGATTGACTTCGGGTTTTGGTAGCTTCAGAACAGCAGAGAGTGGCAGACTATCATCTTCATCCTCTTCTTCTTCTTCTTCTTCCATCCTCAGCACCCTTCTCCTCCTTCGGGTACATCACTGATGATGGTTGGGTTGGTGAAGGAATTGGTTTTGAAGAATGAGGATGTTTGGATTTTGGCTTAGAGGTTGGTTGGGAGATTTGAGAGATAGGATCTGTTTGAGTGGGTGGAAGGGTAGGTTGATCTAGCATCCTTGTAGTTAATTTCGCTTTTGTGAGTTTAGCCATCTCTAACCTTTTGCCAGCTCCAGCCTCATCCAGGGCTTCCACAATAATCCCTTTGTTAATTGCTCAGACAGACAGATTCTGGTGGCTATAGCCAGAATGCTGTCCCTGGTCCATGCGCGGATCTCCATTAATGATCTTCCAAGTATTTTGCAATAAAGCGGATCATTATTTCCAACCTCTCTTTCTCAAGAGCATCATACCCTGCCCATCGGGTTTGTATCTCTTGTACTTCTAACCTTCTGATCTCACTATCCAGTGTGGCTGTGTCAAACCCCTGCCTGAAGAGTTGTTCAATTATTTTATCCATGGAGCGGCTGTGTGTGGTGTCAGCTTCTTTGACCAGCTCCTCCAAGGATTTGTCTTCAGCAGTGTGATCATCAGCACTTCTCTTTCGCTTGTAAGTGATCAGAGGTTGCTCTTCTTTTTCCCCCTCTTCCTTTTCCTCAGATATTTTCCTCTTACTCTCTTCACTGCAGTACTCTCCCCCTTTTTGGTTGCATTGGAGGAAGGGGTTGGTACCGCAGAAAGAGTCTTTTGAACAGCAGCATCAACCAAGGGCTGTAATGTTGTGGAAAGCCTCTCATCAATGGCTTTTATCACTATATTAGTGATTATGGGTGTGATGAGAGGGAGGGAATTTTGGAGGACAGCACCTATTTGCTCAGGAGGGTTCTGTTCCTGAGAAGTAGGGCCTGAAGCAGAGGCTGGTGGTTGATTATGGGGTGGCTCTGTGTTTGGGAAACCTGCAAGAGAAGGTACCATCTGTGGGTGGATAGAGGCAGATGGTCTTTCTCCTTGGGAGAGTTGGTCAAGTAGGTTTTGCAGCCTACTGACTTTCTCTTCCAGGATTGTGTTCTGGGCAAGAACATCATAGAAGAAGCCCAGGTCATCATCAGCCGAAGCTGAATCATCTGACCTCCTGCGTGGAGCAGGATGTACATGCACTGGGTGTAGACCAGTTGGTGCATGTGCCCCTTGTGCTTGATACTGGGGACTTCCAGCCTCAGGATAATGTCCATCATCAGCTGTTGTCTCTAGGAAGGTCTTAGCCATGTTACCAGCCTTACTCTGGTCATGTGCTGAAACAGAGGAGGTGGCAGCCTCTCTAGATATTCTAAGCTCCTTGTCTACACCAGGAGATAGAGTTGGGAAACCCCTGTGCTGTGGGTTCTCAGATGCACTGTGGTCCTCCCCCTCAATTGTAGAGGTATTCCCAGTAGTAAGTGGTTTCTGGGGAGGGTGAGGAGTGCAGTTGAGTCAGCACTTGTGCAACTATTAAAGTTGGGCTGTGAGGGGCGATTGTTTGGGGGAGGTGATAGAAGCAGTGTGCACCTGGGGAGATTGGTGCTCTTCAATGGCAATCTCCTCAAGTGAGGAAGATCCCAGATGGTAGGTGCCCCTTGGGAAGTGCTGCAGGTTCCTGTTGAGAGGAAGCCTGAGCGGCTGTGGCTGGAGGAGTCATTGTATCCACTAGGGGGTTTGGACTAGTGGATATATCCTGCATTTGTGTTGCAGGGGCATCCTCAGGGGACTCAATTCCCTGAGTAGCCATTTTGGGTTTCTTTTTGGTGGGTTTGGGGGGACATTGGATTTGGAGGTGGTGGCTGTGGGTTCCAGCTGCGTCGTTTTTCGCAGCTTGGCAGCCATTTTTAGTGTCCGGTCAGAGTTGTGCCGGGAGTATACTTCGGGCAAAACAGCCGTAGCAGGGACTCCCAAGCCAACAAGTCCCTCAGCATTAAGCTGGTCTATAATAATGGCCATTACGAACCGTGGATATAGTATCCAGCGGTTGGCAGTTAGTTTTTGAGCCATATCTTTGAGCTCTGAAAATATTAATTCTGAAAAGTTCAGTGGTTGTTGCTCAAGGATAGAATACATTACCTGCTGCCATTTGGTGGACATTTGATCCCAAGACGACGTCTTAGGGGCCAAACATACATTGACCATGTGAAAAATCAGGCGCTCAGCGTCATTAAAGTGTTTCTTCTTCATGTAGTTGTGGCACTGAGATCACCTTGATATCCATGCTGAGCAAATGAGAGATCTATGGTGCCCTTCGGATATCCAGCAGGAGAGGTAGCATCACTCAGGTGAAGAATGTTACGTATTGTTGCAGGAGCAATGACTACGTCTTTTGTTGACGACGACTGACCGGAAGGATGGGGTGTGCTCTCCTCAGTTGTAACAGTAACATTCATCCAAAATTGGTTCAAGGATTCGGCATGTAATGGGTTTAGAAGGAATGCCTTGTTGTATTGGGACTGAACGAACCATAAGTTCGATAGCAGTATCGAACTTAGTCCAGATCGGCGATTTTGTGAGGTAGGCAACACAGTTGTGTCGCGGTTTATTTGCATAGATGCCATGGCGATTTTGGAGATGAACTTTAGTTTGAAGAAGATGAAGCAAAGAGAGCTAAGGTTAGGAGTATTATAGGGTACGGGTGAGGAGACGACTGAAGGATGTGTGTTAGTCATCATTGTTTTAACGACCGTTGACAGGTATTATCCTTTCAGGCGTTGAAACAGCTGAAGTCGTGGGGTTAAGCATCAGTAGTTTAGAAAACTACTGAAGACCGTGGTTTTAACTTCAGATGATTGAAACAACTGAGGACATGGTGTTTGTCATCAGTAGTTATGAAACTACTGACGACAGTGGTTTTGTCATCAGCTGTTGTAAACAACTGAAGACTTGGTATTAGTCATCAGTAGTTATAAAACTACTGAAGACGTGGTTTTGCTTCAGTTGTTTTAGATGAAACAGCAGTTGTACTAACGACTGAAGAGAAGTTCTCTTCAGCTGTTTTCGTCAATTCTTAGCTTTTCAGCTGTTTCAAACTGTCCTCAACACATTCATCAGTCTTTTTGGCTGATTTCAGTTGTTTCATAGGACAACAGTACTTATCTGTTTTTACTGATTGCAGTAGTTACGACTCCATCAGTAGTTGTAACTACATCAGTAGTTTGGAACAGATGAAGTACTTCAGTACTTGTGAGACATTTAGCCTTCAGTAGTTATGAAAACTACTGAGGTTAAAAGTGCTCATCAGTACTTATCTGTGACATAGGTACTCATGATCATCAGTATGAATTACTGAGATCATCAGTAGTTGTCACCTATTCTAGCTGCAACATACTAAGCCTTAACACCAGGTTTTGGAAAGTTAAACTATCCAAGGCTTAGTAAAAATGTCTGCAAGCTCATCAGCACTAGGCACAAACTTAGGATCAATAGACCTTTTTCAAAACAATCCCTTATAAAATGATGTCTGATCTCTATATGTTTGGTCCTAGAGTGCTGGACTGGATTTTTGACAATGCAAAGAGCTGAAGCACTGTCCATTAACAATGGAGTCTTAGTCTCTGTAATGCCATAATCCAAAAGTTGGTTTTGAAGCCAGAGTACCTGAGATGTACAGCTTGCAGCAGCAATGTACTCTGCTTCCGCAGTAGATGTAGCAACTGAGGTCTGTTTCTTGCTCTGCCAAGAAATCAAGCAGTTGCCTAGGAATTGACATCCACCAGAAGTTGATTTCCTGGTCAACTTACACCCTGCATAGTCACTGTCAGAAAAAGCAACTAATTTACCAGAATGTCCGGTAGAATACCATAAACCTAGAGATGGAGTGCCTTGCAGATATCTAAAGATCCTCTTGACTGCAATCAGATGAGACTCTTTAGGTGCAGCCTGAAATCTAGCACAAACACATGTAGCAAACATAATATCTGGTCTAGAAGCTGTTAAATACATCAAGGACCCAATCATACATCTGTAAAGTGTTTCATCAACCACTTTACCTTTTTGATCTGAGTCCAGTTGTGTGGTGCTGCTCATGGGAGTAGAACAGGGCTTACAGTTTTGTAAATCGAACTTTTGCAAAAGATCTTTTGTATATTTGACTGATGAATAAAAATTCCATCAGCCTTTTGTTTGATTTGCAACCCCAGAAAGAACTGTAGTTCTCCCATGGCACTCATTTCAAACTTCTGTTGCATCAACTTTGTAAAGGCATCACACAACTTGGATCAGAGGATGCAAAAATGATATCATCTACATAAATTTGAACAAGTAGATTATGCTGCCCAGCTTTCTTAATAAATAAAGTCTTGTCTATGGAGCCTCTAGTGAAATTGTTTTCCAGAAGAAAGTTTGATAATGTCTCATACCAGGCTCTGGAGCTTGTTTTAACCCATAAAGAGCTTTATCAAGCTTATACACCCAATAGGATGTTATGTCCTCAAAGCCTGGAGGTTGACATACATAAACTTCTTCTTTAACTTTTCCATACAAAAATGCACTTTTGACATCCATTTGAAAGACTTTAAGTTTTTGATAAGCAGCATAAGCTAAAAACAATCGAATTGCTTCCAGTCTGGCTACAGGGGCAAAGGTTTCATCATAATCAATACCTTCTTCTTGTGCAAACCCCTGAACAACCAGTCTGGCCTTGTTCTTAACAATAAGCCCATTTTCATCAGTTTTGTTCCTAAACACCCATTTAGTGCCTATTGCACACTTACCTGGCGGTAGAGGAACCAGTTCCCACACTTGCTGTTTCTTGAACTGCAGAAGCTCAAGCTGCATGGCATCAACCCATCCATTGTCCTTTAAAGCAATATGATAATTCTTTGGCTCTTGCTGACTGATGAAGAGAGCATATAAGCAGAAATTTGACAATTGACTTCTTGTTGATACTCCAGCAGTGATATCACCAATGATTTGAGACATGGGGTGATTCTTCAGATCTTGATACACAATGAGATCTGTGCAAGTGTTTGTAGTCTGTTCAGCAGCAACAGATGGTGATGGTGAATCATTTCCTTGAAACCAATCAGTGGATGGTAATTCAAAGGAAGTTGAATTCGAAGAAATCTCATCAGCATTTGTTGTGGATGGTGCTACTGGCGCTACAGGAACATCAGGTCTAGTTGAGTCAGGCAGCTGATCACTAAACCTGAAGAGGTGAGTACTGCAATCATCATCATCATCAGCAGTACCACCAGGTGGTGAACTGTTGACAGGAGCAACAGCAGGAGTTTGATAAGGAACATATTGCAGTATGTCCAAATCAAATAACTCCACAGGACTTTGTGGAATCTGTCCTTTGGAGATTCATTAAACTTAACATGTAGAGTTTCTTCAACCATCTTTGTTCTGCAGTTGAAGACTCTGTATGCCTTGCAAGTAGATGAATAACCAACAAAGTATCCTGCATCCACCTTAGGATCAAATTTATGGAGTTGATCCTTTGTGTTGAGAATAAAACAGGGACACCCAAATGCTTTGAAAAATGAAATCATAGGAGCCAAATGATGGAGAACTTCATATGGAGTCTTCATCAACTCTGATTTACTAACACTCTATTTTGCACATAACAAGCTGTATTGACAGCTTCGGCCCAAAAGGTCAATGGCAAACAGAGTCAGCCAGCATGGACCTTGCAGCTTCAATGAGGGTCCTTTCTTTCTCTCCACTACACCATTTTGTTCTGGAGTCCTTGGAATGCTAAACTGCCTTTTGATTCCCTTTGAAAGATAGAAGTCATCAAGTGTATGATTTCTGAACTCAGTTCCATTATCACTCCTAATACACTTGACTGGAAGGGAATACTGCTTCTCAATGTACAGCACAAAGTGGATAATCTTCTGAGCAGCCTCATCCTTTGAGTGTAGAAAGAAAGTCCATACAAATCTAGAGTAATCATCCACATTACCAGACAGTATTTCTTCTTTGCCATGCTCATTACTCTCACAGGACCAAATAGATCCATATGCAGTAATTGCAAGCAGGCAGTGGACTTGGACATTTCAATAGGAGGGAATGAGACCTTGTGTTGTTTTCCTTTTAAACAGCAGTGCAATCTTCATCACAGTGGAACTCCTTTTATTAAGCCTCTGACTAAACTATTGTGGCTAAGCTGATTCATGTTCTTGAGATTAACATGACCAAGCCTCCTGTGCCATAGTTTAGATTCTTGAGAAGAGGCTTTGGAAAATAGACAAGGATTGCCTTTGAGATCTATCTTCTTAGAGAGATCTAAGGCATACACTCTTCCTGTCCTGTTGGCTTTCAGGAGAGTGTGATCATCCAACATCTTGTCAATCAAGTGCAAAACTTTGGATGACAGAATCCTACAGTTTTGACTTGTGAAAAGGGCAACATGGCCTTTATCACACATTTGACTGACACTCAAGAGGTTGTACTTGAGATTTTCCACATGATTAACATCATCAAATTTGATTTCTCCATTGGAGACAAAGCCCTTACCGATGATGTAACCCCTAGCATTATTGCCAAAAGAGACAATCCCTTCTTTCCTTGAGAGTAGTCATGAAAAGAGAGAGATGTTCCCAGTCATGTGCATAGATCCCCCACTGTCTACATACCATATGCTGCTTTGGCATGTTGAAGAACCCTGCAATAATAAACAATCAGTTAGTTTTAGAGACCCAAACCTTTTTGGTTTTGGGCATGGTATCATCAATAGATGGTAAACTAACATGTTTATTTGTAACAACAGTCTGAGAAGAAGAAGATGGTGTAGAAGAGGAGTCCTTTGGCTTAGACCTCCTTTTCTGTGGTTTCAACAGAGGAGAATCTAGTTGGTTAACTCTACCCAACAGATGTTGTACCATCATCACCAGCTGTGTCTGATTTTGTGATAAAGCTTTCACAGCTCATCAGACACATTACTAGTGGAGTAGATAAGTCCTATGTTGCACCTTCTTCTTTTGAGCACCCTCAGCTGTCACCTGTTAACACCTTTCTTTGTGGATTGCTTTAAGGACTTAAGGGTTACAGGATTTGATGTTGCTGATACAAATGTGGTTTCAAACTCATTTTCATTTTTACCATTTTCTCATTAATTTCTTCTTTTTGTTTGAGTTTGGAACCTCTTTTGTACCAACAATCATCTGTAAGATGATTGAACAAACCACATATTTCACATGGTTTCTCTTCATCTTAGATTGATCATCAACTAAAGATGATGAAGCAACAGAAGACTTGTTCTTCAATGCTTTGGAAGCATTGGTTGCTTTCTTGACAACCTCTTTAGTGGTCTTCAAACTCTTTCTACTGCCAGTTTTCTTCTCTTCAGTACTGACAGCAGTTGAAGTTTGAACTTCAGGTGTTAAATCCTGCTCTCCAGTCCTTTCAGGACCTTCAGGATTAACTCCTGAGTTGATCAACCTATTGATCATGTGAATGTCAGCATTTGGACTATCAACATCACTGATAGGTTCAAAGAGGACTTAATGCTGACTGCTACTTCTGATTGTGCTGTATCAGAAGGTAGATCACATGATTTGATGGATTGGTTATCACTCTCACCCTCAGATTCTACCTCTGCTCTTGGGGTAAAATCTGTAGGTGGAGCAGTGTGATTGTAGCCAATTCCAAACTTCACATTTGAAGCAGATTGCTTACTAAGAAGCATTTCAAAACCTTTGCATGATTGTACCCATTTATCACACTCGACCTGGGTAACTGCAAGGGTTTCTTTGAGATCTTTGTACTTTTCTAGAAGTACATCTTCTCTAGCCTTATCATCAATTATTTGGCAATTCAGTTTATAAACCTCATCATTTTTATCTCTGAGCACAAACTCAAACTCAGCTTTGTTTTTGGAAATTATTTGTTCTAGCTCAATGTTCTTATTAATTAAAGCTACATTTGCTTCTCTAATGGAAGCAAATGCTGCTATGCATTGTTCAGAACATAATTGGCTTTTGCCTCAGAGGATACCTGTGATACCTGAGGAGTAGAGGCATTGGAAGATGAAGTATCAGCAGACTCCAAAGCCATAAGAGCTAGATTCCCAAAGGGACTGTCACCACCGTGTTGACCAGCACCTGAGCAGTTGATCATGACCAGACAAGTCATCTGGTAAACTGCTCCAGTCGACACCTCCTGGGGTGAGAAGCTGTGTTGTTGAGATGAAGGTGTTGATGAGATAGGGAAGGCTGAGGTTCAGGTAATGCATGAGGTTGTGGTGTCATAGGAACTTGAACTTGATTTGACTGTGGCATGTAATAACAAGGGTACTGATATGGCATTTGACCCTGAGGAACAAAATATGCCGGAGATTGTTGTTGAGGATGATGACTAGATGGGACAGGATGTTGCCCTCTGTGTAGTTGACTATTGCCAGGAAAAGTCACAAAGGGTGCAGTAGAGTTAGATCCAGTTGATCTACACTCTCTTGCAAAGTGTCCAAGCCGTTGGCATTTGTGACACCTCAACTTGCTCTTGTCAAAACCAACTTTGGTCTTGCCAGAGAGTCCTGGGAATTTTCTTCCAGTTCTTTTGTAGAACTTCTGAGATCTGATATTTATCAAGGCCATTTGGCTCAAAATATCCATCTCTTCTAAGTCATCATCAGCAATCCCCTTGAGATCATCCATAATGAAACATAGATTGTCATTATTACACCCAGTAAACTGACCATCAACACTTACAAATGCAGAATCAGAAGTGCTTGAAGAGAAATTAATATGCTCATCATACTGGCTTTCAGATGAAGCATATTCTGACTCATGACCCACCAAGGCAGTGTTGCCTTGTATAAAGTCTTCAGTGAGCTTTCCAGATGAAGACAACTTTCTCTTCTGTTCTATCTCTCTCTCAAAAGTGAGCAATTTCCCATGGAGTTGGGTGAGAGATAGTTTGTCCAAACTTGCACTGGAGCGTAGGACAATAGTATATGTGTCCCATCTCTCAGGCAGTGATCTAAGAAATCTGTTATTCATCTGAATATTGGTGTATTCAAGTTTGACCATTTTTAATTCAGAGATCAAACAAGAAAACCGCTCATATTGTTGAGTCAGTGTCTCACCCTTTCTATGAGAGAATGTCTCATATTGTTGGGCAAGAATTCTCTATTATTTGCCAAGACCTCATCTGTTCCTCAAATTGTTCTTTCAAAGCAATCCAGAGGTCATGGGCAGTTTCATGATGCATTAGCCCAGAATATATTTCATTGGGCAATGCCATGGCTAGAATTCCATGGGCTTTTGCATCAATCTCAAGCAACTTCTTATCCTCATCTGAGTATTGCTCCCTCCTCTTCGGAACCATTTGATTGGTTTCCGGGTTGTTCACCATAGGCTTGTGTGGACCATGTACCACTGATGTCCAACACCCTGCGCTGTTAACAGACAGGTGATGGAGCATACGTCTTTGCCATATGTTATACTCATTCCTAACAAGCATGGGTGGCTTGGTTGAGGAACCAGTATTGTGAGGATCATTGGAGGGAGTAGTCATTTTCAGTTCAAAAACAGTTTAGTTCAAGTTATAAAAAGTTTTAGACAAACCACACCAAACTCAATGAGAACCAAGAAGAAGATCTCAGGATGAATGAGCAGAAATGCAGAAAATTCAATTTCTATAACCGTTTCTTGCAAAAAAAAAACAGAAGCTAATTCAATCAAACTTAGATCTTGAATAGCAGTTTCAATGATCAATTATTAGATCGATCAATGATTAACCAGCTCTGATACCATTTGACAGGATCAGGGATCATAAGTTTGATGTATCAGAATATGAAGCAGCGGAATGCAAACAAGAATTAGACAAATTGTAGCAAGCAATCGATATTTGTAAGCATTAAGATCGCATACGGTTACAGGGAGAGAATATGTATTTCTGATTTCTAGGAATGTTTATAGATGTAGAATATTTCTAATCGAATCATTCATTCCATTCAATAGCTCATTTCGCTCAATGATTACAATAGGTTGTCACTCCTTATATAGAGTGCAACAATCACTGCTGTTGTCATGGAAAGTGACAACTGGCAGATCCAATACAGAAATAACTAATTCTTAACAAACTACTGAAATGTTCACAACTACTGAGAACATATCAGTAAGTTAAGTACAAAATATAAAACTACTGAAACTACAACGACTGAAGAACAAGCTCTTCAGTCGTTTTACAAAACTACTGAAACATAAATATAAAACTACTGATATCACAACTACTGAAGAAGTACTCTTCAGTAGTTGAGACAGACTACCGAGGCTTCAGTACTTGATCTTCAGACTTTGACCTTTAGGTGTTTCATCAGCTGATGACTTCAGTAGATATCATCCGCTGATGTCTTCAGTCTTTGTCTTCAGACTTTGTGCATCAGTTGTTGATCTTCAGTACTTGTGAACTCTTCAGCTGTTGTACTTCAGTACTTTGGTCTTTCAGCTTCAGCACTTGTGTTCTTCAGCTGTTGTACTTCAGCACTTTGGTTCTTCAGCTGTTAAGGTCTTCAGCACTTTGATCTTCAGCTGTTGAAGTCTTCAGCACTTGTCAAACTACTGATGAGGCTTTCAGCAGTTGTTGTGATACCGTGTGGGACTTAGAGATTTTCTGATCTTGGCTCATTGGTTCTTTTGGTCCAACAAAAACAATTCTCAGATGCACCTTGCACATCATCATCGAGTAGAAGTATAGGCAAAACACATCTCCGTTTTAGAAAATTGTTGGGTTTATGACCATGAACACCAGATGACTGCTTGGAATGCAAACAGTGAACATCATTGGGGCAAAAGCAACCACAGAAACAAAAAACCCAAAACAAATCCTGAATGATGTTATTTCAAAAAGAAAATCGCCCCCAACACAATATCTATGACTAAACTGGCTCTTCAAAAGTGGCATGCACATTTATAGGATCGGTTTTGTCACTTAACACTTGGTTTTTCTCTCAAACTCATTTATGCTACACTCAAATCAGATGAAGCAGAGTCTATTATAAGATTTGATAGTAATATAATAAGTATCAAAGAACACAAAGATAATTTTCAAGGTACTTGCATATATTGCTTCTCAACTCAAAGTATTAGAAGACTTTTACAAGCATGATGTTATAAGTTACAATGAGAAAATATATATAATATTACCTACAGCGGATATACTTTGATACCAGCTGGAATCCTCTAACTAAAGCAGATACTACAAAGCTATAGTTTAAGGTATCTTAGATAAGTCTTATCTAAGATATGGTGGGCATGACATGTCATGACTTACCTTTTGTCACCAACTAAAGTTGGCAATGCACTATCTAATAAAGGTGAACAGTAGAATAAAGTATGGTCAACTACATGGCTTTTGAGAAAATGCCATGCAGTAACTCAGAGGTCTGCAGCGGAGTGTTAGAGACCCTACTTATGTCTACTGATTCATACTAGTGTCTTCCGAAGGTTAAGTGACTTCGGAAGAACAAGTTCTTCCGAAGCCACTTATACTTCTTTCGAGGCTACTTCTTTCGAGGCTTGATGACTTCTTCTGTTCTTCATACTTCGAAAGTTCACTTCTGATCTTTTCTTCTAAGACTTGATCTTTGGAAGTGAATACTTTGTCTTCCAAAGTTAAAATTTCACTTTGTTCTTCGGAAGAACTCTATTTTCTTCAAAAGTTCCATACTTGGCTTGGGAAGTCTTTTATTAGATGCACCAAAATATTCTAAGTGATTTGGTTTTGGATGCAACAGCCTCCTCTTGATCCAATAAACTCCCCCTAGGCTGATGCTACCAAAAGCTCACTTGTTTATGCTCCTCAAAGCTTTCAGTACCAGGGAAAGCAGATATTTATCTGTTTCTTTGTTCTTCCCAGAAATGGTATTGAGAAGCTTGTACAAATTATTATTTGACAGGAACTTCAGTTTGTCACCCTGAATGATATGTACCTTATGTTGGGTCCCTCTGAAAAGAGTTAGTTGATGAGAGCTGTAGTCATACTCCTATCTAACTATTGGTTCCAATTCAGGGCCTTCCACCATCTGTAGAAAAGCTATGCTTTTGTGGTTGACCTTTCCTTGTCTTCCTTCTCTCTTAGTTTCAACTCCTCTTCAATGTTTGCCTTTGTGGTAAGCTTAGCAAGATGAAGGCTGCTAAGGTGATTCTGATGTGAGCAGTAGTTTTAGAGTTGGAGGGATTGGAGAATGGTTTCTCTGCTAACTCAGCAATGTCAAATATGCTAGAGTGTAATAGAGAGGAGGCATTCAGCCTGTTGCATTCACCATTCTCTCTCTCCACAATAAAGTTATGAGAGGCTTTATCGAACCTCCGCTGGATGATTTTCTTTCTAGGCACAAGAGGCTGACTAGGAATCTTATCCCCTTTCTTTGTATCCACCAGAGTCACCAACTTTCTTCTCAGCTTCTTCTCTTCATCGTTTAAGGAGTCAGAGTTGAGACCAAGAAGTCTAGCAGCATGGTCCAGTGTTCCTCTAGGCAGATCAAGAAATTGATCTCTTGTGAAGGAACATGAAGATCCATCAACATAAGTCAGTTTGACAAAGTCTTCTTCATAAGAGATGTTTCTCAGGGTTGTGCAATTTGAGAGCTTTGTCTTGATTGCCTTGAATTCCTCTAGGAAGAGATGTTCGAAGGCTGAGGGGATGGTTTGGAAGGTTGTTGGGTAGGTTGTGGTGTGGTGGTTCTGGAGAGTGTTTTGGGTTGGAGGATGGGTAGTTTAGGTGGTTGAGGTGCGGAAGTGGGTATGGATAGTGGTGTAGGATTCAGTTTTGATGGTGAATGGAGAGGGAATTGGTTCAGGTTGGGGTTGAGTGGTTGGCTTGAAGATCATCCCCTGTACCCTTCTATACATCTCTTTCCTTTTTCCCATACGAATGTCAGCCTTGATTTTTCTGACAATTCGTTGAAGTGTCTTTTCAAACATGGGTCCCACCTGCCTACCAGAGAAGTCGTGAGCCCTGAGATAGTCTTTCATCCATGCTTTCTCACCTATCTTCTTGGTCACAACGACCCTAGCTTCTTCTTCCTTCTTCTTCTTCTCTTTCAACTTATCTCTTGCAGTTCTATTTATTTCTTTCTCCAGGTGATCCTAGTCTTTGTTGAAGAGCCATAGGATCGTATCATCATTATGTGGAGATAGTTCTTCAGAAGAGGAACCTCTAGAGGTTAGGAAGCTATCCTTTCCCTCCAGAGTTGCATGTTAGCTTCCTTTTTCTCTTTCTCTTTCTTCCTCTAAGGCCAACCGTGCTGTTTCCTTTTAAAATCGTTAAAGCATGAAACGGGTTAGAACATTTTATTATGTTAATATATGGTATATTAGTCTTCATTTGAGTTATAAAAATATTCTAAGACTTTGGCATAGCCATCATTTAGAACAATAATCTTACTTTAACCAGCCATAACTTGATCATAACAAACTAAATTTGAGTAAACTCAGATTCCAATGTTAAGTTCATTGAATTACCTTTTCAACAATAGTTTATACGTCTTCAAACTCAATCGGACGAATCAACAATAGCCTTCACAAGATAAGTGCGTATTTCAGCACCTTCTGTCTTGTGCTGCTTGTTTGACCTATTTAAAGATCTTATCATAAAATTGTTTCTGAATGAAAGTTGTCCGGGAGACTTTGAACTAGTCAAGTATATATTTTTATAATTTTATGAAACCATTTTCTATTTTTAAAACCTGTTCAAACACATACCAAACATTCTGTCCAGAATCTAAATTGATGCAATAATCCTTTTTCAATCTACCTTTCGCTTTTTAGCATTCTCTAAACGTCATAACTTCTAGTAATGATTTCTAACTTCAAGTTATTGTTTTTTTTATCATTTAGGACATCACCTTTGACTCTTGACATCCAAGCTTTCTTATGTACTCTACAACCATCACGATACTTGTGAGTCTTCCATGTGAGTTCTCCATGCCCCCTTTTTACTTTATTTCACACCTTTTGGTGAAACATGTTAACCTTATAAACTTACACTTGTAAACATCTTGATACTTGTAAATGCACATGTATTCATCTTTACCTTTTTGTCATGGTTATTTGTGTTATTGAAAGTCTTGTATGAGATACATATTTTGTTTACAATCATTAACTATTGCTAGGCTGGCGACGTCTTAGATCTTTGGGCCTGACAAGCCTATTTGGTGCTAAAGCCGATGTATTGCCGGCTCCTGATGACGTATGCTTGTTCATCATGCGAGCCAAGTACACTTAGCTAATCTTATAAACTTGTAATCAAGTCGAGGTTTGGTTGTAACTATATGTGTTCTATAAACTTGCTAACTCATAACCATTGACATGAATTGCTACTTGTAAATATTTTTATATATATGTACGTTTAACCCATGGGAACTCATCAACTTTCAAAGTTGACCCTTTATTTTTAACATGTTTCTGGTTTGATACTTGAGGAACTCTTCTTGCTCATGTAGGAAAATAGAAACCCAAACCCAAATCCGTTTGGGTCAATTTTTGGAAAAATCAATACGTTAGTTAGAAATTTAATTTATTTTATTCCATCAAAAACAATAATAATACTATGTCATGTTATAGGAATTAGGTTATTAGAAATGGAATGACCTAGACTATAACTAAGTATCCTTACATATGAGTCCTCTCATGTATTTTATATGCTTAGATAGGATTTTCTGTGCCTTATGTATTTATACTTGATTATGTGATTATATGCCTTAGATGCTTATTCTTATACTTTGAATCTTATCAATGCACACACAAATCTTAAATTATATTCCAAGGCATTATGAGCCTAAATCAAATGGTTCTCAAGATAAGCTTTGAATCGTTATTCATGGTTTTCAAGTCTCGTCAAAGGCTATGTCCTATAACTTGAAACATGTAATGCTGGAAGAGTGTGATGCCTGTATCTCAAGCTGTTCTGTCTAGGCAAGGTATTCATATAAATCCAAATCAACCGATGGATCCGTTTACCTTACCTGGGAACCCTTGGGGTGAGTGTCCGCTTATAGGTACGCATGTATTCATTAAGGTTGTAGTTGACCTAATACTTTGATAAGTTAACGTAATGTTTGGGTTTGTAAACCGAACGTTACACTCGAAACATCTTGTTATTTTGAATTGTTTCATCATTAATTTGTACCCCTGAAACTTAAAACTCATTATCCCATTTTTCTTAATGACCCTTAAATATCTTTCTAAACGCCTTCCCCTCAAAACCGCACTTATCCTGAAAACCTATTACAATGATGCTCTAATTCTAAATTGAATCCTTAATCATAACAAACATGATTCTCGTATCAACTTTAAGCCAATAAAACTTATCAAAAGACTGTAGATATATATGTACCTAGTTTATGAGCGTAATGTAAAATGTCTTTCATGTCATACATATATGTAACAAAATGGGTATGAATGAAATACATTGTGTTGTGACGCTTATAATGTTTAATATTTCAGTGATTATTGTGTGTTAACGCATACTGAACTAACTATATAGGTTTGTGGTTGTTTACATAGTTCTTATTCAATAATGATTCAGAAACGTGCTTAAACTTAATCGTGTGAAGTTCTCATGCGAATGGACCATGCTAATGGACTACACGCATGAAAACTACATGGTAATGAACTAGTCGCACGATTGAACCAGGAGACTAGATCAGTCGCACGATTGTAACATGAGATTGACTCAGTACACAGATGGATCAACCGCATGCTTCAATCGCACAACCGAACCATGCAAATGGTCCAGTCGCACGAATGGAAAACCCTAACCTATAAATACCACTTATTACGTGGAAAAATAAAATAATTCAAATACCTACGCACCAAATCGTACCCTAGCCGTCTAGAAACTCAAGAACACCTATTCCAAGTTCATAGATCATAGTAAATCGTCCTACTATCGTTCTTAATGTTTAGTTTCAATCTTGGATTGATCTTACTCACGTTCTCACTGATTGGATCACCAATCAAATAGGATTCCGCACTATTTGAGTTGGTATACATGTAGATCAGTTAGTACTCCGTACCATACACGGTCCTAACAAGTGATATCAGAGCTTTGTCTCTTGATTTACGTGTGATTTGATCGATTTTGATATAAAAATCATGGTTTTCACTCAAAAACGCAATCTTTTTGTGTCAAACAGTGTTTTAGACGTCTCCAGGTCAAAAAGTTAACGTTTTCCGGCATACGACAATTATGGTTCGTGAGAAATTCGTGTTTTTGCGTCAAAATACCTTAAACCATTGAATTCTCAAAATTCAGCAGCTTCAGTCGCACGATTGACTCAATCGCACGACTGAATCCATCCGCATCCCTCATACGCACGATTGAACTCAGTCGTCTCATCCATTTGTACGTCTGAACTGCCTATTCACATTGTTCATCCGCACCTGCTCATTCGGACGATTGAGCCATCCACACTTGTTCATTCGCACGTCTAGGCCAACCACGTTGTTCAATCCTACGAAGTGTTCAATCACATTACTTCAGTCGCACAAGCAAAACAGTTTGTTCTAAAGTTCCAAGTCGATAGTAATGGAGGATCAATATTCAGCGTTCACCGCAGGGAGGGATTCAAGGATCCATAATCTATTGCTTCTGGAAAATGAAGTGGGGAATCACAATAAACCCACTAAGCTCATAACGTTAGATGACTACCCACAATGGAAGCAAAGGTTCGAGATCTACTTAAATGGAGTAGATCCCAATCTGTGGGAGTTGATAGAGACATGGTATAGCATGCTTGTAGGTGTAGATGAAGTCAAACTTACCTTAGGTGGCATGACTGATGGCCTAAAGGTAAAGTATAATGCTGAGAAGAAAGTATATGCATTGCTAACTCAGTCAATTCGTAAGGACATCTTCCATCAATTATCTGAGAACAAGCAAGCAAAGAAGCTGTGGGATGCATTGGAAAAATGGTATGACGGGAATGCGTCATTAAAAGCTCTAAAGGCTAAAGCGTTGAAGGAGTTCGACAACTTCTCGTCAATGGGTAAGGAGAGCTTGGATGACGTCATCGATCGGTTCTACCACTTGATGATTGAGCTGCATACTCATGGAGTTACAACGTCTATGGAAGACAAGGTGTCAAACTTTGCAGATGGGTTGCTAGAGAAGTGGGTTTAACCTCAGACAGAATGATATGTTGGCGAAGTTAGATATCAACGATTTCATTCTGAACCTGAGAGAGGAAGAGTTAAGGATGAAGTACAGGCCCCAAAAGTCTTCATATGATCAGAATCCGTCACTATACAACTCAACTCCATAAGCCAAAACGTCTGGAGCACCACTTCAAACGGCGTTTGTGTTTAGAGTTCAGCTACTCCATCTTAAGCTACTACTTCAGAATCTGACATGTCAGGGTCGTCTTGTACCCAATACATAGCACCATAAGCCAATGCTATAAAACTGAAGACCGAGAATCTCGGGAATATGACAGTAGAGGTAGCTAAGGAGCATATGGATCTCTTAGCAGCTATCATTCACTCCTATGATGGATTAGTTGCTGGGAAAATTGGGAACTGTCATTTGGCAGATGAGGACTACAAGCAAGTAGACGAGATAGAGCTGGAGAGAATGGGCATCATGTGGGCCTTAGCAAGTGCGGTCCGGAGAGCTAAGAAGTTTGTCAAAAAGACCGGACAGAACTTGATTGCCATTAAGGACACAACTTTTGGTTTTGAAAAGATTAAACTTACCTACTTCAACAATGGGGAAAAGGGGCACTTCAAACGTGAATGTGTGAAGCCCAAGAAGACAGGAAATGGGAATCCATTCTCATCATTCAATTGTCAGGATAAACCCACAAGTAGTCCTACTTCGTCAAGCAAGGATCCTAAGGCCTTGACTGCTCAGGATGACGAAGGACAAGAGTGGAGCTTTCGGTTTGTGTCTCCGGGAGAATCCAACATTGCTAGTGTTGAGGATTTAGATGACGACTTAGCAAGCGAATGTGATATTGCAGTGCAACTCATGTTGTAAAATAATGAAGAAACTACAAATGTGCTTGATCACCTGCCTGAAGAAGGGACAAGTTCAACAAGTTCAGAATCACTAGAACCAGAAAAGTCAGAATCTGCTTTGATGGCTGATTCAACCGCACCCTCTCAGGTAAGTACTACAAATCAATTATTCAATAATCATGCTTGTGTTGAATGTAATAAATTTAGGGAAAGAATTGATTTGAAATTTGCTAGGTTATTAGATCATAATGATAGCTTAGTAAAGGATTTGCAACTATGCACTGAAGCAAATCGTATTTAAAATTAAATGAGCACAGTTACAAAGAGAAAATAGAACTGTTAAATAAACAACTTAGGGAAACTGAAGTTGTGTTTAACCAAGCTAATGACATTAAGTTCTATCTAAACTCCCTAGAAGACACTAAGAAACAAAAAGCAGATTTGGAAGTAGAAGTAAATTCATTAAAACAAAAGCTGCATAGTTGGACAAGTTCGTCTCATATTATCCAACACTTAGTCAGAGAATGCAACAATGGGGAGGGATTGGGTTATAAAGTGGTTCCACCACCACATGAGACCTTGTTGAATGCCAAAAGCAAACCAATAAATAACAACCCAATCAAGGATCATAGGCTGTCCACTCTTCTTGTAAGTGATCCAGATTCCACATGTCAAATTATTATATCTAGCACTAAAAAAAGGAGACCACTTCAAAATCAAAAGGTAAAATGCCTATTGTTAATCTGGATGAACAAATTGAGAAGGTTAAGGTAAAGTCTGGTTCAATCATGTCTAATTCTGAACCTAAATAAACCAAACAAGTTAACCAAACACGTGCGTCATGTATAAGTCCAAATAAACAAAAGGGAAGAGATGTTAAAAATGTTCAAACAATTAATTTTGTTAAACAAGATAAAAAATATAAACAAGAAGTGTCAAAACCCAAATAGAATAAAGTCACACGTGTGTCACACACTTCTCCATAGAAACAGTTACACTAACATGTCGAAAGCACATCATGCTACAATTGTGGAAAGTATGGACACATCGCGTCTTACTGTCCTTATCATCAGACTCCAAGGAAAAGAGTTGAACTTTGACACTAAACAGAGCTCATCCAAAAAAAGCTCCATGACTCCACCAAAAAGAGTCAGTGAACCTAAAGTTCAACCCATCAGCCAGTCGTCTGTCTATCACAAACAGGCCTTACACAAAACTGACTTATGGAAAGAAAAGTCTAGTTCAGACAAGAAATCAGCTATATTCAGCTGCTTATGCCTTGGTAATGGAAAAGGGATACCTTCACGATGGTGCATATCATTGTTTTGTGTATCAGTTTGAGTCAAAATACGTCAGTAAAGCCCTAAATGATGAGGCAAGGGTGAGTGCCATGCAAGAAGAACTTCTTCAGTTCAAGAAGTTAGGTGTATGGACACTGGTGGATAGACCTAAAGGTGCTAAGGTCATTGGCACCAAATGGATCTAGAAATGCAAGAAAGATGACCAAGGGGTCATAATCAGGAACAAGGCTCGACTTGTAGTTCAAGGATTTCGATAAGTCGAGGGAATTGATTACAATGAAGTATTTGCACCTGTGGCGAGAATGGAAGCCATCCGTAACTTCCTAGCCTATGCCTCGTACATGAAAATTAAAGTCTATCAACTGGATGTAAAGAGTTCTTTTCTTCATGGTGAAATTCGGGAAACAGTGTATATCAGTCAACCTAAAGGATTTGAGGATCCATATCATCGGGACAGAGTTTACGAACTGGATAAGGCTCTCTACGGGCTTCACCAAGCCCCGGAGCATGGTATGAAAAACTCTCAACTCACCTTGTGAAACACGAATATCGCAGAGGTGTAATTGACTGCACAATGTTCATCAAAGAAAAGGATGGTGATCTACTGCTTGTTCAGATTTATGTTGATGACATAATCTTCGGTTCCAAGAACGAAGACTTATGCAAAGAATTTGAAGCAGTAATGAAGGCAGAATTTCAAATGAGTGCCATGGGAGAGATGAAGTTTTTTCTCGGATTACAGGTGGATCAAACACCAAAGGGGATATTTCTACATCAGACCAAGTATGTAGGGGATATTCTTAGTTGGTTTGATATGGAGAATGCTTCTGTAGCTGGGACTCCACTTGCTACAAACCATGATGTAGCACCCGATGAGAATGGTGATCTGGTTGATGCCACCATGTACCGAGGAATGATTGGATCCCTCATGTACCTCACTGCCTCAAGACCTGATCTCATGTACACAACGTGTCTATGTTCAAGTTATCAGGCGAAACCAAAAGTTAACCAACTTATAGGGGTTAAAAGGATATTTTGTTATCTAAAGGGTACACCAACACTAGGATTGTGGTATCCTCATGATGACGACTTCGAGCTTAGAGCGTATAGTGACTTGGATTACGGCGGTTGCAAAATGAACTACAAGTCCACATTAGCAGGATGTCAATTCTTTGGAAGGAGATTAGTGACCTGGCAGTGTAAGAAGCAGACCTCGGTTGCTCTGTCAACCTGTAAAGCCGAATATGTTGCTATGGCAAGCTGCTGTTCTCAAATCATCTGGATTCAACACCAGATGCGGGACTACGGTTTGAAATTCTCTAACACTCCTATATTTGTTGATAATTCTGCTGCAATAGCCGTAACTAAAAATCTTGTCCAACATCCTAAGACCAAACACATTGGCATTAAATATCACTTTATACGTGATTGTTTTGAAAAGAATCTAATCGATGTTAAAATTAATATGGATTTCCAACGCACTGACCTCTACACCAAAGCCTTTGATAAACCATGTTTTCTATATCTGTTACAGGTCAACGGCGTTAAAAAGAAAAATGATGTCATTCCAGAAGATGAACATGTTTAGTCCGATGCATCAACTCCATTTTTCTTATATTTTATTTTAGTTTATTTAATTAGTTTTAGTGTTTTTATATCTTCGGCTATTAAAATCCTAAAAACGCAAATCTTTTACGGTTTTAGAATTTTAGAGGGAGAATAGGCTAAGTTAGTATTTAATTTAAATAATAATAAAAAAGGGGGAGGAGGACACGCAAGCTAAAAGAAATGAGATCATATTTGAGATATCGATTCAACGACTATGGAAAATGATAGTACATAGGAACAAAGGATTTGGGACTTTAAAACATTTAAATTGAATTAGATGCGGAATTCAAAGTATAAGTCTGAGAAGTCTAAGCAATATAAAAGGAAAAAAATGATAGTACAATTGGCTACTACTAAGGTGACACAGAGAAAGTAGACCTAGAGGTTGCTAGACCATTAGATGATGTGTCGGTAGATTCAACACAAAATATGAATAGACCTTGTTGGTGATCTCAAGATCAAACTAAGTTGTTCAACAAGCTGTGAGTTATCATCCTATCCCTGGTTAACACAATCAACAGAGTTCCAATAAGGGGTGATGAGCAAAATAAACGCGACAAATGTGTGCGGATGACCATAATATGAGCAAAGCACATGATGAAAAATGCAAATAGCAATCAAGCTAATAACCTATATTGTTGGTGCGATCTGTGCAAAAAGAATAAAATTGCTCAAACAAGAAGATAGGTTGTGTGCCTCTCTGCTGTGCGGTGGCACTGACCTGAGGATAAGCATAACCTAGATATTCTAGAATTCATTGTTGTTTGCCGCCTCTCTGCTGTGCGATGGCACTGACCTGAGATTTGGCTTCTTTTTGAAAGCTCTAAGAATAGTTTCTTCTTGAATACTACCCGTAGACCACTCAAAATCTCCTGGGAACATTGATTACCATATAAGCGTGGGATCCACAAATGCTTGTTGAAATAATTAAACCTTAAATCATCACCAATCTGTGTCAAAAGTCTATGTATGGATTTAAGAGGACAAGTATACTAACAATCATCGTGGCTGCAACTCTTGAAAGTCAACACCACTGTGTGCATCTTGTGGTACTAGTATGATTTCCTAGACTTGCTAATGACTCTCGATGAAAACAAGAACCGAGCATCAAAAGGTTTTAATAACATGTCCCGAATGATTTGATTTAACTGTATGATTCCATAATGAATTGTTCCAATTATGATCAAAATAACCTGAAGCTGCCTGTTCAAGAAATAAATCTGCTAGATATCTATCTTAGGATTTCACCTCACACAAAATTTACAAAAATATGTTTTTACTTCTGCTTTTCAGTTCTAGTAGTTTCATCTGTTTAATTCTGTTAGTTAAGTTGTTAAAAGTCAGACTACGTATTGAAATTCTGTTTGGGATCTAATCACTAAAAAGGGTTATGTTTGAGGTGACCACACGTGTTTTCAAATGTCAAATGGGTCACGTCTGAGGTGACAAAATGTTTTACTGTTAAAAGAATCACATCTGAGGTGATCAAAGGCTTCCAAAGTTAAAAATGATCATGTCTGAGATGATCGAATGCTCGTAATGTTTTACCAAGGGTAAAGTGTCAAATGGTAATAAAGTTAAAATCATAAGTATGAGTCAATTGCACGACTGGACCATAAGTATGGAACAGCCGTACGATTGAACCAGACGAATGAGCCCAATCGCACGACTAAGCCACACGTATGGCCCAGACATATGATTGGACCATCAACATGGGTCAATTCAGGAGATTGGATCATCAGAATGAACCAATCGCATGAAGGAGGGTGATCAAATGACTCAGTCGCACGACTGAAACCCAGTCGCACGACTGATGGTGACCGATTGAGTCAGTCGCACGACTGAGTCTCAATCGCACGAACCAGCTATGCAATTAGGTCTAGTCGCATGACTGAAGGAAACCCTAGTATAAATAGAGGGGAAATCGGTCGCAAACCCTATTCACCCCCAATCGCTCATTTCGTCGCACAACTTACTGATACTCTGCCCAAATTTCATCTGATTGTTCTTGGACTGGATTATTGCGTTCTAACAATTTCCAGTGACTCTACAGGTAATGTGAAACGATTTCCGGTCAAATATTCAATCGATTCATCCTCAAAAGATCGAAATGGTGCCCTAAAACTTAACCGAGACTAGTATAACTAATAACCTGATAAAACCGCGTAAAATGTTAAAATAAAACTTATTAGGTGCTATGTTTGGTGTTTGCGAGTCTAATGCGCCATACCATGAAGTCTAACTCTATGAATCGGCAAAATTTGAACCAACAGTCTGTCATGCGAATGGGTGCTCTGATGAACTTTAATCGCACGATTGAGCCGAGCGAATGGCTCCGTCGCACGATTGAGTTGGGCGAATGGCACAATTGCACAATTGAAACATGGGAATAAGTTCAGTCGCATGACTGGTTCAACCGCTTGGTAGAGCATATGACTGAGCACAGTCGCATGACTCAGTCGTACGCATGAGCTAAATCGCACGACTAAACCTCAGTCACACAGTTCATTCGCATGACAGAACAGACAGATTCAAGTTAAGAAATTCAAATGGTTACTCTTTTACTCACACTAATGTTTATTCATTTTGTGTAACAGATGGCGAGTCGTTGGACCATGAGCACGAAGCACAACATACGTGCTCACCTGGATTTGTCCTCCAGGAATGCTGTAGATTTCTCTGGCATCATTACTTTTCTACGGAGATCGAGGATCTTCCATGCCATTTCGACACCGTGCACAAATCTAGGTGACAACCTTGTCAGTGATACATTTGAAATACTGGATAAGATGGAGTAGGATTCGGAGAAGAAGAAAGATCAAGCCCAAGCCTCAGACGCTGATGTCAACATCAAAAAGGCTAAATGGTCGGCATGTTTTCCAGAGATCAGAGCCCAACGCAATGCTCCAAAGCCTAGTACCTACACCAAGCTTTACAAAGTAAAGAAGCATCTGAAGGTGTCAGGAAAAATCATAGCATGTTTATGCTATCAAGAGAGAGAAGGGAATCGAGTACTTCAGATTCCCACATGATCTGAAGACTCTACCCGGTTTTGAGCTTAACCAGCTGGCCAAATTGAAGTTGTTATATGCTGACCCTCAAAAGATGTCAGGCTGGTTTGAAGCAGCTTTGAAGAGAGAGTACCACACCAGGTGGGTCAACTTCAAACCTCAACAACCAACGAGGTATATCAGAAGATCTGAAGTTGATGCCATTACTGGAAAGCCAAAGATTATGCTGAAGTGGAGTCCTCTGCGCACAATGTCGCGAATCCCTGTAAGGGAAATGCCTCAGGACTTCACTACACACTTCAAGTGGTGGTACTATGACTGGAGAACAGGTGAGGCAGTCATAGTTCTGAACAAATATGGAAATATGGAAACTATCAGGGTATTTGACCCGATGTGGCTAACTAACTTGTCTTCTGACGATGTCTACACTTTATACAAGTAGCCACTGTTCTATGACGCGCAAGACATTGTACAAGGCCTCCAGTTTCAAAACGTGATAAGACTCTGCTTTGCATTCGAAATACATGCAGGAGTTACAAGGGAGGAGAAGTACAAGAAATATGAAGACCTGATGAACAATGTTAGACAATAGAGTAAACTAGGTCCAAGGGGGAGTTTGTAGATACATATGTACCTAGTTTATGAGCGTAATGTAAAATGTCTTTCATGTCTTACATATATGTAATAGAATGGGTATGAATGAAATATATTGTGTTTGTGATGCTTATAATGTTTAATATTTCATTGATTAGTGTGTGTTAACGCATATTGAACTAACTATATAGGTTTGTGGTTGTTTACATAGTTCTTAGTGAATAATGATTGAGAAACATGCTTAAACTTAATCGTGTGAAGTTCTCATGCGAATGGACCATGATAATGGACCACACGCATGAAAACTTCATGCTAATGAACCAGTCGCACGACTGAACTAGGAGACTGGATCAGTCGCACGATTGTAACATGAGATTGACTCAGTCGCACGACTGAATCCTCAGTCGTGCGGATGGATCAACCGCATGCTTCAATCGCACGACTGAACCATGCAAATTGTCCAGCCGCACGAATGGAAAACCCTAACCTATAAATACCACTTAATTCGTGGAAAAATAAAACAATTCGAATACCTACGCACCAAATCTACCCTAGTCGTCCAGAGACTCAAGAACACCTGTTCCAAGTTCATAGATTGCAGTAAATCATCCTACTATCATTCTTAACGTTTAGTTTCAATCTTGGATTGATCTTACTCGCGTTCTCACCGACTGGGTCGCCAATCAAATAGGATTCCACACTATTTGAGTTGGTATACACGTAGATCAGTTAGTACTCCGTACCGTACACGGTCCTAACAAAGACATAAGTAAACAAGAATCGATCATCTAGAAACCCCATAAAAGTTATTTGCTTGAGAAGCATCTACAAATTTACATCTCATCCAAAAGTGTCTAAAAAATATTTCTTCTATTCGTTAAGTCGAGTCTCTTATCAAACTAATACCTTGTGTTTCCCTCATGACAAGACCATCTTAATCGTCTTGAACCATCTAAAATACAAAAGTTTATTAACTACAATTCTAAGTTAATGATCTTACTCACTTTGTCAAGAAACACCTGAAATTATGAATTATGATAATAAACAAACTTAAGCGTAACAAAATATCATAATTAAACTTATTGAAATTAAACGCTCCCAAGAGTTCCCTTGCAAACATAAAATGAAATCTAAGTTTTCAAATAACCTTGAAATTAATTTCTCGTGATTAATTTCAAGACGAAATTTTCTAAAGTAGGGGAGACTATAAAATCTGCCCATTTTGAAAAATAGAAACCCAAACCCAAATCCGTTTAGGTCAATTTTTGGAAAAATCAAATATGTTAGTTAGAAATTTAATTTATTTTAATCCTTAAAGAAAATAATAATACTATTTATTCAACTTCTATTTATTAAATTAATTCATGTAATAACAGTTCTTCTGGTTATCCATAACGTCAAATGTAATAACATCATCTCTCTCCTTTGGCAGCAAAGGAAGCTTCTGGTCAATAATCATCTACAGGAAACGAGGGTACATGCAGAAGCCTTCCTTGCCTTTAGCCTCTATATTCTCCACCATTTACATGAATATCATCTGAGAGAAACTGAATGGATGATTCAGTACCAGAGCCACGTAAGCATTCTGGATCTGATCAGACATCTAATCAAAACCTCCCTTCCTCGAGGCTATGCACTTGAGCAGCACATGGGCCAAGTACTTGAACTGGGGGCAAAAGTTGCTCTTGTTGAGCAAACCTGCATTTATGTCCTCAACGTACTTAGTCCGAAGAAAACATCCTCGAATCGTTAGTGGATGCAGCCTGGTTGGGCAGTTACCATCCTCACCCAAATCTAATATCCTCCTCAGATCATCCTTGCTAATCTCAATCTCCTGACCAAAAATAGAACTCCGAATGCAATAAGGCTCAGCAGACCTGTCTACTACAGCGCTTTCCCAGAAAGCCTGCTGAATCGATCTGTATGGTGTGCACGAAGTAGAAATAGCCTTGAAGATCCTCGATCTCCGTAAAAATGTAATAATCCTCGCGAACTCAGAAGCGTTCCGGGATGTGACGTCAAGATGGGCACAGAGATTGTGCTTCGTGCTCATAGTCCATCTACTTGTCATGTTTCTGTAACACAGGATACATATACATGAGAAATTGTGTAATAAGATGGCATTTGAATTTTAAGGAACTTGAGTCAGTTTGCTCAATCGTGCGAATGGATAATGTGACTGAGTCTTTGTCGTGAGATTGAGCTCAGTTATACGATTGAGCCTACGACTAGGTTTAGTCGCATACTTTCCCATGCGGTTGGCCCAGTCATGCGACTGAACTCATACGCCTAGTTCATTCATGCGATTGAGTCTGATGCCCAGCTCAATCGTGCAATTGAAGTTCATCAACATGTCCATTCGCATGAGTCTCTGTTTGACACTATTAAATCAATTCTTGGTCTATACTTATTTTTAAATATTGTCGTTAGGCTTATTAGACTCGCAAACACTCAAATTAACACCATGTATTATTTAAGTTAACGATTTAGTCCATTTTGGTGGTTTATTTTGACGTCTTTGTGTTGGTTCTTGTTTTGACCAATTTAGGTCATTAGTGCTTGATTAAACCGAACATTTTATGCGATTTTAGTGACAAAGTACCTGTACATGAAGAGAGTACATGTTAGTATCACAATCACAGTGCGAAATCAATGAAATCAAATTTTGGCAGAGTAACTTTGCTTTCGTGCGATTTGGGAGCGATTGAGGGGTGATGAAATTCCTTGCCACCGACTCCATGCTATTTATACTAGATCAACATTTAGTCGTACGACTGGGCCCAGTTGCATGCTTTATTCGTGTGACTAGGGTTTAGTTATGCGGCTGGACTCATACGTATGGCTCAATCATGCGAATGGTTCACACTTGTGATTCAATCGTGCGATTGGTCCATACTAATGGTCTAGTCGTGTGATTGGCCCATACTTATGGTTTAATCATGTGATTGGTCCATACTTATGGTCCAATCATGCGATTGTTCCATACTTATGAGTTTGACCTTGTGGACTTTCAAACACTAATCCTGTTAACTATTGATAAGACGTTATGACCGTTGATCATTTCTGACATGACATTTTTAATTTGAAAAACTGTTGATCACCTCAGATGTGATCCTTTTTAACTTAAAACCCGATTGGTCACCTCAGACGTGACCCCTTTAAGTGAGTGATTGACAGAATGAATCCAGATGTATAGTCCGACTTTTACCTACCAAATAACTAAAAGTTAAATAAAACAGCTCAAAAAATTTAAAAAACAAACCAAGATATAATTTTGTATTTTTTGATTGGAGATGGATTTAAACCTATTAGAGTGCTTCTAACCGATTTTACTTCCTGGACAACACAATTTCAATTCTGTTTTATCATTTTTGATATAATTCATTATGGAATTATACAGGTATATCAGAATTCATTTGGGACATTTTAATAAACGATTTTGATACTAGATTCTTGTTTTGACTGAGAGTCAATAAGAATTTTAGGAAATCATACTAGAGCTACAAAATACACACAATGATTTTCACTTTCAAGAACTGCAGCTCACGATGATTGTCAGTATGCTTGTCCTCTTAAATCCATACACAGATTTTTGACACACATTAATGATGATTTAAGGTTTAATTATTTCAACAAGCATTTGTGGATCCCACACTTATATGGTAATCAACGTTCCTCAAAAGATTTTTGAGCGGTCTACGGGTATATTTCAAGAAGAAACTATTCTAAGAGCTTTCAAAGAGATGTCAAGCCTCAGGTCAGTGCCATGCATAGCAGAGAGGCGCAACCAACAATGAATTCTAGAATATTTAGGTTATGCTTATCCTCAGGTCAGTGCCACCGCACAGCAGAGAGGCGCACCAACAATGAATTCTAGAATATTTAGGTTATGCTTATCCTCAGGTCAGTGCCACCGCACAGCAGAGAGGCGCAACCAACAATGAATTCTAGAATATTTAGGTTATGCTTATCCTCAGGTCAGTGCCACCGCACAGCAGAGAGGCACACAACCTATCTTCTTGTTAGAGCATTTATTTTCTTTTTGCATATAACGCACCAATAACATAAGTTATTAGCTTGGTTGCATTTTGCATTTTTCCATGTGCTTTGCTCATGTTATATGGTCATCCGCACATATTTGTGGCGTTTATTTTGCTCTTCACCCCTTATTGGAACTGCGTTGATTATGTTAAACAGGGATAAGATGGAAACCCACAGCAAGTTGAACAACTTAGTTTGAATTTTAAACCACCAATGAGGTCTACCTATCTATTGTGTTGAATCTATCGACCCATTATATAATGAACTAGCATCCTCTAGGTCTACTTTCTCTATGTTAACTTGGTAGCATACTAGTTTTACTATCATTTTTCCTTTTATTTTGCTTAGACTTTTCAGACTTAAACTTTGAATTTTGCATCTTAATCAGTTAAACTCTTTTGAAGTCTCAAACAATCTGTTCCCTATGTACTATCATTTTCCATAAACATTGAATCAGTATCATAGATTTGATTACTTTCCTTTTAGCTAAGCTGTCCGTCTCCCTCGTTTTTTAAGTAATTAACTAAAGCAGCTAGTTTAATACTAATCTAACCTATTCTCCCTCTAAAATTCTAAAACCAAAAATATTTTTTTATGTTTTTGGATTTTATTAAACAGGAAAACAAAATAAAATATAATAAATTAAATAGAAAATAAAGAATGTCGGACTAGGCATTTTCTTCCTCTGAGATCACATCACATTTCTTTTTCACGCCATTAACCTCTAATAGATATAAAAACCTAGGTTTATCAAATGCTTTTGTGTAGAGGTCGGCACGTTGAAAATCTGTATTTATTTTAACCACATCGATTAATTGCTTTTCAAAATAGTCACGTATAAAGTGATACTTAATACCAACGTGTTTAGTTTTAGGGTGTTGGACTGGATTTTTTGTTACGGATGTAGCAGCAGAATTATCAACATAGATAGGAGTGTTAGAAAGTTGCAAACCGTAGTTGCGGATTTGCTGTTGAATCCAGATGATTTGTGAACAACAACTTGCAACAACAATGTATTCAGCATCACATGTTGACAGAGCAACGGTGGTCTGCTTCTTACACTGCCAGGTGACTAACCATCTATCAAAGAACTAACATCCTGCTGATGTTGACTTGTAATTCATTTTGCAACCGCCATAATCGTAGTCACTATACGTTGTAAGCTCAAAATCATTATGAAGAGGATACCATAACCGAGTGTTGGAGTACCCTTCAAATAACGGAAAATCCTTTTAACACCAATAAGATGGCTGACTTTCGGTTTTGTCTCATATCTGGAACAAAGACACGTCGCATACATGATATCAGGACGAGACGCTGTGAGATACATAAGGGATCCGATCATTCCTCTATATATTGTAGCATCAACCAGATCACCATTTTTGTTGGGTGCCACATCATGGTTCGTGGCAAGTGGAGTTCTAGTAGCTGAAGCATTCTCCATGTCAAACCGACAGAGGATATCCCCTACATATTTAGTCAGTATCCGTAGTCGTTGGAGTGTGAGGTTCCGAAGTGTTAGAGGCATCAATATGATGCTTGTGTACTTTCAGTAGTAGGAACCTGTTCCTCCTAATCCACCTGATCAGTCTCAACTTCATCATCGTCAGAGGAGGAGTCGCTTACCTCAAGTGCTCCCCCTAAAGGACTTGAAGTTTCACCTTGTGAAACTGATGTTGTCGAGTCTCGTGACGCTGAGTTTAAGACATCGTACATCATTCTGGTCGATAAATCATCATTAGGAAGGGAGAGAGGGATGTTGAAGGACTTGAAGAATCCATCATAATCAAAGAAGAAGGCGGGTCCCTTTCCAGCAGGGGGTGGTGTATCTCTGAACGTCAACATTGCACCACACTTCTACTTGACCTGTTGAGTTGTTATAAACTCTGTTGTTCAGTATATTGTATCCAAGGAAAATTCCTTCTTCAGCCTTCTCATTGAACTTCCCTAACTGAGTTTTCTTCAGCAGCGTACATGGTGCGCCAAATGGTACGAGGTACTCCAGATTAGGTTTACGTCGCTGGAGCAACTCATAACACGTTTTACCATGACGTTTGACCACCAAGACTCGATTGAGGGTATAACATGCATTGGCAACTACCTCGTTCCAAAATTGGATGGGTAGTTTCGAGTCGGCTAGCATCATTCTTGCTGTCTCTATCAAGCTTCTGTTCTTTCATTCAGTAACTCCGTTCATTTATGGAGTGTAAGCAGCGGTAAATTCGTTTACAATTCCTTTCTCTTTCCAAAACACCTCCATCCACTGGTTCTTGAACTCTGTGCCGTTGTCTGAGCAAATTTGTCGCACTTTTAGCTTGTAGAGAGATTCCAATGTAGTCACCAGCTGTTTGATCAATTCAAATGTTTCTGATTTGGATTTCAAAAACATTACCCACGAGAATCTTGAGTAGTCATTAGTGACTACATAACAGTACAAATCACCAACGATGCTCTTGGTGCTGACCGGACCAAACAGATCCATGTGTAGAAGTTCAAGAGGCAGGTCAATTGAATTTACTTTCTTTGCCTTGTGAGACTTCTTTGTCTGTTTTCCTTTCTAACACGTTATACAAAAATCCAAAAGTTGAAAATTCTTGACATTTACTCCATTCACTAAATCATTATGGATCAGCTGATTCATCTTCCGTGGATTTATGTGTCCCATTCTCCTATGCTAGGAGATCGAGTCCCTCTCAGTTGCCTTTAACAAGAAGCATTGAACTTGATGATCGGTTATGGAGGCTTTTGATAGATCCAAGACATATAAGTCATTATATCTTGAAGCTGACATTAAGATTTGGTCCTCCGGGATAATGTAATCCTTCTTCAATATGTAGCACTTCTTGTTGTCAAAAACAACTTTGAATCCTTTGTTAAATATCTGGGATACTGAAAGCAAGTTATTATGTAGTTGTTGAACGTAGTTGACCTTATCAAACTTTACTTTCTGGTTTCCCACTTCGCCTTAAGCGGTGATGTATCCTCCTTTATTTCTAGCAAATGATACATGTCCCCCTTTAATTTATTTGACATTGACAAGGAGAGACAAGTTCCCGGTCATGTGCCTAGACGCCCCATTATCAACAATCCAGGTATTTGTTATAGCACTGTAACGGACACCCTGCACATTTAGAGGAAATTATCAGTTTGGGTTTGGGACCCAAGCCTTAATTGGATTGGGTGACCCGGAGGAATCACACATCATAAACTCAACCCACTATCCATTGGAGGGTGAGGGCATATCATTCTTCTTATTGTTCTCATTATCAGACAATGGATTTGACTTTTCCTTCCATAAGCCAGTTTTGTGTAAGGCCTATTTATGATAAATAGACAACTGGCTTACAGTTTGAACTTTAGGTTCATTAATTCTTTTGGTGGAGTAATAGAACTCTTTTTTGAAAAACATGGTTTAGTATCATAAAGTTCAATTTTCTGTCTGGGAGTTTGATAATAAGGACAGTTAGAAGAGTTGTGTCCTCTCTTTCCATAACTATAGCATGATCTCCCTTCTACATGTTGAGAAAACTGTTTATGTGGGGTTGAGTGTGATACAGGTGTGACATGTGTCTGGGTGGATTTAGTCACTTCTCGTTTAGATGTATCACTTTTATTAACAAAATTTTTTGATTTGACATTTTGAACACTTTTAACATGCCCTTTGGTTGGACTTTGATGACTAACATGTGTGTGGTTAACTTGTTTAGTCAGTTTGGGTTCTGAATTAGACGTTGGTGAACCTGACCTTACATTAACCCTTTTAAATTCATCATTTAAGTTCTCAACATGCATCTTGTCTTTTGATTCCAAGGTAGCCTCCTTCTGTTTAGTGACAGATTTCACCGGTTTACCCATGGAATCAGGGTCACTAACCAGAGGAGTGGACACCACATGATCCTTAATTGGGTTGTTATTTACAGGTCTACATTTTGTATTTAGCAGAATCTCATGTGGTGGTGGAACTACTTTGTAACCCAACCCTTCCCCATTATTTTATTCTTTAACTAAGTGTTGAACTATGTGAGAAGAACTGGTTCAACTATGCAATTTTTGTTTTAAAGAATTTACTTTGACTTCTAAAACTGCTTTTTCTTTCTTCGTTTCTTCCAAAGAATTTAAATAAAACTTTATATCATTAGCTTGATTAAAAGCAACAACCTCGGTTTCCCTTAGTTGTTTTCCTAAAATTCTATTTTTTCTTTATAATTGCACTCATTTTGTGTCAAAATACGATTAGCTTCTGTGCATAGTTGTAAATCATTTACTAAGCTATCATTGTGGTCTAATAACCTAGAAAATTTCAAATCAATGTTTTCTCTAAATTTGTTACATTCAATACAAACATGATTTTCAAAGAGTTGGTCTTTCGTACTTACCTGTGAAGAATCAGTTGAATCAACCATCAATGCAGAGTTTGACTCTTTGGATGCTGGAGATTCTGAACTTGTCATTCTAAGTTCTTCTTCAATCAGGTGATCGACCACATTCACAACTTCTTCATTATCTGACGTTACTTGTTCAACTGTGATTTCACCTTCACTAGTCGAGCCATCATCCGATCCCTCGACACAGGCAATGTTTAATTCACCCGGAGACACAAAACTGAAGGTCCAATCCTGTCTTTCGTCACCTTGAGTAGTCAAGGCCTTTGTCTCTTTGCTTGAAGAGGTAGCTCCACTCGTGGGTTTGTCTTGATGGTGGAAGGTTGAGAACGGATTTCCGTTACCTGTTTTCTTGGGCTTTACACATTCACGTTTGAAATGCCCCTTTTCACCACACTTAAAGCAAGTAACTTTGGTTTTGTCAAAACCAAAGGTTGTGTCTTTTGTGGCTACCAAGTTCTATCCTGTCTTTTTCACAAACTTTTTCACCCCTCTGACAACACTAGCCAACACCCACATGATATCCATCCTCTCTAGTTCATTTTCATCCACCTGCTCGTAATCTTCATCTACAAGATGGCAATTTCCGATCTTCCCTGCAACTAGACCATCATAGGAATGGACAACAACTGCTAGGAGATCCCTATGCTCCTTTGCTACTTCCACAGTGATAGTACCGAGATTCTCAATCTTCAACTTTGTAGTATTGGCTTTAGGTACTATATATTGGGTAGCGGATGACCCTGGCGTTTCTGATCCTGAAGCTGTGGTTTGGGAAGGAGCTACTGAACTAGACACAAGGCAGTTTGAAGTGGTGCTCCTAAACTGGTTGGAGTAGGATATGAGTTATAAAGTGAAGGATTTTGGTTGTAGGATCATTTCTGTGACCTGTACTTCATCTTTAGTTCCTCCTCCCTTAATTTTAGGATGAAGTCATTTATGTCTAATTTTACAAGAATATTGTTCTGTCTCAGGTTAGACATAAACGAGTCCCATTTCTCCAGCAAACCATCAGCAAAGCTTGACACTTTATCTTTCATAGATGTGTTTACCCTATGAGTGTGCAGCTCACTCATAAGATGGTAGAATCTATCGATAATACCATCCAAGCTTTCTTTCCCTATTGAGGAGAAGTTATCAAACTCCTTCTTGAGAGCCTTTGCCTTCCATGCCTTTAACGATGTATTCCCATCATATCATTTCTCCAAAGCCTCCTATAACTTTTTTGCCTGTTTGTTCTCAGAAAACTGATGAAAGCTATCTTTCGGTATCGACTGAGTCAACAGGGCATACACCTTCTTTTTAGCGTTGTACTTAGATTTCTAACTGTCAGTCATACCTCCCAAAGTTAGCTTAATAACATCAGCACCGATTGGCATACTATAACCTGTCTCAATGGATTCCCAAAGATTGGGATCAACTCCATTTAGATAGATCTCAAACCACTGTTTCCATTGTGGGTAATCATCTAATGTTATAAGTTTAGGTGGTTATTGTGATTCCCAATTTCATTTTCCAGAAGCAGATGGTTCTGGATGTGAGAGTCTCTTCCGGCAGAAAACGCAGAGAACTGATCTTCCATCTCTATAAACTTTGAACTTTAAACCTAGACTGGCTCACTCATACGAATAGACTTATACGAATGGATCACTCGTGCGAATGAGGGGTGCGAATGAATTCAATCGCGCGATTGGATTCAGTCATACGTATGGAGTGTGTGATTGGAGACAAGCGAATGGGGTTGTTCAGTCGTACGAATGAGTGAGCGACTGAGTTCAATCGTGCGAATGGAGTGTGCGATTGAGATCAGTCGTGCGATTGAGCCAATCATGCGACTGAAGGCTGTTGCTTTTGCAAAATCGAAGGTTTTTGACACTTTGACCCAAAAACATGATTTTTCAAGAACCTTAATCTTCCGTATGCCTAAAAACGTAAACTTTGAGACCTGGAGATGTCGAAAACATTGTTTTACTCAAAAAGGCGACTCTTTTGAATGAAAAACGTGATTTTTTACACCGAAACTAATCGAATCACATGCAAAATCAAGAGCCAAGGCTCTGATACCACTTGTTAGGATCGTGTACGAACGGAGTACTAACTGACAATGTGTGAAACCAAATCAAATGGTGCGGAATCCTATTTGATTGGCAATCCAATCAGTGAGAACGCAATCCCAATCAATCTAACGCTTAAAGAAACGCTAAGAATGAGTAAAACAAGATCAGATGCGAAGTATGAACTTGGAACAGGCTTTCTGGACGCTTTGGACGGCTAGGTTATGAGTATGTGTCAAAAGTCTCTCAATAGTTACGTTTTTCCACGAATTAGGTGGTATTTATAGGTTGTAGGTTTCCAATCGTACGACTGAACCATTAGCATGGTTCAGTCGTGTGACTGAATCATGTGATTGATCCATACGCACGACTGAAGGTTCAGTCGTGCGATTGAGTCAATCTTATGTCTCAATCGTGCTACTGATCCAGTCTCTTGGTTCAGTTGTGCGACTGGTCCATTAGCATGAGGTATTCATGCGTATGGTTCATTAGCATAGTCCATTCGCATGAAAACTCACACGACTAAGTTTGAACACATTTCTCAATCATTATTTACTAAGAATTATGCACAATAACCTCAAACCTATATAGTAAGTTCATTATACTTAACACACAATAGTACGATGAAATATTAAACATTATAAGCATCAACCACATTTTATATTTCATTCAACTTATTCATTACATATGTGTAAGACATGACAGACATTTACATTAAGCACATAAACTAGGGACATATATGTATCAACACACGTACACGTCCACGTACACGCCCACGTACATGCCCACGTACACGCTCACGTACACGCCCACGTACACGCCCACGTACGCGTACACGTACACGCCCACGTACGCGTACGCGTACACGTACACGTAAACACACCACTAGTGATAGAGGTTTCTTTCAAGAGTTAACTACATCATAAGGCCCCGCCTTTTTCTCATTTCAGTCGTGACCTCATAGCCACACCATATTTTATCATTTCATCACTATAACCATGATCCTTACACTAAAAAACAATCTTATTAAATAACCGTGCCTTCAATCTTCAACACACCTCATCATAGCATATCCTACTCTACATCACAAAACACCACTTTTCCCTTCCCTTCCTCGTACTAAATATTCAATAGAAAGCAGCCTCCAAGCTACCAAGATTTCACAGAAAGAGTACAACAAGCATACCCCTTTTAGTGTCGTTTATTGCAACATTGAGGTATTCATTGAGGTATTCATTGATTTACTCCTAAGCAATACTTTAGCATGCTTGAAATAATAAAATGATGAATATATGTGTGATTATGCCATTTAACATTCTAGAAACAAGTACATTATGTGTTCATATAGAAAAGTTAGGTTTAGAAATGCTTTGATTTATAGAACATATTTTGTTATAATAATTGTGACAACTCTAAAGGGTCATAACGTGGTCAAACCAAAACCAAAATGGATGATTCTTGAGTCGAAAATTAGGTTAGAAGGAATAGCTTTCCAACCATAGTAAATTTATAAATTTTCATTAAGATTTAATTCCTTGAAAGCTAAGTATATTATGAAAGGTTGTAAGGCAACATAAAACATTTATAAACAAAAAATTGTAACGGAAATCATATTTAATCATTAATAAAAATTTATCATTAAGAAACAATAAAGTATATTTAAACATCAACAAATATAATCAATTATTGTTTTGAAACTTTTGGATGCCAGACTTGAACTTTCCTAATAGTCTTCATTTTTATGCCTGCATCTCCTCAACCATAACATTATGTTGGATCGGGCAGGTTTATACTAACAAGAACTTCATCTTTGTTCAGTAACTAATGAATTCAATAACTAAAGAATATTCTTCTCTTTTTATAAATAAGTTTCTTTATATATAACATATTTTGTTATTTTATGTAGATTGTTTATAAATATAAAAAAAGGTAGACGAGGCGAAGAAAATACAAAAATATGGGCAAGGGAGTTATGAGATTTTCGCTTACATATCAAGGAAAGAAGCAAATAGTGGGCGAGGAATTATAAAATTTGGTCTGCAACCGAACGAGAAGAGAACAAACCATTAAAACCAACAAATAAGTGTAACTTTTTCTGAAGAGCACAAACCAGCCAAGAATAATAACTTTTTCTTGCGGCGTTAGTAATTACATTTGGAAAATGAGTAAACGAGCTCGTTTATTGTTAAATATTAAAATTTTAAATTTGTATAATTATTTTTATATTTTTAATAATCAAACTTTATATATATAATATAATATATATAATTTAATTATTTTTATTATACTAATATATAATAATATGTTATATATATATATATATAGGGGTGTATATATATATATAGGGGTATATATATATATACGAGAGAGATCAAATGAAAACTAGTTTTTTTATAAGAACTCTATGAATCAATCTCAACCACTAGTTCTTAATGACAAAATTATAATTAACAAAAGCATATTTAAAAAATTATAAATAAAAAATAACATAAGATAAAAAAATAAAAACACAAAATGTTTTCAAATTCCCTCTTTCATAAAAAAATATAAAAAATTACGCTCATGAGCCGCCGACTCGACTTCAATGTCTAAAGCTTGGGCTCGAGCCCGTATAATAAACAAACCATGATGTGAGCTCGAGCGCATTTAAACTCGGCACGATTCAAACCGATCCCGAATAGTTTGCAAGCCGTCTTTCCTTATTTTTTGCTTATTTAAAGGAATAGGTAAATCACCTGGATTAGATTTTTTGTCTTTTACGTCAAGTCCAAGTTATATATATCTATTAAATGAAATCTTTAATGTACCTTCCGAGTCAAAGGCCATACGTTTTATGAGGTCGTGGAATATTTATTGGCAATCCCACATTAAATTAGTGAGTTCCAACTATTACAAGTTGAGGTTCAATTAGCTGACACCGTCTTTATAAGGAACACGGTTTAGAACTTCAATCAAGTAAAACCCGAGTGAGAGATGTTGTCTGGACACATACCAACAACAACACTTACATCGATGCTTAACAATATGTGCACGCATCATGTTCCAAACTTGTTTCTTTGTATTTACAAAACTAACTTAAACATTACTAATGCTTTTAGTTACTTGCACCAGTAACTAAACATTACTGACATTTTATTCATTCCATCGATTTACTGCTAATTCAAGACTCTACTGGAAGCCCATTCTGACTCCACGCAGCGTATCCACCCGCTATATCCGTCACACCTGTGAAACCCTGCACTCGCAAATCAATCCGGTTAGACACGTTCTAACCGGACCAACACATGAAATCAAAAATAGTTGCACTTACAGCGGAAAGAAGATCGGTGGCAGCCATTAGAGATCTTTTGCCCAATTGACATCCCTGGTCATCATGTGTGTAATGTAAGTGATTGAAAGATTCATTGATCAAATTAGAGCAAAACTGTTGCGACAGGGTTCAACTTACAACGATAATCTCATCATCTTTCCCGAAATGGGCCGATACTTCCTCTAGAAAATCTGGGTTTTTTGTCATCCTGTTGTATTATAACCACAAGAAATTGTTATATGCTATAAATACAATTACAATGAACAACAACAATGAACCTATCACTAATTGCTGGAAATTCGGTACAACTACAAAATCATGAGTTCACATCTCAACCTTTGTTTTAGGTTACTAGGTTGGTAACATCGTGCACAAGTAACAAGCAAGTAGGAGTGGAACTAATATTTTCAAAACTCGATCTGAGAGTAAACCAGTCACCTAACCAGCCATCGGTTAAATCGGATGAAAAACTGGGTGGTGTCACAAACAATATAAGAAAATTTAGATTCTTTATACGTTTAACTTAATTCAAAAATATAAAAAAAGTATATATTTTGCCGTGGATTTGCAATTTTAAAAAGGTGTAGATTTAAATAATTAAAATACGGATAACTAAATTCTAAATGAATAAGAAAATGAGATTTGAAGTACAATACATCGGTTCTACAACAGGTTCTTCATCAGATTATGAAAACATGGTTAAGCTATTAGACTTAAATATGAAGAACACGTACACTACATCTTTATCCATATCTTAAAGATTATAATATGTCCCTTGGCCCTTTCTATGTAAGTTGCATATTTTTGAATAAATAAACTTTTTTTAACATTTAAATTAAAAAAAATTATAATACCTGAACCGAGTTTAAACAAATATGGAACATTGATGGCCCCAACAGCATGTCCAGCAGAGAACTCTTCAGGAGTCCTACACAATAATAACACATTCAAACTATCACATTACAAATTTACAATCACACCCTGAAACTATCAACTAATGACTTCTACACCCCTACATTTCAGTTGAAACGTTCATCTTTCAATTACACTACCTGACGTCCAAAAACGATGCCCCGCTTGATGAAGCTCATGAGCCACACGCACCGGCACAGACGGTGGTGTCACCGGCGCCGTCGCCTTCACATCCTCCCCCACCGTAGCCATCCAACTGTTTCACCACATCACCACCAAAACATTCGTAAAATCAATAATCATCCAATTTTTTTCAAATTAGATCCATACAGAACAGTTTAGAATCATCGAAGATAGTGTAGTTTCAACTGAAAACTAACGATTACTGAAATTAAAAACCCTAAACAGTTTCACAATCTATCTACAATCGAAGATCGTCTAAATTCAACTGAAAACGAAGGAGTATGTGAAATTAAGAACCCTAAAACTCTGAAGCACCTGAAGTTGAGCTTTCTGTTGCGTACTGCATATCGATTTCTACCGCTGCTGCGTTGATCCGACAACTGAGCCTTCGTCATCGAGGAAACCAATCGCGATCTGAAGCAACGCATAAAATGATTACAAATTTACAATCAATCGATCATCGATTCAATTTGCAGAAATTTCATAGAAATCACTCAATCAATCAATCAATCAATTAAACAAACAAACGAACCTGCATTGAGAGGGAGATAGAGGAGGAAGTGTGGAGATCGGAGAAGCAACAGCAGTATGGTTAACAGTTGTTGTTGAAGTGATCATCATCATCATCATCATCATCGTGATATAAAATTGAAGTATGTATTGTGCAGATGTATTGTTATTATTAATGTTATGAATGGAAGAATGAGAATTTGTGTGGTGTGAAATGTGGAGGATGTTTATATAGGGAATGAAGCATGGGACGTCATGAATGGAGTTATGGTGGATATTTGGATAAATGGGGTGAGTCATCAATGTGATGGTATGTGTGTGTGTAGATAAGTTCTAGAGACTATAGCTCTTTGCCACTTCTTTTCTACTCCTTCACACGTGTCTCCAAACGGCTTTTCACTACTATTTAACATTTTTGTTTTCTGCGAAACGATTCTATTTGGTGTATATTTTGACGGTTAAAATATTTTACTCCATTGGGTATATATTACGATTTATTTTTAATTATTATGTTAACTATACCTATTTTATTTTACCCGACTTTTTAATAAGCAAATTTTACATTGTAATGTAGATCAATTTAAAATATACATAAAAGTCTGATTTAAAAACAAAAGTAATTTAATGTAAGGCATTTGTGTTGCGGCAAAGTAGTACAATTGAATGGCATGTTGCGATGCGTATGTGTTCTACTTTAAGCTCGTGCTGTCTAATAATTTCAAAAATCAATTTAAGTAAATTAATTGTTAAAAAGTAAAACAAAAAGTAATTCAAATGTAAATAACTTAAGAGAAATAAAGAAAGTCGACTCAACTGACAATTGTAATTAATTCTAGTGAATAAATATTTAAAGTTAACTCGCTTAAAAAAAGTTAAAAAATACAAAATGTTGCGGCCAATCAAGTGATGCTACATGGCAAGGCCAACGGAACCCCATCTGCCTTGATAAATGAGTGATAGATAATTTTTATTGTCACACACCCGACCGATGTCGAAATCATCTAGGCGGACGTATGTGAACGATTGTTCATAGCTTATGAAATTAAATAAGTTGAAATAATATTATACATAGCTTATAGAATTAAATAAGTTGAAATAATATTAAATGTCATTTTTAATTAAATAATACTAGACAATTAAGTCATTACAATATAACAAAGATTAAACAACATAAGATATTTATTTAACTAAGTCCAACTCCTATATGAGCAAGAAAAATTCCTCAAGAAGCAAAAATTGAAACATGTTAAAATAAAAGGTAACTATGAAAGTTAGTGAGTTTTCATGGGTTAAGTATACATATACATATACATACATATATATATATATATATATATATATATATATATATATATATATACACACACATATACATATACATATACATATACATATACATATACATATACATATACATATACATATACATATACATATACATATACATACATATACATATACATATACATAACATATACATATACATATACATATACATATACATATACCTATACATATACATATACATATACATATACATATACAATACATATACATATACATATACATATACATATATATATAATATATATATATATATATATATACACATATATACATATACATATATATATATATATTTATAGACAAAGATTTACAAGTAGCAATTCATGTCAACAGTTACTAATTATGCAAGTTTATAGAACACATATAGCTACAATCAAACCTTGACCAAGAATAAGTTTACAAGTATATAACGATTAGCTAAGTGTACTTGGTTCCCATGATAAACAAACATACGTCATCCGGAGCCGACAATAACCTCGGCTTTAGCACCAAAAAGGCTTGTCAGGCCCATAGATCTATGACATCGCCAGACCAGCAATAGTTAATGATTGTCAACATATAATGTATCTCATATAAGACTCGCAATATTACAAATAACCATGACAAAAAGTAAAGATGTATTGTATGTGCATTTACAAGTATCAAGATGTTTACAAGTGTAAGTTTATAATATTAACATGTTTCACCCCAAAAGGTGTGAAATAAAGTAAAAAGGGGGCATGGAGAACTCACATGGAAAACTCACGTGCTATAAAGTGCACTTAGGATAACAATAAGAAGATAAGATTACTCCAACATTTTCTTCATGATTTAACCTAAGATTTGTGACTTAGGATTAAAATAAAGATATGATTTATGACTACTTCAGATGGAGTATCAGTGGGTTGAGTTGTCATGGTTGAGGTCTTAAAGATGTAATCACTTTCAAAAGTGAGAGCCTCTTCCATACGGATTTCCTGAGCAGAGTCAGGAAGATCCACCTTAGTGATAGGTGGATGATGTGGGCTAGACATGGGAGAGTCAGGAGCACTCATCTCTCTTTGAGTAGGAGAAGAGTAGAGGGACTCATGATACTCACTGAATCCCAAGTCTTCATCATCATAGAAATCAAGGCTAAGGATTGGTTGGTTGAGATCTAAAGGCTGGGGATAGTAACTTTCCCTTGAAGTTTGTTCACTCGAGTGTTGAGACTATGAGTGAAGGCTTAAGGCTGTTGGGCTAATGAGCTCATCAGTCTGAGCATGAGGAACCTCAGGACTAATAGTTGAAGCGATGGGAGTGGTTTGCTCCTTAGGAGAAGTGGGAGCTCCAGTGTCCACTTCCTCCTGTGTGGGTAGTAGTATGGGGGCCTGCACAAACTGAGTAACTTGTGCAGGTGTTCGTTTGGATTTTCTTTTTGTAGGTGAGGGTGATTTGTGGCTGTTTTGGTGGTTGAGAGGTAGAAGGTGTGGGTTCAACACTAGCTTGTGTTGCCAGGTTGTCACTTTGAGTAATGATCTCTAACATTTTGGGGACAAGGACTATTTCTACCCCAGTTTAAGAATATTACTTGTTTCCCTCAACTGTGAGCCCAATTTACAGTTGAGAATGTGTTGAACATATCTAGGAAACATATAATATTCTAAGGCGTCCAAGTTAGCAAGCAAATTTGTGTAAACAAACTAGAGTACTTGAACGTGACCCTCTGAACCATTCCATGCACTATGAAGGAGAGATCTTCAAGAATCTGGTCCCAGACCTCATGCTTGTTGGACAAGCTGTGGATGACCACATGAAGTAGGTACTTCCACTGGGAGGAGACCTTCCCTTTCCTGAAAGTCTTGACTAAAAAGTCTCCTTCATAGCCCATTTGCTCAAAGGAATGGTTGACTGCTTCCTTAGGAAAGGACAACTCACCTTCCTCATCATCCAGATGAAGATGGGTGTTTATGATGGCTGGAGTGATGAAGATTCTCTCCTGCATTATAGTAGACAGTGCCTTCTCTCCATCTAGAATAACCTCTTGACAGGTTTTCTAGAAATCAAGCAAATGATCCTCGTAAAGAACATGATCAATGGTAAGGGAGGTGGAATACTTTGACAGAGCCAAAAATCAACAAACCTCTGAGAAATGAGATCTTTCTCAGAGTGTAACATAGCAACTTGATTGTGTTGCCTATATAAGTACATGGAAAAGTTTGGGTTATTTCTGCGGTTGAGGTTGGCCATTTAAGAAAGCTTTAGAGGTGAAGGAACTGAAGAACAAAGCCGATTCTAGAGAGAGGTTTGGGAATTTAGGTCTGGGAGAAGATGAAGATGATAAAGAAAGAGGGGGAACCATTAGGTTATATATGAAAAATTTTCAGACAAAGTTAATGAAAGAGGATAAACTTTGAAATCCGGATGTTAGTCCCACCTCTGAAAAGATAGTTTTCTTATTGATTAAAAGGTAGTTTTTTTGGAAGTCGAAAATCTTCCAAAGGTAATTTGTCTTCGGAAGTTTTGATAAAAAGCTTTTGAAGCCAAAATGACTTCGGAAGATATTCCTGAGACTTTTGAAAATTTTGCTTCGGAAGATAATTAAGGCTTTGATACTTTATTCAACTAAGAATAAAGCTTCCGAGAGTTAATTTGCTTCGGTAGAAATTTGTCCTTGAAAACATTCAAGTACTTAAGAGAAATGTTAAGCTTCAGAAGATATTTTAGAAATTTCTTCCGAAGGCAATATTTCTTAAGCAGTTGTTTGTCTTAAAGGCATAAGTTTCTTCTTAAGATAAAATCATATCTTCCGAAGGACAGAAAAGATCAAGATTTTCAAAAATCTAAGGAAAGTCTTCTAAAAAGATTTTCTCCCAAGAAAACAAGAGCTTATAAAGATGATGAAATAGACAACTTAGGACATACAGATTTTAGAAATAATATGAATTAGTTTTAAGAAAAAGCTACTCAAGGTTAATCATCCCAATAGCTGATATAAGATATTTATATCTCTTCTCATCAAAAGTTTAGTGAAAAAACCAACATATTGTTTATTTGTGTTAACCTTGACTAGTTGATCAAACCCTTTTCAAAGTTATCTTTAATCAAATGATACCTGATATTGATGTGTTTTGACCTTGAGTGTTGCATAGGATTCTCAATAATAGAGATGTCACTATTGTTGTCTATGTGAATGGGCAGTCTCTTTAAAGTTGAACCCATAGTCCATCATCTGATTCTGAATCCAAAGTACTTGAGCACAACAGCTTGCAGCAGCAATGTATTCAGGTTCAACAATTGATGCAGAGACTCAAGATTGCTTTTTTGCATTGCCATGAGACAACCCTTTCACCAAGAAACTGACATCCCCCTGATGTAGACTTTGCAGTCATATTACATCCACCATAATCACTATTTGTATACGCATACAGATTAAAGTCAGAATTCTTTGGATACCAAAGGGCAAGTGTTGAGGCACCTTTGAGATATCTTAAAATTCTTTTGATGGTAATAAGATGTGTCATCTTGGGGTTGGCTTGATATCTTGCACAAACACATGTGGCAAACATGATATCAGGCCTACTAGCTGTAAGGTACATAAGAGACCCAATCATAGCCCTGTAGAGATGTTCATCCACACACTCCCCCTCAAGGTCAGACCCAAGGGAGTGGTTTCTTACTATGGGTGTCTTAGAAACCTTGCAATCTTTCATGTTGAACCTCTTGAGTATGTCTTGAACATTCTTTGACTGACTTATGAAGATGCCATCTTCAACTTGCTTCATTTGAATTCCTAGAAAGAAATTGAGTTCCCCCATAGCACTCATTTCAAATCTATCCTTCATCAGCTTCTCAAAGTCTTTGTAGAGCTTTGGATTAGTTGAACCGAAGATGATGTCATCTACATACACTTGAATTAGCATCAAGTTATTTCTTGTTCCTTTGATGAAGAGAGTTCCATCTATAATACCTCTTCTGTATCCATGCTTGCAGAGATACTGAGATAGAGTCTCATACCACTTCCTTGGTGCTTGATGCAGCCCATAAAGAGCCTTATCAAGCTTACAGACATAATCAGGATGATCAGGATCTGCAAAGACAGGTGATTGTTTGACATACACCTCTTCATCAATCACCCCATAGAGAAAAGCACACTTGACATCAAGTTGATAGACCTTGAAGTTGTTGGATGCAACAAATGCCAAGAATATCCTAACAGCTTCCAGTCTTGCTATAGGAGGAAAGACATCTATGTAGTCAATTCTTTCTTTTTATGTGTAGCCTTGAACAACTAGTCTAGCTTTTTTTTTGATGACAAGTCCTCTATCATCCTTCATATTCCTAAAAACCCATTTGGTTCTTATAGTAGTCTTCCCATGAAGAAGAGGACATAGGTTCCAAACCTTTTTCCTCTTGAATTGAAGCATCTCCTCTTACATAGCTTCAACCCAACTTCCATCGTTCAAAGCCTCATTAACTTTCTTAGGCTCTATCTGAGATAAGAAACAAGAGTGAAGACAAACATTTGCATCATGGGTTTGTCCTCTTGTTCTTACCCCTAATTCAACATCTCTAATGATGTTTAAGGTGGGATAAGACTTGTGGATCCTTAGCTGAGGGATCATAGCAAGTTGCTTAGAGGGATCTAAATTAGAGAAATTTAGATATGGAATTGATGTTTCACCCACCTTATCAGCATACTTATCAAGTGAGACTTGATCTAATGAGTGTGTGACATCATTGTTGTTGTCTTCAATAGAGTGGTTGTCAGTATCAAGAGACTCTTGATCACTGTCACCACCACCATGGTCTTCTACATTTGAAGCTTTTTTATCTGGTTGTTGAGTCTCTGAGCTGGAATTTGAAGGCATCTCAGATGTATCAACTGAATTGGTCAATGTTGTGCTGATAGAAACTTTATTTGTAGAATTAGTTACAACTAGAGCTGAAGTTGTATAGCTTGAAGGTCTTGTTAGCTCAAATCTTAGGTCAGGATCACCTGTTGGTAGAATATCTATCGACCTTGAAACATTCTCACAAGATTTGTTAAAACATTTGTAACTAGATCAAGATCAAATAGCCAATCAGGACCAGAACCAGTTACACTAGGTATGTGTTCATTGAATGTCATATTGGCTGACTCCTAAAAATCCTGGTTCTAAGATTGTATACTCTATAAACCTTAGCATGGGAAGAGTACCCAATGAAATTTCCATTATCTGATTTCTCAACAAATTTAGCAGTTTGATCTTTGGTATTCAATATGGTGCAAGGACATCCAAATGACCTGAGAAAACCAATGAAAGGTTTCCTCTTGTGCCAAAGTTCATAAGGAGTCTTACCATGTGTCTTAACCACTAAAACTCTGTTCTGCACATAGCAGGCAGTGTTGACTGCCTCAGCCCAGAAGGTGATAGGTAGTTTAGAGTTAGACAACATAGTTATTACAGCTTCAATAAGTGTCCTGTTTCTCCTCTCAGCAACACCATTTTGCTGAGGAGTCCTGGTAGCACTATATTGTCTTGTAATACCCTTTTTATCACAAAATGTATCAAGGATTTGGTTCTTGAATTCAGTTCCTTGATCAAATCTTATGGTTTTGACTTTGTAATCAGATTGATTCTTGTTAGGACCTGGTATTTGAACGAAATACCTAATGATTAGCGTGTAAACCAGATCAAATAGTGCGGAATCCTATTTGATTGGCGATCCAATTAGTGAGAACACACGAAGAATCAATAAAGAATTGAAACTAACGTTAGAAATCGATTGGAAATCGATCTAATGTGTTTTATGAACTTGGAGAACGAATTGGGAGGCTTCTGGACGGCTAGGGTACGTCTGGAATTGTAATGAATAAAATTTCTACGTTTTTCACGAATTAGATTGTATTTATAGATTAGTATTGTTCATTCGGGCGACTGGACCATAAGCATGATTTAGTCGTGTGATTGAACCATGCGGTTGATCCATCCACACGACTGAGTGTTCAGTCGTGCGACTGAGCCAATCTTATGTGTCAATCATACGATTGATCCAGTCTCCTGGTTCAGTCGTGCGACTGAGTCAATCGTATGAAGTTATTTATGCGTGTGGTCCATTCGTATGGGCCATTCGCATGAGAACTTCATTATTTTAAGTATGAATGTATTAATTAATAAACATTATGTGTAATCATTCACACAATCACTATCCTAATTAACCAATTCAATATAGAATCATTAATGAAATATTAGTCATTATAAATTACAAACAATCAATATCATTTCATTAATCATATCAACTTTCCTCAAAATAAGATAAACAAGATCTACTACATTTCATATCATGATCTAGGGACACACATGTATCAACAAACTCCCCCTTGGACCTAGATCTCTCTAATGTCTTGTTTTCTGCATCACCTCCTCATATTTCTTGTACTTATCCTCTTTTGTGACTCCCGCGTGAATCTCAAACGCGAAGAAGAGTCTTATGACATTTTGGAACTGGAGGGCTTGTACAATATCTTGCGTATCATAGAACAATGGCCACTTGTATAGCGTGTAGACATCATTTGCTGACAAGTTTGTAAGCCACATTGGGTCAAATACCCTAATCGTATCCATTTGGCCCTCCTTGTTTAGGACTATGACCGCTTCTGATGTTCTCCAATCGTAGTACCACCACCTAAAGTGTGGAGTGAAGTCCTGTGGCATTTCCCTGAGTGGGATTCTCGACATTGTTCGCGGAGGATTCCACTTCAACACTATCTTCGGCTTTCCAGTAATGGCATCAACCTCAGACCTTTTGATATACCTTGTAGGCTGTTGGGGTCTGAAGTAACCCACCTGGTGTGGTACTCCTTCTTTAGGGCAGCCTCGAACCAACCTGACATCTTCCTCGGGTCAGCATACAAAAGCTTTAGTTTGGCCAGCTGGTTGAGCTCAAAACCTGGTAGAGTCTTCAGATCATGTGGGAATCTGAAGTACTCTATGCCCTTTTCCCTCTTAACTGCATATACGTTAAGATCCTCAAAATACGCCCACGCTATGATCCTGCCAGTCACCTTATGATGTTTCTTGACTCTGTAGAGTTTGGTGTAGGCATCCTGTTTCGATGCAGTGCGTTGGGCTCTAACTTCTTCAAAACATGCAGCCCACTCAGCCTTTTGAATATCTACATCATCAATTGAGGCTTGGGCCATTTCCTCTACTTTCTCCGACTCTAGCTTCATCTTGTCTAACACCTCAAAAGTATTGCTGACGAGGGCTTCACCCAGATTGGGGACCACATTTCCCTCATTGTCTGCGTACTGAGGGTAGTGCTCGGCAGTGACATCTTCAATCTCGATTTCATTAACATCGTTGAGCTCTTCGTCACTAGTCGAGTCGCATGTCGGAGCATTCTTCACTATCTCATCTGGATTGAGCTTGAAAATTTCTGCGAGTTGCTCATTTGATAGGTCGTGAATTATTTCCCCTTCTTCAGGGGTATAACTCCCGACCTCCTTACGATCCCTTGCAGATCAAGAATCATTGTTAGCTGAGTCTTGACCTGATGAAGGGGAGAAACATCAAACTCATCCCTTTGGTAATTTGGATCTGTTTGATTTACACATTCAACATATCAACCATTAGTAATTCATCAAAACAGAAATACATTAAACTGAATTTAAACATTAATACATAGATTACAATACATGAGTCAAATACAAAAGTATTTAGTACAAAAACATCTAATCTTTACTTTCGTCCTGTATCATAGTCTCGTCACTTGGTGGAGCCGAGGAAGAAGCTGGTTGGTCTTGTATGTTCTTGGACCTCCTTTCTTGACCTGAAGAAGAGGCCGATGCAGCTGCATCTCCTCTTGATGTATCATCATCATCCTTCTCCTCCGTCCTTTCTTCTTCAGTCCCCTCATCCTCCTCTGTCTCATCATCCTCATCATCACTTTCATCATCATCATCATCTTTGTCTCCCTCTTTGATCTTCAAGGGCTCTTCCTTAGATCCCTTTAACTTTAACATGATTGTCTTCTTCGCCTTCTCCAGCTCTTCTATCTTCCTGTTTGATGTGACACTATGTGCTTTGAGTTGGGCTATCTCAAGGCTCTGAGCAGCCAACTGTTGGGCCTGCTCCTTTATCACTCTTGCCTGCTCTTCGATCTGGTGAGACTGAGCAGCAGTAAGATCAGCAAGCTAACGGATCTGAGCCGCCTTCTCCTCATCTGCTGCTAACAGGCGCATCACCATCCTGCTGAGCGTAGATAGTTGTTCCTCTACCCCAATTGGAGGTAGAGGTGATACATATGGATGAGATGGATGGGCTGAGGATCCAGCTTGGTGGGTGGTAGTGGTGGTGGTTGCTGTAGTGAAGATGGGTCTGTGAAGTGGTGGAGGTGATGTGGGAGTGAAAGATATGGTGGTGGATGGAATCTGTACAGTGGTGGGAGGTGTGGTGGTGGTAGTAGTAGCTGTGGTGGCTGTGGTGGCTGTGGCTGTGGAAGTGGTTGTGGTGGTGGCTGTGATGGTAACAAAGGTGAGTCGTCTTTTCTTCTTTTTCTGACCATGGGGTTGAGCCATCCGTTTCCTCCTCATTCCCGTTGAGGTGGATGCTCCCCTTACAACCCTACTAGCTGGCTCCGGTACATAACTCGGATCCGTGGCTGTCTCTCTTGAGTCTCGTGGGCGTTCACCAACCACCCTTAGCCCATGTTCTGTGGGAACAACCTTGCTTCAGTCAGTGTTAAGGGCTCCTCTTCTGACTCCTCACCAGGAACAAAATCCTGATGGAAACCAGCAGGCTCAGTTCCATCATGGGTGGGTGGTGGAGATGGTATATCAGTGGTAGTGGCCCTAGATGGTATGGGGCCTGTATCTCCACCATCACCACTGTCATCATCATTGTCGTCGGCGGGTAGAGCAATCTGCTCAACCTCAGAATCGCTGTCGTCGTGGTGCCACTTCCTCCTGTTTGGCACCACATAGTTCTCACGGGCCAGATGCCCAAACAATCTCCTGACTGGGGGTTTTACCTGCTTTCCCCTGTATACCTTCATCCGGCCCAAGGTAGTATCATCCATTACCTCAAGCACAACCGCATCATCCTTCTCCTTTGGCAGGGAGGGGAGCTTCTGGTCTATTATCATTTGCATAAATCGGGGGTACATACAGAAGCCCTCCTTCCCTTTCACCTCAATGTTCTCCACCAAGTAGGTGAAGATCATCTTGGAGAAGCTGAACGGATGGTTCAGCACCAAGGCAACAAACGCGTTCTGGATCTGGTCAGACAACTCATCAAAACCTCCCTTTCTGGACGCTATGAATTTCAGCAATACATGAGCAAGGTACTTTAGCTGTGGACAGAGGTTGCTCTTGTTGAGCACCCCCGCATTGATATCCCCAGCGTACTTGGCTCGAAGGAAACATCCTCTGACAGTAAGGGGATGTAATTTAGTAGGACAGTCAGCATCGTCCCCCAACTGTAACACAGTCCTCAGATCCTCCTCTGTGATAGCTATAGCCTCTCCAAAGATAGTACCTCTGATACAGTGAGGCTCAGATGACCGATCAACAATTGCACCTTCCCAGAAGGCCTGCTGAATCGACCGATAAGGTGTACATGGAGCAGATATAGCGTGTGCAATCCTCGATCTCCCGAGGAAAGTTATAATGCCCGAGAAGTCCGAAGCATTTCTGGATGTGAGATCCAGATGAGCACAAATATTGTGCTTCGTACTCATAGTCCAACGGCTGGCCATCTATTACACAAGGAAAGTAAACATTAGTACCCATTGTTAAGAATGTCATGAAACACTTGGATTTGAACACAATTCTTTTCTGTCATCCGAATGAGGCTGTGCGACTGGGATTCAGTCGTGCGAATGACTCCATACGTACGACTGAGTGTGCGACTGGACTCATGCACATGTAGCCTCCTGCGTTTACACCAGTCGTGTGACTGAACTCAATACGGATAGTTCAGTCGTGCGATTACGCTAGTCGCACTCTTCAGTCGTGCGACTGAAGCTCATCAACCTGTCCATTCGCATGTCTTTCTGTCCGCTCAATTCAAATTCAAGTTTTCACCAATTTTGAGTTTTAAACTTCATGTTCTGGTACATTAGACTCGTAATCCATTAGTTTAACAACTAACACCTTTAATTTCATTTGTTTACGTCGTTTAGTTGGGGTATTTTGCCACACAAGACACGGTTTTTCTTACGAGTCCGATTGTTCATAATTAGTGGCAAATTGAATGATTTGATAGAGTTTTGGCACCGCAGATTACCTGTAGAATCAATGCAAATGGTCAGTATGTGAGAATCGAGGGTTTGTAGTGATCAAACGAAATTTTGGCAGCGTAACTTTAGTCGTGCGATTTAGGGTAATTTTGAGAGTGGTGATTCTCTGCGACCGACTCACTCTCTATTTATACTAACCCTGAATTCAATCGTACGAATGGGCTCATACGCATGTTTCAAACGGGCGATTATGCCTCAGTCGTGCGATTGATTCAGTCGCCCCATTCAGTCGTCCGACTGGAGCTCAGTCATGCGACTTACCCATTCGTTCACCCTTAAACATCCGATTGGGTCAATCGTATGGGCCATTCGATTGAATGGTCCATTATTATGGTCCATTCGTACGAATGGCTCCCATTCGTATGATAAGTACATTCTAAAGGTCCATTCGTGCGAATGGGTCATACTTATGACATTTCCTGCATTTCTTACCAATTAAACCCTTTTAAGTTTTGAGATTAACATTATGAGCTATTGATCATCTCAGACATAACATTTTAACCAATATAGTCACTTCACACGCGACTCTTTTAAACACTTTGTCACCTCAGACGTGACTGCATTAAACTTTGAAAAACTCATGTGGTCATCTCAGACATGACCCTTTTAGTAAGTTGATCCCTTACCGATTTTCATTATGTAGTTCGGCAAACATCAAAACTAAGAGACTAAGAGAATAATAATAAAAAGCTAAACTAATGTACCAAACATAAAAGCTTGTTTTTGGCTTTTTGTGAGAGACAAATCCTAAGATAGAAATCTATGGGATTTGGTTCCGGAATAGGCAGCTTCAACTTAGATTTCCACACCTGGACCAATTCAATTTTGGAATCATACATGCAAGTCAAATCATTTGGGACTTGTTGTCAAAATCTTTTGATGCTCTATTCTTGGTTTTCATCCAGAGGCGGTAGCATCTTTTAGGAAATCATACTGGAACTATTTGATTACCACATTGATTTGAACTTTCAAGAATTGCAGCCACAATAATTGTCAGTATATTTGTCCTCTTAAATCCATACACAGACTTTTGACACAGACTGGTGATAGATTTAGGTTTAATTATTTCAACTAACATTTGTGGATCCCACACTTATCTGGTAATCAACATTCCTCAGGAGCTTTTGAGCGGTCTACGGGCATTTTTACAAGAAGAGACTATCCTTAGAGATTTCAAAGAGAAGCCAATCCTTAGGTCAGTGCCATCGCACAGCAGAGAGGCGGCAAACAACAATGAATTCTAGAATATCTAGGTTATGCTTATCCTCAGGTTAGTGCCATCGCACAGCAGATAGGCACACAACCTATCTCCTTGTTAGAGCAGCTTGATTTTATTTTGCACAAAATGCACCAACAACATAAGTCATTAGCTTGATAGCATTTTTCTTTCATTTTTTTCGTGCTTTGCTCTATTTATGGTCATCCGCATATATTTGTGGCGTTTACTTGCTCATTACCCCTCATTGGATATTTGTGGCGTTTACTTGTGTTAACCAGTAATAATGTTACTTGCTGACTTATTCTCCCCCTAAAATACTAACATCATAACTGGTTTAATTATTTTAGGATTTTAATAAACAACAGAATACCATGAGTTTAAATGTAACACGGACTAAATTAATCAAATAAAGTAAAATATAATGAAAGAATTACTAAGCTACATCGGACTACACATGATCATCATCAGGAATAACATCACTTTGCTTTTTAACGCCGTTGACCTCTAGCAGATTTTGAAAACGTGGTTTATCAAATGCTTTAGTATAGAGGTCAGCGCGTTGAAAATTAGTATTAATTTTAACATATCAATTAAGTTCTTTTCAAAACAATCTCTTATGAAATGGTATTTAATACCGATATGTTTGGTCTTTGGATGTTGGACCGGATTTTTAGTTACTGCAATTGCAGCAGAGTTATCAGCAAACATAGGAGTAGAAGAAAACTTTAAACCGTAATCCCGCATTTACTGTTGAATCCAGATGATTTGTGAACACCAACTTGCAGCAGCAACGTATTCAGCTTCACAGGTTGACAATGCAACCGATGTCTGCTTCTTACACTGCCAGGTAACTAATCTTCTCCCAAAGAATTGACACCCTGCTGATGTAGACTTGTAATTCATCTTACAACCCCCGTAATCCGAGTCACTATACGCCATGAGCTCAAAGTCATCATCTTGAGGATACCACAACGCAAGTGTGGGTGTACCCTTCAGATAACGAAATATCCTCTTGACCTCGATCAGATGGTTGACCTTAGGCTTAGCCTGATATCTACAACATAAACATGTAGCATACATGATATCAGGTCTTGAGGCAGTGAGATACATGAGGGATCCAATCATTCCTCGGTACAGTGTGGCATCTACAAGATCTCCATTTTCATCAGGTGCTATATCGTGATTCGTAACAAGTGGAGTCCCAGTAGCAGAAGCATTCTCCATGTCAAAACGACTGAGAATGTCTCCTACATACTTGGTCTGATGTAGAAATATCCCATTTGGAGTCTGATCCACCTGTAACCCGAGAAAGAACTTCATCTCCCCCATAGCACTCATCTCAAATTCTTTCTTCATAACTGCTTCAAATTCTTTGCATAACTCTTCGTTCTTTGAACCGAAGATTATGTCATCGACATAGATCTGTACGAGCAGTAGGTCGCAACCTTTTTCTTTGATGAACAATGTGCAGTCAATAACGCCCCTGCGAAAGCCGTGTTTCTCAAGATGAGTCGAGAGTTTCTCATACCAAGCTCTTGGAGCTTGATGAAGCCCGTAAAAGCCTTGTCGAGTTTGTAAACTCTATCCCGATGATAGGGATCTTCAAATCCCTTGGTTGACTGACATAGACTGTTTCTCTGATTTCCCCATGAAGGAATGCACTCTTCACATCTAATTGGTAGACTTTAATCTTCATGTACGATGCATAGACAAGGAAGATACAATGGCTTCCATCCGTGCCACGGGTGCAAACACTTCATTGTAGTCAATTCCCTCGACTTGGCGAAATCCTTGACCCACCAATCGAGCCTTGTTCCTGATAATGACTCCTTGGTCATCTTTCTTGCATTTTAAGACCCATTTGGTGCCAATGACCTTAGTACCTTTAGGTCTATCAACCAGAGTCCATACACATAACTTCTTGAACTGCAGAAGTTCTTCTTGCATGGCACTCACCCACCTCATCATTTAGTGCATCACGGATGTATTTCGGCTCAAACTGTGAGACAAAACACCGATGAGCACCATCATGAATATATCCCTTTTCTATAACTGAGGCGTAATCAGCTGAGTATAGCTGATTTCGGGTTTGTACTCCTGAGTTGACATCCCCAATGACATTGTTTAGGGGATGATAGACGTTTAGTCGTGATCCTGGAGTAGTAGGAACAACTACCTTAGAGCCAAGATTATGAACATTTGGTTTTGCAGCTGAGGTAGTTGGAGTTTGAGGCTCCGAAGTCGAAGGTACATCCCTGGTAGATGCGTGTGGACTTTCAGGAACTGGAACCTGTTCCTCCTGACTGTTCTGGTTGTCTTCTTCAGCTTCATCTTCAGAGGAGGAGTCACTGTCATCGACTACTCCCCCTGACTGAGTAGATGATCCTCCCAGTGAGCTCGTTGTCGGGGTATTCAAGATATCATACATCATCCGTGTAGCTAACTCGTCATCCGAGGGAGAGATGTTGAAGGACTTGAAGAATCCATCATAGTCGAAGAAGTAGGTGGGGCCTTTGCCAGTAGGTGGTGTGGTATATCGCTGAACGTCAACATTACACCACACTTCTAGTAGACCCGTTGAGTTGTTGTAAACCCTCTTGTTTGGAATGTTGTACCCTAGAAAGATTCCTTCATCCGCCTTCTCGCTGAATTTTCCTTCTTGTGTTTTCTTCAGAAGTGTGCACGGTGCGCCAAATGGCTCGAGATACTCCAGATTCGGTTTACGTCTTTGTAGTAGCTCGTAACATGTCTTGCTGTGACGCTTGACAATCAGAACTCGATTCAGTGTATAACATGCATTAGCAACTGCCTCATTCCAAAACTGGATAGGCAGTTTCGAGTCTGCCAGCATAGTCCGTGTTGTCTCAATCAAGCTTCTGTTCTTTCGCTCAGCAACACCATTCATCTGAGGCATGTAGGCAGAAGTGAATTGATGTACAATACCCTTTTCCTTACAGTAAGCCTCCATCCACTGGTTCTTGAATTCCGTCCGTTGTCTGAGAGTACTTGTCTAACCTTTAGCTTGTAGAGAGATTCCAGTGTGGTTACTAACTCCTTGAAGGACTCAAATGTTTCTGATTTGGACTTCAGAAACATTACCCACGAGAACCTTGAGTAATCATCAGTAACCACTAAACAGTACAAGTCTCCTCCTATGCTCTTTGTACTGACTGGAGCAAACAGATCCATGTGAAGAAGTTCAAGAGGAAGTTCTATTGAATGATTTTTCTTTTCCTTATGAGACTTCTTCATCTGTTTGCCTTTCTTGCAAGCTACACAAAAATCAGGAAGCTGGAAGTTCTTGACATTAACTCCTCTTACCAATCCTTCTGAATCAAGTGATTCATCTTCCTTTGACTAATGTGTCCCATTCTCCTATGCCAGGAGATGGAATCCTTCTCAGTAGCTTTAGATAGAAAACACTGAACCTCCTGATCCGTTGTAGCAGCTGTTGACATATCCAAAACATAAAGGTCTTTACATCTTGAAGCCATCATCAAAACTTGGTCTTCTGGGATCACGTAATATTTCTTGAGCACATAAAACTTCTTGTCGTCGAAGATGACTTTAAATCCCTTATTGCAGATTTGGGAAACAGAGAGTAAGTTATTGTGAAGTTGTTGAACATAGTTCACCTTATCAAACTTAACTTTCTGATTTCCCACTTCTCCCTGAGCTGTGATATAACCTCCCTTGTTTCCAGCAAACGAAACATGCCCTCCTTTAATTTTATTGACATTAGATAAAAGAGCCTGTTTCCTGTCATGTGCCTAGATGCTCCGCTGTCTACTATCCACATGTTAGTTTCAGCACTGTAGCGAACACCCTGCACATACAATGTAAAGGATTAGTTTAGGTTAGGAACCCAAGCCTTTCCTGGCTTGGGTTTCCTAGAGGCATCACACATCATAAATTCAACCCATTGACCCTTAGAGGGTGAGGGTAGCCCATGTTCCTTCTTGTCATCATCATCGGACACAAGGTTGACTACTTTTTCCATAAGCCAGATTTGTGCTATGCCTGTTTGTGATACACAGTCGACTGGCTACAGGTTGAACTTTATGTACACTAGTTCTTCTAGGTGGAGTTAAAGAACTCTTAGAAGACCTAGGTTTTGGGTCCTAAGTTCAATCTTTTTCCTAGGTGTCTGATAAAGAAAGCAATAGGAAGCAATGTGTCCACATTCTCCCAGTTGTAGCATGACCTGCTATCAACTTTATGATTAAACTTTCTTTATGGAGATGTGTGTGACCCTAGTAACATTACTTACTTTAGGTTTTGATCTGGTTCTTTTGATGTTCTTCCTTGTTTAACAGAGTTAACTGTTTTAACATGTTTAATACCTTTTTCTTTTGGTTAACTGGTTTTTGACTATTTGAAGTCCTGTTAGGTTCTGATTTGACTCTGTTTGACCCTGACTTTAACTTAACTTTTTCAAACTCTTTTTCCAGATTAGCACAAGGCAATTTACCCGTAGCCTTTGACGTGGCCTCCTTTTGTTTGTTTCCAGAGTCAATGGTTGAACATAAGGAATCTGGATCACTAACAAGAGGAGTAGAGACCACATGATCCTTGATAGGATTGTCATTTACAGGTCTACTCTTAGAGTTCATCAAGGTCTCAGGTGGTGGTGGAACCACTTTGTAACCCAAACCCTCCCCATTGTTTCTTTCTCTCACTAAGTGTTGGACTATGTGTGATGAACTTGTCCAACTGTGCAGTTTCTGTTTTAATGAGTTTACTTCTACTTCTATAACTGCCTTTTGCTTCTTAGTGTCTTCTAGGGAGTTGAGATAGTACCTAATGTCATTAGCTTGGTTAAATGCAACTATTTTAGTTTCCCTAAGCTGTTTAGTCAAAAGGTCTATCTTTTCTTTGTAACTATGCTCATTTTGTTTTAATACTCTATTTGCCTCAGTGCACAGTTGTAAATCTTTTACCAAGTTATCATTATGATCTAATAACCTAGCAATTTCTCATCTATGCTATTTCTAAATGTATTACAATAAGAACAAGCATGATATCAAACTTTTGGTCAGTGGTACTTACCTGAGTTGGTTCAGAAGCATTAGCCATCAATGCTGCATCAAATGTCTCTGGTTCTGGGGATTCTGTCTTTGCTCTGGTAGTCTCCTCTTTAGGCTTGTAGCTGACCTCAGATGCAGTTGTCTCTTTAATATTAGACATCGCTATATCAACTGCTAGATCTCCTTCACTTGCAGAATCATCATCAAAGTCTTCTACACTTGCAATGTTTGATTCTCCTGGAGAGACAAACCTAAAGCTCCAGTCCTGTCCTTCATCATCATGAGCAGTCAAGCTTTGGATCCTTGCTTGATGAAGTAGAACTAGTAGTTGCTTGTCTTGACGGTGAAGGATGAGAATGGGTTCCCGTTGCCCGTCGTCTTTGGCTTAACACATTCTCTCTTGAAGTGCCCCTTCTCCCCACAGTTATAGCAGGTCACTTTGCTCTTGTCAAAGCCAAATATGGTATCCTTAGTAGCTACCAAGCTCTGTCCGGTCTTTTTTACAAACTTCTTCTTCTCTCCGGACAGCACTAGCTAAGGCCCACATTATGTCCATTCTCTCAAGTTCCATGTCATCCACCTGCTCGTAGTCCTCGTCTGCCAGATGACAGTTTCCAATTTTTCCAGCAACAAGTCCATCATAAGAATGAACCACTGTAGCCAAAAGATCCATGTGTTCTCGAGCTACTTCTACCGTCACATTACCGAGGTTCTCGGTATTTTCAGTCTAGTAGCTTTTGTTTCAGATCCATATGATGGGTACACGAAGACCCCGACGTGTCTGATCCTGAAGGAGAAGCATGTGAAGGGCCCAATGAGCTAGACACAAATGCAGTCTGGAGAGGTGCTCCAGATGTCTTAGTTTGGGCGTGGCGTGATACAAAGCTGGATTCTAAGTATACGAAGACTGCTGAGCTCTGTACTCATCCTAAGTGCTTCTTCTCGCAGCTTTAGAATGAAGTCGTTTATATCCAGCTTTGTCAGCATTCCATTCTGTCTCAGGTTAGACACGAATGTAGCCCACTTTTCCGGCAATCCGTCTGCAAAGTTAGTAACTTTCTCTTCCATGGTAGACGCCACCCCCCTGTGTATGCAGTTCACTCATCATATGGTAGAATCTATCTATAACATCGTCCAAACTCTCGTTTCCCATTGATGAGAAGTTATCGAATTCCTTCTTCAACTCCTTAGCCTTGATTGCCTTCAACGAAGCATTCCGTCATACGTCTTTTCCAGCTCATCCCATAGTTTCTTGGACTGCTTATTCTCTGAGTACTGGTGGAAAATGTCTTTAGGGATAGACTGTGTAATCAATGCATAAACCCTCTTCTCTGCATTATATTTAACTTTCTGCGCGTCTGTCATCCCTCCTAAGGTTAGCTTTACTCCATCGGCTCCCACCGGCGTACTATACCCAATCTCGATAGCTTCCCACAGATTCGGATCCACTCCATTGAGGTAGATCTCAAAATGTTGTTTCCAGTGGGGAAACTCATCTAATGTTAAAAGCTTTGGTGGTTTATTATGATTACCCACCTCACTCTCAAGTAACAGCAGGTTCTGGATCCTAGAGTCCTTCCCAGCAGTAAAGGCTGACATTTGATCTTCCATGGTGAATAACGTTAAGTCAACTTAAACAAAACTGTCAACTGGTGTGACTGAAGGATGCGATTGGGCTATCTGTGCGAATGAACTATGCGAATGGTTAAATCGTGCGGCTGAACTAAGCGATTGGTTCAGTCGTGTGAATGAAGCTAATGCGTATGAACACTGCGAACGAATGGTTCAATCGTACGAATGGAGATGCGACTATGTCCAATCGTGCGTCTGAGCAATGCGAATGAGGTCCAGTCGGGCGAATGGCTCATCGTGCGACTCAAGCTGCTGTTTTGTGAAAATTTCTAGGTTAAACGTGTTTTAGACGTAAAAATTCGAACTTTCGCAAGGTCTATTCGCCTAAGTCTGTAGAAACCAAACTTTGATGAGCAGGGAACGTCTAAGATCACTTTTGACACAAAAGATTGCGTTTTTAGTGCAAACACAAACTTTTTATCAATCTTGATTGAATCACACGTAATTAAGAGCCAAAGCTCTGATACCACTAGTGCGGAATCCTATTTGATTGGCGATCCAATCAGTGAGAACACACGAAGAATCAATAAGAATTGAAACTAACGTTAGAATCGATTGGAAATCGATCTAATGTGTTCTATGACTTGGAGACGAATTGGGAGGCTTCTGGACGGCTAGTACTCTGGAATTGTAATGAATAAAATTTCTACGTTTTTCATGAATTAGATTGTATTTATAGGTTAGTATTGTTCATTCGGGCGACTGGACCATAAGCATGATTCAGTCGTGCGATTGAACCATGTGGTTTATCCATCCGCACGACTGAGTGTTCAGTCGTGCGACTGAGCCAATCTTATGTGTCAATCATACGACTGATCCAATCTCCTGGTTCAGTCATGCGACTGAGTCAATCGTATGAAGTTTTTATGCGTGTGGTCCATTCGTATGGGCCATTCGCATGAGAACTTCATTATTTTAAGTATGAATGTATTAATTAATAAACATTATGTGTAATCATTCACACAATCACTATCCTAATTAACCATTCAATATCGATCATTAATGAAATATTAGTCATTATAAATTACAAATAATCAATATCATTTCATTAATTATATCAACTTTCCTCAAAATCAGATAAACAAGATCTACTACATTTCATATCATGATCTAGGGACATACATGTATCAAAAATTCTTAATCTTTAAGATGAAATTTTGTAGAATCTCAGGAGTCTTATCCTTAGTTCTAAGGAAGAAGACCCCAGTGATCTTGTAAAGTTATCTGTGATTACTAAATAGTAAGAGATCATTTCTAGACTCATTACACTGGTGGGGCCAAAGAGATTCATATATAACAAGTGTTGGGAAGTAGTGATGGAATTTCTTTCCTTTGTCTTGTGAGATACCTTGTGTTGCTTCCCTTTCAGGCATGCAACATAATTGTCATCACTTGTAAACTCTTTCTTTGGCATTCTAATTACCAAATCATTCGTAATTAATTTATTCATGTTTTTAAATTTTACATGGCACATTCTTTTATGCGAGAGGAAACACTCATCACTATTTGCTTTGGACAAAAAGCATGAACCTATCTAGAGGGAGATGTTTCTTGCAAGTCCATCTTGTACATGTTTCCTTTCTTGGGGGCTCTGAGTAGGATCTCATGAGGAATACCCACCCCGGGCTTAGGGAACAAAATTGAGATACACTTAAAAGATTGTATCCAAGCTTCTTGATAAAGTTTACCTTCTCAATATTGAGCTTACCATTTGTGACCTTACCCCTTCCAGTAATGTACGCACCATCATCTCCTCCAAAAGCAATGGGCCCTCCATTAATCTTTTCAAACTTTTGGAGTAGTGATCTATTGCTTGTCATGTGCCTGAATGGACACTATCAATGATCTATACATCTTGTTTATCTTGTGTTGTTCCTGCATAAAAGAGATGATTAGCTACATTTGGAAACCGAAGCCTTGCTTGTCTTAGGTTTATCAAAAGAAGTTAAAGGTAATGGAACAGTAATAGATCTTATAGTCATATTTTGAGGATCCTTTGCTATTATTGATGGTGAACTTTTAGTCACTTGGTCTCTCTTGAACTTCCACACCACCTTTCGAAGTTTTACTGACTTTGGAAGTTTTGATTATTGGACCTTCAGAAGATCTTGCTATCGCTGTAGCATGCTTCAGTGCTTCGGAAGTATTCCCTTCTTCCAAGACCAAATTTTCTTCCGAAGACAATTTTCCACTTGCCTTCATCATCATTTTAGAGCTTTGAAGGAAATAGATTTTCCTTCCGTAGCTAGCTTCTTCTTGAACTCTTAGAAGTCTCTTCCTTTGTTGGACCAAAAGAACCAATGAGCCGGATCAGAAAAACCTTTAAGTCCCACAGACGTCACAACAACTGCTGAAGTCCACAACAGCTGAAGACAACAACTGGTTACAAAGTTTGAAGACAAGTGCTGAAGACAAAGTCTGAAGACAAGTGCTGAAGACAAATGCTGAAGACAAAGTCTGAAGACACAAGTGCTAAAGACAAAGTCTGAACACAAGTGCTGAAGACAAAGTCTGAAGACACAAGTGCTGAAGACAAAGTCTGAAGACACAAGTGCTGAAGACCAAGTATCAGACGTTGTCACAACAGCTGAAGAGGTCTTCTTCAGTAGTTGTGATGGTTTACTTTCAGTAGTTTTATGTTTTCCCTTTTCAGTAGTTTGTCACAATAGCTGAAGAGTACTTCTTCAGTAGTTGTGTTTATCAGTAGTTTTATGTTTCAGTAGTTTTGTAAAACGACTGAAGAGCTTGTTCTTCAGTCGTTGTAGTTTCAGTAGTTTCTTATCAGTAGTTTTATATTTTGTACTTAGCACTCTGATATGTTCTTAGTAGTTATGAACATTTCAGTAGTTTGTTAAGAGTTAGTTATTTTAGTAATAGATCTGCCAGTTGTCACTATCCCGTGATAACAGCAGTGATTGCACTCTATATAAGGAGTGTCAACCTTATTGTAATCATGAATGATCGAGCAGAAATATTTGATATAATTGAAACATTCCTTGTCACAGAAATATATTCTCTCGTTATAACCGTATTTGTTCTTAATGCATATGAATATCAAATTCTTGCTACAATTTGTCTAATTCTTGATCTTATTCCGCTGCGTTACACTATAATACATCAAACTTGTGATCACTGATCCTGACAAATGGTATCAGAGCTGGTTAATCATTGATCGATCTAACAATTGATCATTGAAACTGCTATTCAAGATCCAAGTTTGATTGATTAGCATTTTTGCAAGAAACGGTTATAGAGATTGAATTTTCTGTGTTTTTTGGTCATTCATCCTGAGATTCATTCTTGGTTTTCATTGAGTCTGTTGTGGTCTGTGTAAAATCTTTTTAAAAGCTTGAATTAAATTGTATTTGGACCTAAAATGACTACTCCTTCCAATGATCCTCACAATACTGGTTCCTCAACCAAGCCTCCAATGCTGGTTAGGAGAGTATAACATATGGCAACGACAAATGCTCCATCACCTGTCTGTTAACAGCGCAAGTTGTTGGAAATCAGTGGTACATGGTCCACACAAGCCTATGGTGAATAACCCGAAACCAATCAAATGGTTCCGAAGAGGAGGGAGCAATACTCAGATGAGGATAAGAAATTGTTTGAGATTGATGCAAAAGCCCATGGAATTCTGGCCATGGCACTGCCCAATGAAATCTATTCTGGGCTAATGCATCATGAAACTGCCCATGACCTCTGGAATGCCTTGAAAGAACAATTTGGAGGAACAGATGAGGTCTTGGCAAATAATAGAGAAATCCTTGCCCAATAATATGAGACACTCTCTCATAGGAAGGGTGAGACACTGACTCAACAGTTTGAGCGGTTCTTTTGTTTGATCTCTGAATTAAAAATGGTCAAACATGAGTACACCAATAGCCGATGAATAACGGATTTCTCAGATCACTGCCTGAGAGATGGGACATATACTATTGTCCTATGCTCCAGTGCAAATTTGGACAAACTATCTCTCACCCAAATCCATGGGAAACTGCTCACATTTAAGAAGAGATAGAACAGAAACGAAAACTGTCTTCATCTGGTAAGCTCACTGAAGACTTTTTACCAGGCAACACTGCCTTGGTTGTCATGAGTCAGAATATGCTTCATCTGAATTCCAGTATGATGAGCATATAGATTTCTCTTCAAACACTTCTGATTCTGCATTTGTGAGTGTTAATAGTCAGCTTACTGGGTGTAATAATGACAATCTATGCTTCATCATGGATGATCTCAAGGGGATTGCTGATGATGACTTAGAAGAGATGGATATTTTGAGCCAAATGGCCTTGATAAATATCAGATCTCAGAAGTTCTACAAAAGAACTGGAAGAAAGTTCCCAGGACTCTTTGGCAAAACCAAAGTTGGTTTTGACAAGAGTAAGTTGAGATATCACAAATGCCATAGGCTTGGACACTTTGCTAGAGAATGTAGATCATCTGGATCTAATTCCTCTGTACCTTTTGTGACTTTCCCTGGCAATAGTCAACAACACAGAGGGCAACATCCTGTCAATTCTAGTCATTATTCTCAACCACAATCTCCTGCATATTTTGTTCCTCAGGGTTAAATGCCATACCCTTACCCTTGTTATTACATGCCACAACTAGTCAAGTTCAAGCTCCTATAGTACCACAACCTCATGCACTACCAGAACCTCAACCATCTCAATCTCATCAACCTCCTCAACCTCAACAACACAGCTTCTTCACCCCTGGTGTTGTTGACTGGAGCAGTTTACCAGATGACATGTCTGGTCATGAACAACTGTTCACAGGTGCTGGTCAACATGGTGGTGACAGTCCTTTTGGGAATCTGGCTCTCATGGCCCTGGAGTTACTGAGGGTTCCTGCTCAAATGCATCATCTTCACAGGTAACTCAAGTATCTTCAGAGGCTAAAGCCAAGTTATGTTCAGAATCATGCATAGCTACCTTTGTCTCTATTAGAGAGGCAAATGTAGCATTAATAAATCAAAAACTTGAGTTTGAGAAAACCATTTTCAAAAGAAAAGCTGAGTATGAGTCTGCTCTTAATAGTAAAAGTGATGAGATTTATAACTTAAATGCCAATTAAATGATGAAAAGGCCAAGCTAGAGGTTATTTTGGAAGACCAGAAGTGTCTCAAAGAAACCCTTGCAGTCACCCAAGTAGTGTGTGATCGATGGGTACAATCATGCAAAGGTTTTGAAATGCTTCTTAGTAAGCAATCAGCTTCCAATGTGAAGTTTGGCATTGGTTATAATCACACCGCTCCTCCTACAGATTTTGCTTCAAGAGCAGAAGTGAAATCTGATGGAGAAAGCAATAACCAATCCACCTCATCATGTGATTCACTTTTTGATAGATCATCATCAAAAGTTGAAGTCAACACTAAGCCCTCTCAGAACCTATCAGCTGATGTTGATGGTTCCACTGCTGACACTCACATGATCAAAGAGTTGATCAACTCAGGAGTTATTTCTGGAAGTCCTGAAAGGACTGGAGAGCAAGATTTAACACCTGAAGTTCAAACTCCAACTACTGTCAGCACTGAAGAGAAGAAAACTGTCAGTAAAAAGAGTTTGAAGACTACTAAGAGGAAGTCAAGAAAGCAGATAATGCTTCCAAAGTGCTGAAGAGCAAGTCTTCAGTAGTTTCATTCTCTTTAGTTGATGATCAACATAAGATGAAGAAGAAACCATGTGAAGTATGTGGTTTGTTCAATCATCTTACAGATGATTGTTGGTACAAAAGAGGATCCAAACTCAAACATAAAGAGGAAACTAAAGAGAAAATGGTTAAAATGAAAACTGAGTTTGAAGCCACATTTGTACGAGCAACATCAAATCCTATAACCTTAAGTCCAAAAAGAAATCCAAAAAGGAAGGGGTTAAACAAGGTAACAGCTGAGATTGCTCAAAAGAAGAAGGTGCAACATAGGAACTTATCAAACTCCAATGCCAATGTGTCTGAGAGCTGAAAGCTTTATCACAAAATCAGACACAGCTGGTTATGATGGTTCAACATCTATTGGGAAGAGTTAACCAATTAGATGTTCCTATGTTGAAACCACAGAAAAGGAGGTCCAAGCCAAAGGATTCCTTCTCTTCACCATCTTCTTCCTCTCATGCTGTTGTTTCCAACAAACATGTTAGTTTACCATCTGTTGATGAGAACAGGCCCAAAACCAAAAAGGTTTGGGTCTCAAAAATCTAACTAATTTGTTGTATTTTGCAGGGTTCTTCAACATACCTCAGAGGCATCTGGTATGTAGACAGTGGAGGATCCATGCATATGACAGGAAACATATCACTTCTTAATGACTACTCTCAAGGAAGGAAGGGGTTTGTGTCATTTGGCAATGATGCAAAGGGTTACATCATCGGCAAAGGCTTTGTTTCCAATGGGGAAATAAAGTTTGATGATGTTAATCATGTGGAAAATCTCAAGTACAACCTCTTGAGTGTCAGTCAAATGTGTGACAAAGGCCATATTGCTCTCTTCACCAGTTAGAACTGTCGGATTCTGTCATCCAAAGTTCTAAGTTTGATTGATAAAGTGTTGGATGAATACACTCTCCTGAAGGCCAACAGGACAGGAAGAGTGTATGCCTTAGATCTTTCCAAGAATATAGATCTCAAAGGCCATCCTTGCCTATTTTCCAAGGCTTCCCCTCAAGAATCTACTCTATGGCATAGAAGGCTGGGTCATGTTAATCTCAAAAACATAAATCAGCTGATAAACCATGGTTTAGTAAGGGGACTGCCTATGAAGGAGTTCAAGTGTGAAGATAACTGCATTGCTTGTTTAAAAGGAAAACAGCATAAAGCTTCATTTCCCGCCATAGAAGAACCTAAGTCCACTGCCTGCTTACAGCTTCTTCACATGGATCTCTTTGGTCCTGTGAGAGTGATGAGTATGGCTAAGAAGAAATACTGTCTGGTAATTGTGGATGATTACTCCAGATTTGTATGGACTTTCTTCTTGCATTCAAAGGATGAGGCTGCTCAGTCCATTATGAACTTTGTGTTACACGTTCAGAAGCAGTATTCCCTACCAGTTAAGTGTGTGAGGAGTGACAATGGTACTGAATTCAGAAACCACACACTTGATGAGTTTTACTTGTCAAAGGGAATCAAGAGGTAGTATAGTATCCCAAGAACTCCTAAAAAATGGAGTAGTGGAGAGAAAGAACAGGACCCTTATTGAAGCTGCAAGGTCCATGTTGGCTGATTCTGGACTGCCAATGACTTTTTGGGCTGAAGCTGTCAATACAGCTTGCTATGTACAGAATAGAGTTCTAGTAAATCAGAGGTTGATAAAGACTCCATATGAAGTTCTTCATCATTTGGCCCCTCTAATTTCATTCTTCAGAGCTTTTGGGTGTCCTTGTTTCATTCTCAACACACGGGATCAACTCCAAAAATTTGATCCTAAGGTGGATGCAGGGTACTTGTTGGTTATTCATCAACTTGCAAAGCATACAGAGTCTTTAACTGTAGAACAAAGATGGTTGAAGAGACTCTACATGTTAAGTTTAATGAATCTCCAAAGGACAAGATTCCACAAAGCCCTGTGGAGATATTTGATTTGGACATACTACAATATGTTCCTTATCAAACTCCTGTTGTTGCTCCTGTCAACAGTTCACTACCTGGTGGTACTACTGGTGCTGATGATGATGATGATAGCAGTACTCACCTCTTCAAGTTTAGTGATCAACTGCCTGATTCAGCTAGACCTAATGTTCCTATAGCTCCAGTAGCACAATCCACAACAAATGCTGATGAGATTTCTACAACTTCAACTTCCTTTGAATTACCATCTACTGATTGGTTTCAAGGAAATGCTTCACCATCACCATCTGTTGCTGCTGAGCCTGCTACAAACACTTGCACAGATCTATTGTGTACCAAGATCTGAAGAATCACCCTATGTCTCAAATCGTGGTGATATCAATGCTGGCGTGTCAACAAGAAGTCAATTGTCCAATTTCTGCTTCTATGCTCTTTCATCAGTCAGCAAGAGCCAAAGAACTATCACATTGCTTTAAGGGACAATGGATGGGTCAAAGCCATGCAGCTTGAGCTTCTTCAGTTCAAGAAACAGCAAGTGTGGGAACTTGTTCCTCTTTCCCAAGTAAGTGTGCAATAGGCACTAAATGGGTGTTTAGGAATAAAACAGATGTAAATGGGCTTATTGTTAAGAACAAGGCCAGACTGGTTGTTCAGGGGTTTGCACAAGAAGAAGGTATTGATTATGATGAAACCTTTGCCCCTGTAGCCAGACTGGAGGCAATTCGATTGTTTTTAGCTTATGCTGCTTATCACAACCTTAAAGTTTATCAAATGGATGTCAAAAGTGCATTTTGTATGGGAAAATTAAAGAAGAGGTTTATGTATGTCAACCACCAGGTTTGAGGACAATAAACATCCTAATTGGGTGTATAAGCTTGATAAGGCTCTTTATGGGTTGAAACAAGCTCCTAGAGCCTGGTATGAGACATTATCAAACTTTCTTCTGGAAAATAATTTCACTAGAGGCTCCATAGATAAGACTTTATTTATTAAGAAAGCTGGGCAGCATAATCTACTTGTTCAAATTTATGTAGATGATATTATTTTTGCATCCTCTGATCCACAGTTGTGTGATGCCTTTACAAAGTTGATGCAACAGAAGTTTGAAATGAGTGCCATGGGAGAATACAGTTCTTTCTGGTTTGCAAATCAAACAAAAGGCTGATGGAATTTTCATTTATCAGTCCAAATACACAAAAGATCTTTTGGAAAAGTTTGATTTACAAAACTGTAAGCCCTGCTCTACTCCCATGTGCAGCACCACACAACTGGATACAGATCAGAAAGGTAAAGTGGTTGATGAAACACTTTACAGATGTATGATTGGGTTCTTGATGTATTAACAGCTTCTAGACCAGATATTATGTTTGCTACATGTGTTTGTGCTAGATTTCAGGCTGCACCTAAGGAGTCTCATTTGATTGCAGTCAAGAGGATCTTTAGATATCTGCAAGGCACCCCATCTCTAGGTTTATGGTATTCTACTAGACATTCTGGTAAACTAGTTGCTTTTTCTGACAGTGACTATGCAGGGTGTAAGTTGACAAGAAAGTCCACTTCTGGAGGATGCCAATTCCTAGGCAACTGCTTGATTTCTTGGCAGAGTAAGAAACAGACCTCAGTTGCTACATCAACTGCTGAAGCAGAGTACATTGCTGCTGCAAGCTGTACATCTCAGGTACTCTGGCTTCAAAACCAATTATTGGATTATGGCATAACAGAGACTAAGACCCCATTGTTAATGGACAGCTCTTCAGCTCTTTGTATTGTCAAGAATCCTGTCCAGCACTCTAGGACTAAACATATTGAAATCAGACTCCATTTTATTAGAGATTGTTTTGAAAAAGGTCTGATTGATCCAAAATTTGTTCTAGTACTGATGAGCTTGCAGACATTTTTACTAAGCCTTTGGATAGTTCAACTTTCACAACCTGGTGTTAAGGCTTGGTATGCTGCAGCTAGAATAAGTGACAACTACTGATGATCTCAGTAATAAGTACTGATGATCATTGGTAACCATGTCACATATAAGTACTGATGAGTTATTTTACCCTCAGTAGTTTTATAACTACTGAAGGCTACATGCCTCACAAGTACTGAAGTACTTTATCTGTTAAAACAGCTGATGTAGCTACAACAGCTGATGTAGTCACAACAGCTGATGCAGCTACAACTACTGATGTCAGAAAAACAGATAAGTACTGATGACCAATGAAACGTCTGAAACTCAGATCTAAGTCTGATAGTAAGTGTGGAGGTCAGACTGAAGCAGCTGAAAAGCTATGAATTGACGAAAACAGCTGATGAGTAATTACTCTTCAGTTGTTTCTACAACTGCTGTTTCATTAAAACAACTGAAGCCAAAACTATGTCTTCAGTAGTTTACAACTACTGAAGACTAACACCAAGTCTTCAGCTGTTTACAACAACTGATGACAAAACCACTGTCTTCATTAGTTTCACAACTACTGATGACTAATACCAAGTCTTCAGTTGTTTCACCACCTGAAGTCAAAACTGTCTTCAGTAGTTTTATAACTACTGATGACTAAATCAGAGACTTCAGCTGTTTCAACGTCTGACGGTTAAAACCAAGTCTTCAGTTGTTTTATAACAACTGCTGATCACACCAATACGGTCAGTCATTTCAAACCTCTGAAAGTTAATACCACGTCATCAGTAGTTTCAACAACTGATGACTAACACCAAAACCTTCAGTTGTTTTCTAACCCTACCCTTTAAATACCTTATCCCACCTTCAGAGTTTTTCTCTCTTCTCTTCTCAAACCTAACATTCAAAAAACTCTGTACCCTCTCTTCATCAATGGCGACCATGCAACTAAAACCACGACACAACTATGTCGCACATCTCACAAAATCTCCATACTGGACCAAGTTTCACAACGCCATTGATTTAATGGTTCAGTCACCTTACAAAACGGCTTTTCTGTTAAATCCCACCATATATGCCGAATCTCTTAACCAATTCTGGACAAACGTCACTTTTGTCTCTGAGGAGAATGACACAGAGTCTCTTCAATCGTTTGTCCATCGTCAAAAAGTGGTCATTACTCCAGACACTCTTCGCCAAACCCTCAATCTGGATGATGCCACTCTCCCAACTGGTTATCCAAAGGGCACAACAGATCAATCATTTGCCCACCATGGATACCAGGGTAACCTAAGTGCATCTACCATATTGAAGAAACATTTCCAGGATGCCGAACGTCTCATATTTCATATGGTAAATGTCTGCCTTGCCTCCAAGACTTCATCATGGGATCAAATGTCCACAAGGTGGCAACAGGTAATGTACTCCATCCTTGAGCAACAACCTTTAAAGTTTTCTGAAATACTATTTTTAGAGCTCAAGGATATGGCCCAAAAACAACTTGATAACCGTTGGATATTATATACTCGGTTCATAATGGCCATAATTGAAAACCAGCTTCAAGCTGAGGGACTTGTTGGCCTGGGAGTCCCTGCTACGGCTGTATTGCCTGAAGTATACTCCCGGCACAACTCTGACCAATCACTAAAAATGGCTGCCAAGCTGCGCAAACCCACGCAACTGGAACCTACAGCCACCACCACCAGATCCAGAGTCCCCACCAAACCAAAAACCAAACGCCCCAAAACAGCTATTCAGGGAGATGAGTCCCCTGAAGATGCTCCTGTACCACCAAGGCAGGATATACTTGCTGGTTAAACCCCCCAGCAGTATTAGAGACTCTACCAGCCACAGCCGCTCAGGATTCCTCTCAAAAGGAGCCTGCAGCAAGCAAAGAAGGGGTACCCACTAATCTGGGATCTTCCTTATTTGAGGAGATTGCCATTGAAGAGCACCATTCTCCCCAGGTGCATACTGCTTTTACCCCATCTCCCAATCAACCGCCCCACAAAGTCCAACCATTATAATTGCAAACATGCTGACTCAGCTGCATGCCTCTCCTCCTCCCCACACAACCAACAAAGGGGAGAACCACAATAATTGAGGAAGAGGATCAACATGCTTCTGACAACCCACATCATCGGGGTTTAAATGTTCTATCTCCGGGTGTGGATATGGAGATCAGGACATCTGGTGAGGCTGCCACCTCTTCTGATTTAGCATATGATCAAACTGGGGCTGGTAACATAACTAAGACCTCACCAGAGGCAACAACTGATGAAGGACAAAGTCCTGAGGCTGGAAGTCCCCAGTTCCAAGAAAAAGGGGCACATGCTAAAACTGGTCTACACCCAGTGCATGTACATCCTGCTACAAGCAGGAGGTCAGGTGATTCAGCATCTGCTGATGATGACCTGGGCTTCTTTTATGATGTTCTGGCCCAGAACACAATTCTTGAGGAAGAAGTCAGTAGACTACAAAGACTACTTGACCAATTCTCTCAAAAAGCAAGTCCATCTGCCACCAACATAAACCCACAGATGGCACCTTCACCTGAAGGTCTCCCACACACTCAGCCACTCAAAACTTCCGAGCCACCAGCTTCTATTTCTGGCACTGCTTCTCAGGGACAGAACCCCTCTGAGCAAACAACTGCTATCTTTCAGCAATCCCTACCTCTCATCACCCCAATGATCACAGACATTGTGATCAAAACCATGGATGAGAGGCTTCCCTCAATCATACACCCTTGTGGAGGAGATTATGAGCACAAGGCTTTCTGCTACTCAAACCCTTGCAACCAATGCAACAAAAAGGGGGAGAGTCAGTCAGTGAAAGCAAAGAGGAAGAGCATAGAGGGGAAGAAAGAAAAGGAGACTGAGAAGGAAGAGGAGTTTGTGAAGGGAGCTGACATTGATCAAGTGGGTGAAAATCACAAAGACTTTCATGTCACATATAAGAAGAGGAAGGTTGAAGGAAAAGAAAAAGAACTCGAACTCGATGAGATGATCAAAATGGCGGATGCTACACATAGTAAATCAATGGACTCCATTATTGATCAACTGTATAGACAGGGGTTCGATACTACATAGCTTGACTCAGAGATTAGGAGACTTGAAGTTGAAGAAATTAACTCAATATGGGCAAGTTATGATGCATTAGAAAGAGAAAAACTAGAGATCATGATCAGATTCATTGCAAACTACCTTGGGAGATCATTGATTGAGATTAAGTCATGGACCAGGGATAGTATCTTGGCAATAACCACCAAGATCTGTTCGTCTGAAGCATACACTAAGGGATTGGTGATTGAAGCACTAAATGAGGCAGGTGCTGGGAACAGAAAGGAACTAGCAAAACACTCAAAAGCCTCACTCACTACAAGAATGCTAGAACAACCTGCAAAACCTCCACTTCAAAATCACCACTACCACAACCCACTAACCAACTCCTTTACCCTCAAAACCACAGCCGATGATGCACCCAAGAAGAGAAGAGAAGGGTGTTGAGGCTTGAAGAAAGATAAGAAGAAGATGATGAGGAAGAAGATAGGCTACCTCTTCTACAGTCCTAACTTTGCCTAAAGCCAAACCTATGCCCATCACTCCCACCTCACAGATGGAAGCTGTGAGAGTAAAGATAGAAGAAGAACAGCAACAAAAGCTTCATGATGATGAGATGCTGAAAAGCATAGACAAAACTTATGCTGCTTCTTCATCAATAATCAGTATGAAGAAAGAAGCTCTGAGATTGTACACCCTTGCTAACACATTTCAATATCAAAAGGAAAAGGTGAGAATATGGCCTGATCCTAGGGTGGCTCACAGGATTGTGAAGAAAGACATTCCTTCGAGATACAAGGGCCAAGTAAAAAGGATCGTAGATGAAGAGATCACAGTGGTCCTTGTAGTATCACCCTGGGAATTGTAGAAGACTTCAAGAAGGCCTATGAGACTAAACAGCCACCCCAAAAGATGTTAGAGAACAGAGTAATTAAAAAGGGGTTAGTCTACAAGAGGCTTGAGAACTTCAAACAAAATGAGCTCAGTCTGTTACTTGAAGGTACTCACCCAGATGAGTTTGCATACAGACAGATTACAACAGTTGAGCTCAAAAATGGAAAACAGCTAAGTACATTTCAGAGTTGTATGGGCGTGAAGGATTGTTTGATGGTTGAGCTGAAATCTTACCATGGAAGAACAAATTATGTTTCTCAGAGCATACACCAGAGAATCCTACAGGCTTATACATGGGAAGTGAGTCTCATGGATGGGGGAACAGCTCAGTGTCCAATTCCCCAATACAGAGCTCCCATCCATACATTGCCAACCAAATCATCAGAGACTCATTCCCAGGCCAGTGCTTATATGGGTCATCTTCTCACTGATCAAGAAGGAAAAAGACCAACCATTCTGCCAACAATAAGTGGGACCTCAATAAAGTTAAAGGTTTTGCTGCATTGGTTCAGGGGGAGTTTGTTGACCAAAAGAACCAATGAGCCGGATCAGAAAAACCTTTAAGTCCCACAGACGTCACAACAACTGCTGAAGTCCACAACAGCTGAAGACAACAACTGGTTACAAAGTCTAAAGACAAGTGCTCAAGAAAGTCTGAAGACAAGTGCTGAACAAAGTCTGAAGACACAATGCTGAAGACAAAGTCTAACACAAGTGCTGAAGACAAAGTCTGAAGACACAAGTGTTGAAGACAAAGTCTAAACACAAGTGCTGAAGACAAAGTCTGAAGACACAAGTGTTGAAGACCAAGTATCAGACGTTGTCACAACAGCTGAAGAGGTCTTCTTCAGTAGTTATGACGGTTTACTTTCAGTAGTTTTATGTTTCCCTTTTCAGTAGTTTGTCACAACAGCTGCAGAGTACTTCTTCAGTAGTTGTGTTTATCAGTAGTTTTATGTTTCAGTAGTTTTGTAAAATGACTGAAGAGCTTGTTCTTCAGTCGTTGTAGTTTCAGTAGTTTCTTATCAGTAGTTTTATATTTTGTACTTAGCACTCTGATATGTTCTCAGTAGTTGTGAACATTTCAGTAGTTTGTTAAGAGTTAGTTATTTTAGTAATAGATCTGCCAGTTGTCACTATCCTGTGATAACAGCAGTGATTGCACTCTATATAAGGAGTTTCAACCTTATTGTAATCGTGAATGATCGAGCAGAAATATTTGATATAATTGAAACATTCCTTGTCACAGAAATATATTCTCTCGTTATAACCGTATTTGTTCTTAATGCATACGAATATCAAATTCTTGCTACAATTTGCCTAATTCTTGATCTTATTCCGCTGCGTTACACTCTAATACATCAAACTTGTGATCACTGATCCTGACATCCTTGATCATGCGGAGAGTACTTCTATGATTTTAGAAACAATCCTTAGCGAGATGAGAAGTACTCCCACACATAACACAGTTCATTTTCTTCTTCCTAAGAGCCTTCTTTTGAGAACAAGGCTAAACTTGATCACTTTCCCTTTCCACTTTCATCTTTGTAGATGTTGAGATAGTTCTTTTAGGTTGAGAACTGCACTTGGAGCTGGATGGTTCAGGCTGTGTAGTAGCGATACACAACTGATCAACTTTCTTGTTGATGTAGGGATGATTTGAACATGAACCAGAACTCTTAGTACTAGAGTTAGGTTGATGTCTTCAGTCTTAACCAATTCAAACCCTCTAGAGATAAAGCCTTGTTTCTACTTAGAATCAAAAGTGGCCTTGATCTCTTGAGCCTTCTTTGCTTTTCTCTTGCTCTTTCGGATCAAGTTCTTTCTTATGGACTTGGTCATAATAGACTTCTTACTCTCATTAGAAGGATATTGACCCTTCTTAGAATCCTACTCTTCATTCTTCTCAAAGGCATTTTCCACTATCACTTATTCATCATCTTCAGTCAAGGGGTCTATGAGTGGAAGCTTATCTTCACAAGTTCCACACCTAGGAGATCTTACAGACAAGATTGTGTGTGGAGGAGCTATCTCACTAGTTCCTGGGCCCTGCTTATTCTGATAATAAACTTTTTCATGTAAGGATGAGGATATAATGTTCTTGAAGGTCTCTTCTTCAAGAAAATATTTTCAGCCCTAGCTTTGCTGATCACAAGCTCAGCCTAGCATTTAGTCAACTTGGTTATAAGATATTTGATCCGAGTCCTCTAGTTGGCGTGTTCATGTTTAAGAACTGAAATGGTTTTCTCTAAGTCGTCTATTTTTAGTTTATAGTCATTTTCAGATCTTTTAAAATCAGATTTTAAGATATTTATGGACTCATGATCAAATCTCATCTCTAAGTTGTAAGACCTGTATCTATTAACTTTAGCAATACATTCAGGAGTACAGAGATGTTCAAATATCTTGTCTTCATCATGGTCAACCATCAGTGTTTGGTTTGGAGATGCATCTTCCACCTGAAAGCTCCAGTCAAAGCCTCCTTCTTTAACAACAACTACAGCTTGCTGCTTTGGCTCTCATTCTGGGTGGTTTTCTTAGTGTAGTTTGGTCTGGTTTGTGCTTGGCCACCATTGTCCTTGGTGCCTTGCATTCCCTTTCAAAGTAGCGTATTTGGTTACAGTTGTAACACTTGACTTTGCTTTTATCAAGCTCAAACTTTCCACTCGCTGTATTGCTAGGAAACTTCCTTCTTGTCCTCTTATATAACTTCTTGGCTCTATGAGTGTGAAGAGCTACCTGCTGGACTATTTCCATGTACTCTAGATCATCTGGATGGATACAGTCCAGATCTTAAAGGGTGAATAGAAAGTTACCTAAGATTTCATCAGAAGATACAAAGTGTAGAGATTAATGAAAAGGCTGATGCAACTCAAACATCCAAAGTCGATCCTGCATGCTGCACAAGTGCATTGAAGAAGAATTCTTAGGAAGTTTCACACATGCAACTGAAATACTCTAAGTGTGAAATCTTCCAAAGCCAAGACCAATATCTTCCGAAGCCAAATATGAAGTCTTCCGAAGCCTCAGAGACGAAGTCTTCCAAAGCTTCAACTGATGAAGACAGATTTCTTCCGAAGACTTTTGACACATGCTTTATCTGATGTACTTTTCCATAAAGCTGGACACCTTTTCGCTGCATCTTTATAAGGTCACCAACTTACATGAGTTGGTGAAAAGGTCCATGCTTTTGGTAACTGTACATTGAGGTCTTAAGTCTGTTACTGTCTACTTCATGTACTTTATCCTTTTTGTAAAAGATAAGGATGTGAGCTATGGCATGTCATAGTCACTAGTCAAAAGGCAATTTGCCTTTTGACTCTACATTGATTTTGTTTGTGTCTAGTCAATTGTATCTAGCTGGCTTTCAAAGTATAGCCGATTGTAGGATTTAGTATAAGTATCTCATGTTCTTGTATCTTTCCATTATGCTTTATAACACTTGTAATAGAACATAGAGAAAGCAATATACTGCATTCTTGAAACACCATACACTTGTGTTCTCTTGTTCTATCTCTTATTTTACTTGTGTTCTTAGTGTCTTATTATGGTTAATCCAGTTTACTATTTGATTAAGTTTGTTTAATCTCCTCTTTGTTGTATTGTGTTGTAAGTGACCCCCTTCACCGGTCCTGCATTTGGTATCAGAGCTTTCCAGGCTCTTGATATAAGATCTCACCATCTTAAGATCCCTCACATACACAAATACTAAACTTTTCAAATGGCAACCATTTCTAAGACTGATATGGAAACTGGAACCATGAACAAGTCCTTACTGATCACTCTTGATGAGTTTGATACCTGGTGTTTGAGAATGGAAGGTTTCATCAAGTCTCTTGATTCAAGAATGTGGAAGTCTATTGAAAATGGACCTTTCATACCTAGCACCCCCTCTGCTACTGGTGCTGGTATGATCCCCAAGGATGTGGCTAACTACTCTGATGAAGATAGGAAGAGAGTAGAGATAGACAGAAAAGCCATGACAACCCTTCAAACTGCCCTTCCAAACTCTGTGTACAGAGGTTTCAAGAATTGCAAAATAGCCAAGCAGCTGTGGGATGCACTGAAACTGATGTATGAGGGTTCCTTTGAAGCCAAGGAGAAAAAGAAGGATCTCCTGAAGTAGCAGTTTGAAAACTTCACCTTCAAAACAGGTGAAACCATGACTCAGCAATACTTTAGGTATGTTGAGATTGTGGATACCCTTATGGATGGAGGAGTTTCTCTTGAGAATAGAGACATTGTAAGGAAGTTCATGTCCTCACTTCCTAGGCAGTGGACACACTACTGTATGGTGATCAAGAGGACTGAAAATCTCAAAACTCTTACTCTGACAGAGTTATATGGGATTCTCAGTGGCTACCAGATGGAGATGAACATGCAAGGTTCATCTGGAAACTCCAACAATCAAATGGGTTCATCCCTACATGTGGTTGAAAAGGATAGCATAGAACCCAAACATCATCTCATATGCTACCCTGACAACTCACCAAAGGGTCCTTTCATCACCTTCCCAGAGACACCAAGGGAGAATTACACTCAAGGAAGCCCATTCCAAGAGACAAGCTCTTCTCAAGCTTTTGTGTCTTCTGATGAAAGCTGTGGCAACTCTCTTTTCACCCTTGAAGACCTGGATTGTATTCATCCAGATGATCTGAAATACTTGGAAATAGTCCAGTAGATGGCTCTTCTCACTCACAGAGCCAAGAAGTTCTACAAGAGGACTGGAAGGAAGTTTCCAAGTAATGCAACCAGTGGAAAGTTTGGTATAGACAAAGGAAAAGTCAAGTGTTACAACTTTAACTTGATGGACCACTTTGCTAGAGAGTGTAGGGAACCTAAAACAAGTGGTGGCCAAACACAGTCCAGACCTAACTACACTAACAAAGCTCTCTAGAATGAGAAGTCAAAGCAGCAAGCTGCTGTTGCTGTTGAAGAAGGAGGCTTTGACTAGAGCTTTCAGGTGGAAGATGCTTCTCCAAACCAAACATTGATGGCAAATCATGATGAAGCCAAGGTATTGGAACATCTCTGTACTCCTGAATGCATTGCTAAAGTCAATAGATACAGGTCCTATAATTTGGAGATGAGATCTGACCTTGAGTCCTTAAACATTTTAAAATCTGATTTTAGAAAGTCTGAAAATGATTATAAACTAAAGATAGAGGACCTAGAGAAAACCATTTCAATTCTAAAACATGAACACATAGATTTTAGGACTCAAATCAAAGATCTCATAACCAAACTGACTAAGTGCCAGGCTGAGCTTGTGATCAGCAAAGCCAGGGCAGAAAAGAGTGTTCTTGAAGAAGAGACCTTCAAGAACATGATATCCTCATCCCTGCACAACAAGGTGTGCTGTCAAAACAGGCAGGGACTGGGATCCAATAAGATAGCTCCTCCATACACAATCTTGTCTGTAAGACCTCCTAGGTGTGGAACTTATGAAGATGAGCTTCCTCTCATAGATCCTATGATTGAAGAGGATAAAGAAGAGATAGTGAAGAATTCCTCTGAGAAGAGTGAAGAGGAGGATTCCAAGTAGGGCCACTATCCTTCTGAGGAGAAGAAGAAGACTGGGATGACCAAGTCCATGAGAAAGAACTTGATCAGAAAGAGCAAAAGAAAAGCAAGTAAGGCTCAAGAGATCAATGCTACTTTTGACTCTAAGCAGAAACAAGTTTTCATATCTGCAGGGTTTGAAGTAGTAAGGACTGAAGACATAAATCAAAACTCTTTTGCAAAGAGTTTTGGTTCTTGTTCAACTCATCTTAGTAACAAGAAGAAGACTGATCTGTTGTGTACCACTGCTGCATAGCTTGGATCATCAAACTCCAAGAACAGTTCCTAGCCCAAAGGACTATCTCAGCATCTGCAAAGCTGAAGGTGGAGAAGGGATAAGACCAAAGACAGTCTTGTTCCCAGCAGAAGACTCTTGTGAAGAAGAAAATAGTGTGTGTCATGTGTGAAAGTACCACTCACATTGCTAAGGATTGTCCATACAATCCTAAAGGTACTGTCCATATGACCAAGACAAAGACTTCAAAGAGTTCCAAGAAGATTCAAGCTTCGGAAGGAAAACCTGTTTCCTTCGGAAGCTCCAAATCTAAGAAGAAGGCAAGTGGAAAATTACCCTCGGAAGAGAAGTTGGTCTCGGAAGAAAGGAGTTCTTCCGAAGCACTAAAGTCTGCTGCAGTGTCAGCAGAATCTTTCGAAGGTTCAGTCATCAAAACTTCCGAAGTTCCAAAAGCTTCTGAAGTTTTGAAGGTCAAGTCCAAGACTCAAAGGTGGTGTGGAAGTCTAAGAAAGACCAAGTGACTGAGAATTCTCCATCAACAACAGCTCAAGATCCTCTTAGCACAACCATAGGATCTATTACTATTGCATTACCTTTTGTTTCTGAGCCCAAGACAAGCAATGTTTGGGTTTCTAAATGTAACTAATCATTTTCTTTGTGCAGGGACATTTCAAGACAAACAAAAATGTCTGGATCATTGATAGTGGTTGTTCCAGGCACATGACAGGCAATAGGTCACTACTCCAGAACTTTGAAAGGATTGATGTAGGACCAGTTGCTTTTGGAGGAGATGTAGGTGGTTACATTTCAGAAAGGGGCATGGTCACAAATGGTAAGCTCAGCATTGAAAAGGTAAACTTTGTTAAAGAGCTTTGGTACAATCTTCTTAGTGTATCCCAATTTTGTGATCAGAGTCATAACATGCTCTTTACTGAGCATGAGTGCATTGTTCTCAAGCCTAGTGTGGTCATTCCTCATGAGCATATCCTGCTTAGAGCCCCCAGGAAAGGGAACATGTACAAGATAGATTTGCAAGAAACATCTCCCTCTGGAGAAGTTTTATGCTTTACGTCTAAAGCCAATAGTGATGAGTCTTTTTTGTGGCATAAAAGAATGTGCCATGTAAACTTTAAAAACATGAATAACTTAATTAAGAATGATTTGGTAACTGGAATACCAAAGAAAGAGTTTACAAGTGATGACCATTGTGTTGCATGCCTGAAAGGGAAGCAACATAAGGTATCTCACAAGCCTAAGGAAAGGAACTCCATCACTACACCCGTACACTTGTTACATATGGATCTCTTTGGCCCCACTAGTGTAATGAGTCTAGGAAGTACCTCTTATTGTTTAGTGATCACAGATGACTTTACAAGATTCACTTGGGTCTTCTTCCTTAGAACTAAGGATGAGACTCTTAAGATTCTGAAGAATTTCATCTTAAAGATTGAGAATCAATCTGATCACAAGGTCAAGATCATAAGATGTGATCAAGGAACTGAATTTAAGAACCAAATCCTTGATACATTTTGTGATGAAAAGAGTATTACAAGACAATACAGTGCTCCTATGACTTCTCAGCAGAATGGTGTTGCTGAGAGGAGAAACAGGACACTGATTGAAGCTGCAAGAATCATGTTGTCTGACTCTATGATGCCAATCACCTTCTGGGCAGAGGCAGTCAACACTGCCTGCTATGTGCAGAACAAAGTTTTAGTGGTCAAGACTCATGGCAAGACTCCTTTTGAACTTTGGCACAAGAGGAAACCTTTCATTGGTTTTCTCAGGTCATTTGGATGTCCTTGCACCATCTTGAATACTAAAGATCAAATTGTCAAGTTTGCTGAGAAATCAGATGATGGACATTTTATGGATACTCTTCTCAAGCTAAGGCTTATAAAGTATACAATCTCAGAACCAAAATTGTTGAGGAGTCAGCCAATGTGACTTTCAATGAACACACACCCTGTGTGGTTAGTTCTAGTCCTGATTGGCTATTTGATTTTGATTTAGTTACCAATTGTTTTAATAAATCTTGTGAGAATGTTTCAGGATCTGCAGAAAATTTAAATACAGGTGATCTTGATCCAAGATTTGAGCTAAGAAGACCTTCAACTCACACATCTTCAGCTTTAGTTGGAACGACTTCTGCAAATGAGGTGTCTATCAGCACTACAATGACAAACTCAGCTGATACATCTGGGGTGCCTTCAAATTCCAGCTCAGAGGCTCCACAACTAGATAAGAACATCTCAATTGTGGAAGACAACAATGGTGGTGGTGACAGTGATCAAAAATTTATTGATGCTACTAACCACACCATAGATGAGAACATTAATGATGTCACACACTGCTTGGATCAAGTTTCTCTTGAAAAGTGTGCTGATGTGGTGGTAGAAACATCTATGCCAGATCTAAATTTCTCTAATTTAGATCTTTCTCAATAACTTGCTGTGATCCCTCAGCTTAGGATCCACAAGTCTCACCCCACCACAAACATCATTGGAGATGTTGTCATATGGGTAAGAACAAGAGGACAAACCCATGAAGCAAATGTTTGTCTTCACTATTTTTTCCCACACAAGCTAGTGTTGTACCCACACCTACTGTTTCCCTACCACCCACTCAGCCTCAATTTACCCTCACTTACCAAAGAAAATCCAAACGACCCCTGCTCAGACTATTCAGTTTGTGGAGGTCCCCATATACTCACCCACACAAGAGGAAGTGGACACTGGAGCTCCCACTTCTCCTGAGGAGGAAACCACTCCTATCTTTTCAAGAATCAGTGTTGAGGTTCCTCAAGCCCAGCCTGATGAGCTCATTAGCCAACTACCTTAAGCCATCAGTCTGAGTCTCAACACTTAAGTGATCAACCTTCAGGGGACAGTTACCATCCCCAGCCTATAGATCTCAACCAACCAATTCCCAACCTTGATTTCTATACTGATGAAGATCTAGGTTTTAGTGAGTATAATAAGTCTCTCTTCTTTACCCCTACTCAAAGAGAGATGAATACTCCTGAGTCTCCTATATCTATCGCACATCAGTCACCTACAAGTGAGGTGGACACTTCTGAACCTGTTCAGGATGTCCATAAGGAAAAGGCTCTCACTTCTAAAAGTGATTACATCATTAAGACCTCAACCATGGCAACTCAGGTCACTAACATCTCAACTAAGATAGCCAGTGAGCAGAGGAAAACCAACAGCCAAGAACCTGAAGCTGGTGGTGAGAGAGAGGACTTTGCTCCAATCATCTTATCCCCCAATGATTCTTCTGATGAAGATGAGGGGAATCTGAGACTAAAGGTGCACAAACTGTCTAAACATGCACCTATTTAGTCTCAAAGGTTAGTCACCTTGAATCTCAGGTGACTACCTTACACAACAGGTTTAATGATCAGCAACTTGAGATTTCATATCTTAAGGAAAAAATGGCTGGGAGACCCTTAAGAAGAGCTCAACCAAGAACACAAGAACCTGTGGATGCGATTGACCTATCTTCCAGCTCACCTATGCAAGTGGGTGATGCTACCAAAAAGGGGAGAAAGTCATTACAGCTACAGAACCTAGGAGTTCTTCAGAGAGAGTGGACATTAAGGACTCACCATCCTCACTTGCAAATGTGCATTCTCAGCAACCTCCTCAAATTCACATTGATGTGGACTACACAGACTCCTTCATACAGAGTCTGTTTGAGGATGGGATACCAAGGGCTATATCATCTTCACCATCTTCCAATCATATCATTAGGTGGATGTATGACAACAACAGGAAAGCCCTAATCATCATAAGAGTTCAAGGGCAACAAGAAGTCTTAAATTTTCAGACTTTGAACTACTATGAAGGTCTGGATCTAGTCAACATGCCACTTGTCAATCCAAGCAAATCAAGACAAGCTGATAGGCTGGCTCAAAGAATCCAAGACAGGATCACTGAAGAGTTCAGCTTCAAAAAGAGACTCAGGCAATCAGGCAATGCCATCAGTCAACTGGATCTTAAGGCAGACCCTAAGATTAGTTTCATAGGGGAAACCTTGACTGAAGGCCCAGTGGCAGAACTTGAGAGCCCTATCTCATCATCATCAACTACTGTTGAGATCCACACTCCTATTGAGACACCTGCTGGTGAAGGTGCTTCTCAACCTCTCTCTGGCCAGAGCTAAGAAGCTACATCAAGCAATGAAGGCCAAAGCTCTCTCTATCCTGAGTCACAAAGGTCTGTGAGTGACAAAGGGAAAAGAAAGATGTCATCTGAGGAGATTGAGGAGGAGGAGAGAGAGAGGAAAAGGAGGCTGAGGGGGAAAGTTCCTCTGCTGAGTCTTCAAGACTCATGGAGTCTGCTATCAGGGCTGCCCCAGACTAGATACTCAGAATGATGAATTAAGGGCAGTCAGGATAAATTATCTGCAGACAAGGAACTATGACATAGACAGTGTCATTTCTCTCCCCTTAGATGAGTTGAATGAATTGGTTGACCTGGAAAGGTCAAGGGAGAAGAAGAAGGCAGAAGATGTAGAGCTTCTAGTACAAATAAAAGAAGAAAGAACAAAGAAAAGATTGTACAAACATGTGCCTACCCTCTCCCCAGTTCAAGAAAGTCCTGCACAAGAGGATGTGGTTCAACAAGAACCTCAAGTAGATAAAGAAAAAGAAAGAATCAGGATGATCAACTACTTGAGTGCCACAAGCCTCTATCAGGCAGAAGCACTTCTTCCCTTGTCCTTTGACTATGTTCAGTTTGAGTACTTAAAACAACTTGAACGTGAGATAATCATGGATAGAAAGACAACTAAGAAAAATCTAAGGGAATAAGCTACAAAATCAAGAGCCATCATCCAAAAGAGCATGAAGAAGTCTGCTGACAGGTAGAGGATGATGAGCTTCTTGAAGCTATATGGATTCTCCAAAAGGAGACTTGGCCCCATGTCTCTATCCACTATGGATGAGCATATTAGGGTGATCAAGCAGAAGATCAAAAGTGGAGAGCTCATTGACTTACACTCCACTCCAAGTCAAGCCCCACCTAAAGTGGAGGTTAAGGTGAACAACCAGAGACAACACAACCTGGGCCTCCTGCTGAAACTCAGCAAGCTTCATCTTCCGATCCATAGCAGGGTCAACCTCCCTCTCCTTCTGAGCCTGAGAGAGGGGAAGTCCCAACTGAGAAAGAAAACAAAGATCAATCTTGTACTGCATGCTAGTCTTTTCAGTTAAAACCTATAAAGAGAATGAAGAGGATGGCTTCTAAACCAAAGCCAAAGAAGAAGAAGAATGCACCCTCTTCTAAACCCCAAGATGAGTCAGATGATCCTGAGGATGTGCAGCCAGAGGATGCTACATGAACTCCAATTCAAACAGATCCTCTAGTATCAGGAAGACCCATCTTGTCTTGGACATACACCACAAATCCAGAAAGATGGCATGTCATTAGAGATCAAGGCACTAAAGACATTTACACATGGCAAGATATGTTTCAGTTGCCTCTGCATGATCTCTTTGATATGAGAAGACATTTTGACAGTCTGAAGGATCCTGATCACCTTATGAATAAAGGAATGGTGATCATCCTAATGAGGACTGTTGATATCTGAAGTCTACTAAGTCTTTTGGTAGCATTAGCCTAGGGGGAGTTTGTAGAGATTAATGAAGAGGCTGATGCAACTCAAACATCCAAAGTCTATCCTGTATGCCACACAAGTGCATTGAAGAAGAATGCTTAGGAAGTTTCATAAATGCAACTGAAATACTCTAAGTGTGAAATCTTTCGAAGCCAAGACCAATATCTTCTGAAGCCAAGACCAATATCTTCTGAAGCCAAATATGAAGTCTTCCGAAGCCTCAGAGACAACGTCTTCCCAAGCTTCAACTTATGAAGACAGATTTCTTCCAAAGACTTTTGACGCATGCTTTATCTGATGTACTTTTCCATAAAGTTGGACACCTTTCCGCTGCATCTCTGTAAGGTCACCAACTTACATGAGTTGGTGAAAAGGTCCATGCTTTTGGTAACTGTACATTGAGTTCTTAAGTCTGTAACTTTCTACTTCATGTACTTTATCCTTTTTGTAATAGATAAGGATGTGAGCTATGGCATGTCATAGTCACTAGTCAAAAGGCGATCTGCCTTTTGACTCTACATTTAATTTTGTTTGTGTCTTGTCAATTGTATCCAGCTGGCTTTCAAAGTATAGCCGGCTATAGGATGTAGTTTTGTAACACTTGTAATAGAACATAGAGAAAGCAATATACTACATTCTTGAAAAACCATACACTTGTGTTCTCTTGTTCTATCTCTTATATTACTTGTGTTCTTAGTGTCTTATTGTGGTTAATCTAGTTACTGTTTGATTAAGTTTGGTTAATCTCCTCTTTGTTGTATTGTATTGTAAGTGACCCCCTTCACCGGTCCTGTACAAAGGCATGTCAAGAACTTGTCTCTTGGAATGGGCTTCCTTGAGTGTAGCTTTCTCTTGGTGTCTCCGGGAAGGTGATGAAAGGACCCTTTTGTGAGTTTCTAGGGTAGCATACCCTTTCAGTCATATGCAGGGCTGAAGTACCGTTACGCTGCTTGATTTTCATTTGACTATTCTAAACTACTGATTGTTGTGATCTAACGATTGCTAGTGTTTTTCCAGGTAATGCGCGACAATTTTCACTCAAAATTTCCATCAATCCATGCCCTAATGATCGAATTAAAGCCCTAAACTGACCTGAGACTTAGTTTGCCTAAGAAACCTATAAAACTAAGTATATTGGTCAAATTAAGGTTATTAGGTGTTATGTCAGTCATTTGCGAGTCTAATGAGCCAAACCACGACGTCTAACATCAAGTTTTGCTCAAACTTTGAATTTGAATGGTAAAACAGTCTGTCATGCGAATGAACACCCTGATGAACTTCATTGCACAACTAAACCATGCGTATGAGTTCAGTCGCACGAATGGTGTAAACGCATGGGATAGCATACGACTAAGCCTAGTCGCATGCTTAGTCGTACGTATAAGCTCATTTGTACGACTAGATCTAAGTCATATAGTTCATTCGCATGACTAGATCTCATTCGCACAGTTCATTCGCACGAAAGAACAGAAGATTTCAAGCCCAATGTATCAAATTGTTACTCATTGACACATTCTAACGTTTATTTACAATGTGTAACAGATGGCAAGTCGTTGGACTATGAGCATGAAGCATAACATTTGTGCTCATCTAGATCTGACCTCCCGGAACTGTTGGAGCATATATAGTCATATATAGTGTGTCCGTCGCTTGTCGAATAGTCTAGGCTTAATGTAATACACCTGATATGTTGTAAACACATGAAACTGGGTCATTCGCAGGAGCATATGCGAATGAGATTCAGTCGTACGACTGAACCATGCTAATGGACCAGCCGTGCGACTGAGAGATGCGATTGGGACATTCGTAAGACTGAACCACAAGTATGATTCAGTCGTTCGATTGAACCATACGCATGGTCCAGTCGTTCGATTGAACCATATGCATGGTCCAATGGCACGAATGGGCCCAGTCGCATCTAATATGTAGAGAAAAAGGATTACGAAAAGGGTTTTGAGAGGAAGTCTGCCCGGAGCCTAGGGCTGCCGGATGAGAGGGGAGATCATGCTCGATCTTCCCCTTGCCAAGAGTCTTGATTCTTATGTTGTAACGAGCTTGTAATTGTTAGGTTTTATCAATGAAACCATTCAATTATAGTTCGTATTATCGATTGACTTTTGGTTTGTGCTGTTGTTTATCCTTCCGTCAAGAACATGCTCGGATGTTTATCGATCCAAACCGATTTCACAATTGGTATCAGAGCCGGTTACTGCCGGAATGATCTAACAATCATTCTAGCAGCCCGAGCTCTTGATTTCTGGATCAAAGTTCAGATCTTGACGTTAAACCCACTTCGTGTTCTTCATGTTTTGCTCAGATCTTGTTACGTGTGTTGCTTCCATGTTAAAATCGAATTCAAAACCACGTTCCTATCACCCTTTCGAATCTGATGATGCCTACTTTGTTTCAGTTCATGTTAAATTCGTCAGATTAGGGTTTTGGGTAGCCCTGGCGGCTCCAGATCTGAAAATCTGCGTGCAGACCCGTTCATGCGACTGGGCCATACGATTGGAGCATTCGTACGACTGGACCATGCGAGTCGACCATTTGTACGACTGGACCAGTCGTATGTTAGTCGTGCGACTGAACTAGTCGTATGTTCAATCGCACGAATGAGCCATCCCCATTGACTCATCCGCATTTGTTCTAGACCAAAAGAAAAAAAAGAGTCTGTAACTGCTTCTTGCATATATTTGAGGATGGGCAAAGCATATTCACCATGAGGTTCTTTTGTCAAATAAGTTCGATGTATACCCCATGATTCGTCGGACTTCCAGAATAGGTGAATGTAATTGGAACATGAAAGAGAGAAGAGAAGATGTCAGCAGTCGGTGTTGATTTTGTGGGGTAGTCAGGAGCATTTGACTACTTATGGGCCAATCAAGTTATATTTATCCGCACAAAGAGGATTCTCATTCTTAGGGGGAATCCATGTATAAAGAAATTGAAAACGCAATCAGAAAGTGATGATGTGAGCAGGTTTCTGATGATGAATCTACATGCATGCTGATTTGTTTGATATTATCAGCTGTGGATTGGAACCTTCAACTTTTTGCCTAATACACCCTGTGAAGACGCCAGAAGAGCACAATGTCCATATATTGGGATATGCTGAATGTGAGGGGGAATTTATGCAGGTGGTGATGTTAATCAGGTTAGCCTGTGTGAAGATTGAAGCAATGGAAAACTGTTCGTATCATTATCTGGAAAAATCAGTATATGGGAATATTCTCTGCTATGATGGTGTTCTACAAAGTAAACGAAAGCTGTTGTGCCTAAATTTATTTTCAGGGATGTGTGTAACCTGAGGATCGGCAACGTTGGCTAATATGGTTTTCGTTTGATTCTATTGGCAACCAGAGCAAAGATTGACTGAAGATTGTAAGAGGTGTTATCTACTATTCGCAAGCAACGTCCAGGGGAATTTGTTGGAGCATATATAGTCATATATAGTGTGTGCGTCGCTTGTCGAATAGTCTAGTCTTAATGTAATACACCTGATATGTTGTATACACATGAAACTGGGTCATTCGCAGGAGCATATGCAAATGAGATTCAATTGTACGACTGAACCATGCTAATGGACCAGCCGTGCGACTGAGAGATGCGATTGGGACATTCGTAAGACTGAACCATAAGTATGGTCCAGTCGTACGATTGAACCATACGCATGGTCCAGTCATACGATTGAACCATACGCATGGTCCAATCGCACGAATGGGCCCAGTCGCATCTAATACGGGCCGAGGCCTATATATTACCAGTTTCAATGTGTAGAGAAAAAAAGGATTATGAAAAAGGTTTTGAGAGGAAGTCTGCCCAGAGCTTAGGGCTGCCGGATGAGAGGGGAGATCATGCTCGATCTTCCCCTTGCCAAGAATCTTGATTCTTATGTTGTAACGAGCTTGTAATAGTTAGGTTTTATCAATGAAACCATTCAATTATAGTTCGTATTATCGATTGACTTTTGGTTTGTCCTATTGTTTATCCTTCCGTCAAGAACATGCTCGGATGTTTATCGATCCAAACCGATTTCACAGGAACACAGCTGATTTCTCTGCATTATTACATTCTTACGGAGATCGAGGATCTTCCGTGCTATATCAACTCCGTGCACTCCGTACCGTTCAGTTCTGTAGGCTTTCTAGGAAGCGCTGTCCTCGACAGGTCCTCAAAGCCCCATTGTATCAGGACCTCCATTTTTGGTAAGGCTATAGAGATCACTGAGGAAGATCTCAGGACAGTCTGGGAGTTTGGGGATGATGCTGACTGCCCAACACGACTACCCCCACTGACCGTACGAGGCTGTTTTCTACGGGCCAAGTACTTGGGGGATATCAACATAAGTGTGCTCAACAAGAGCAACCAGTGCCCCCAATTTAAGTACTTGGCCCATGTGCTGCTGAAGAGCATTGCCTTAAGGAAGGGAGTCGGATCATATTCAAAACGCCTATATGGCGTTGGTATTGAACCATCCATTCTGCTTCTCGAGGATGATCTTCACCTACCTGGTGGAGAACATCGAGGCGAAGGGAAAGGAGGGCTTTTGCATGTACCCTCGCTTTATGCAGATGATTATTGACCAAAGGCTCCCTTCGCTGCCGAAGGAGAAAGAGGATGTCGTGGTGCTCGACGTCATAGATGACACCACCCTTGGGAGGATGAAGGTGTACAAGGGGAAGTAGGTGAAACCCCCTGTCAGGCGACTGTTTGGACATCTGGCCCATGAAGATTATGTGGCGCCAACTCGAAGGAAGCGGCGTCACGATGACAGTGACTCAGACACTGAGCAGATTGTGCTTCCCAATGATGACTCGGATGATGATGACAGTGGTGATGGTGGAGACACTGGCCCCACCCCATCTAGGGCCACCAATACAGATGTTACACCTCCATCATCCACCCGAGGAGGAGCATAGATTGCGGGATCCTATCAGGACTTCTGACCTGATGAGGAGGTGGAGTTGGATGAGGAGCCATTGACTCGAACGGTGGGCAGCAAGGTGGTTGCCACCGAGCGAGGGGTTCAGGCGGTTGGAGGACGCCCGGGCGAGTATGGGGAGACTACTGCTAATCCTACCTACACCCCAGGCCAGCCCAACATCCTAGGGGGAGCATCCTCCTTGAAGGGTTCAAGGAAAAAGAAGTGGCTCAGCCCCACGAGATGAAGCCCAAGAGACGAGGTACACGTTGATCACTACCTCTTCCCCTACTGCCACCACACCTACCACCACCACCACCTCACCCACTACCACTACTACCACTCCACCAACTATTACCACCACACCTCCACCTTCCACTACTACCACTCACCCATCATTACACCACACCTCCACTTCCACTACTACAGCCACACCTCCACCATCTACACATGCCACCACCCATATACACTACAGCCACCACCACTACCACCACCCACAGAGCTGGGACCTCATCTCAGGTCCCTCTGACAATTGGATCCTCTTTCCTCACAGTTGGGTTAGAGGAGCAGCTAGCCAATCTTAACCGGATTGTGCTTAAGTTGCTGGCTACTGATGAGCGGTGAGCTACTTAGCTCAATTAGTTGATGGAGCTCACTATCTCCCAGGGACGAGAGATAGCTGAGCTTCGTGAGCAGCATACCTCGTCCGTAAAGTGGATACATGATCTTGAGGTGCAGAACAAGAAGTTGAAGCTGAGGCTCAAAGGCTCTAAAGATGAGCCTCTCAAGATCAGAGAGGGAGATGATGATGACGGTGATGACGATGATGATGAGGATGAGGATGATGATGAAGATGAGACAGAAGAAAGAGGTGATGATGGTGCAGGAGAGAAGGAGGGAGGAGATGATGCGGCTGCATCGCCTTCCCCACAAACCAAAGAAAGGTGCTCCAAGAAGGCATAGGATCAGGGAGCCTCGTCCTCAGCCCCGTTTGCAGAAGTGCCCATGATTCAGTTGAAAAGTAATGTTTAGATGTTTATGTATTTTTAAATCCTATGTAATTGAATCATGTATTAAACTTATGTACTTATGTTTATATATATTTGATATCAACTGTCTTGATTGTTGACAAATGATTGTTGCGTTAAATGTTTAAATCAAGCAGATCAACCATCTCAGTAAGATGAGTATGATGTTGCTCCCCTATAGCAAATCAAGTCTCAATTCACTATGATACTTGATTTGCAAGGGATTGTCAGGAGGTCTGTGAGTTATACCCCCACAGAAGGAGAAATAATTCATGACCTTACTCATGAGCAACTTGCGGAGATGTTCCAGCTGAATCTGGATGAAATTATTAAAGATGCCCCTACCGTTGACGTGGCTAGTTACGACAGGCTTAATGATGTGGACGAAATAGAGATTGAAGACGTCACAGCCCAGCGTTATCCAGAGTATGCTGACAGAGAGGGAAATGTAGTCCCTAATCTCGGTGATACTCTCATCAGTGATACGTTTGAAAAACTGGATCAGATGGAGCAAGAGTCCGAGAAGAATAAGGATCAAGCCCAAGCCTCAGACACCAATGTCAATATCAAAAAGGTTGAATGGGCGGATTCTTTTGCAGAGATCCAAGCCCAACGCACTACTCCAAAGCCGAGTGGCTACACCAAGCTCTACAAAGTGAATAAACATCTAAAGGTGTCAAGAAAGATTATAGCTTGGGCATATTTTGAGGATCTAAACGTGTATGCCGTGAAGAGAGAGAAGGGCATAGAGTACTTTAGGTTTCCACATGATCTAAAGACTCTTCGCGGTTTTGAGCTCAACCAGCTGGCGCGACTGAAGTTGCTTTATGCTAATCCAAAGAAAATGTCAGGTTGGTTTGAGGCTGCATTGCAGAAAGAGTACCACACCAGGTGGGTCAACTTCAAACCTCAACAACTGACGAGGAACATCAGACGGTCTGAAGTTGATCCTATTACTGGAAAACTAAAGATAGTGCTAAAGTGGAGTCCTCCACGCACAATGTCAAGAATCCCTCTAAGGGAAATGCCACAAGACTTCACTCCATACTTTAAGTGGTGGTACTATGATTGGAGAACAGGTGAAGCAGTTATTGTCTTGCAAAAAGAGCGCCAAATGGATACAATTCGGGTATTTGACCCAATGTGGCTGACTAACTTGTCTGCTGATGATGCATAGACATTATACAAGTGGCCACTATTTTATGATACGCAAGACATTATACAAGCCCTCAAGTTTCAAAATGTTATAAGGCTCTGTTTCACATTTGAGATACACGCTGGAGCTACAAGAGAGGAGAAGTACAAGAAGTTAAAAGAGCTAATGAAGAATGTTAGAGAATGATGTAAACTAGATCCAAGGGGGAGTTTGTTGATATATGTGTACCTAGTTTAGGAGATTAATGTAAAATGTCTTTCATGTCTTACATATATGTAATTGATTGGGTATGAATGGAATGAAATATGTGGTTGATGTTTATAATGTATAATATTTAATTGTTTATTGTGTGATAACGCATATTGAACTAACTATATAGGTTTGTGGTTGTTTACATAATTCTTAGTCAATAATGATTGAGAAACACGTTTAAACTTAATCATGTGAAGTTCTCATGCGAATGGACCATGCTAATGGACCATACGCATGAATACTTCCTGCTAATGGACCAGTCGCATGACTGAACAGGAGACTGGATCAGTTGCACAAGTGAGACATAAGATTGCCTTAGTCACATGACTGAACCTTCAGTCGTACAGATGGATCAACCGCATGCTTAAGTTGCACGACTGAACCATGCTAATGGTTTAGTCGCACGATTAGAAGACCCTAAATTATAAATACCACCTAATTCATGGAAAAACGTAACAATTAGAATCCCTACGCACAAAATCGTACCCTAGTCGTCCAAAAACCCAAGAAGATCTGTTCCTAGTTCATAAATCACAATTAATTATCTTACAATCATTCTTAACATTTTGATTCATTCTTAGATTGATTATACTATCATTCACACTGACTGGATCACCAATCAAATAGGATTCCGCACTATTTGATTTGGTATACACGTAAATCAATTAGTACTCCGTACCTTAACGGTCCTAACATGAACCTTGCATGTTCATCTCCATCTGCTATCCACTGAGAATACCATAAAACTCAGTCAAAGTGAAAGTCTTAAGGTTCTCAGTCCTCTTGATAACAAAACAATAATGTGTCCATTGCATAGGAACAGAGGATATGAACTTCCTTACAATGTCCCTGTTTTCAAGAGTCACTCCAACATCTACTAGAGTGTCCACAATCTCAACATCCCTGATGTATTGTTAAGTCATGGTTTCACCTGTTTAAAGGTAAAGTTTCAAACTGTTGTTTCAGGAGATCCTTCTTGTTCTCCTTGGCTTCAGTAGAACCCTCATACATTAGTTTCAATGCATCCCATAACAATTTAGTTGTTTTGCATTTCTTGAAACCTCTATATACAGAGTTTGGAAGCGCAGTCTGAAGGCCTGTCATGGCTTTCTGATCAATCTCTACTCTCTTTCTATCTTTATCAGAGTAGTCAGCCACAGCCTTTGGAATCATACCAACTCCAGCAGTAGTTGAAGAGGTGCTTGGTTTGTAAAGTCATGAGATAACAAATTCCCACATCCTAGAGTATTGAGACTTGATGAAACCTTCCATTTTTTGGCACCAGGTGTCAAAGTCTTCAAGAGTGATTAGTGGGGACTTTGTCATGATTCTAGTTTTCATATCAGCTTTAGTGATAGCTACCATTGAGATGTTAAGTAGTTTGTGTGTGAGGGATCTTAAGATGGTGAGATCTTACTATCAAGAGCCTCGAATGCTTTGATACCAAAAGCATGGGCCTTTTCACCAACGTGTGAAAATTGGTGAGTCAAACATAGTCGTAGCGGAAAGGTGGTCCAGCTTTATGGTAAAAGGTACATAGGATAAAGCATGTACTCAAAAGTCTTCGGAAGAAATTTCTCTGCATAAACTAGCTTCAGAAGACTTTGTCTCCGAAGCTTCAGAAGACTTTGTTTTTGGCTTTGGAAGATATTGGTCTTGGCATCAGAAGAATTCACACTTAGAATGTTTTCTAATGCAGAATATGAAACTTTCAAAGCATTCTACTTCAGCACTTTGTGCATGCATGCAGGACAGACTATTTGGATGTTTTGGTTGCTTCAGCCTTATATGAAATCTTACAGTAATTATGTAACGCCCGGTTATTTTTTTAAAGTTAGTAAAGAAAGAATAAAGTGAAGAAAAAAGAAAGAAACACCATTTTACCATAGTTGAGGGGTAAAAAGTGTCAAAAGAAAAAAATCTTAAAAAGTTGGTGATAAAGGTGGCATGGGCGCCCATCACTCTCTCTTCACACTAAACCTCGGATATTTTAGAGAGAGAAAGAAAGGAGAGCTGAAAACTCTCAGGTTTTTGAAGAACAAGAGCAAGGAGTCGAATTGAAGGTAAGAATTCATGGTTTTAAGATGTTCTTAACTGGCCTTAGCCTCGGTTATATGCTTATATGTGTTTATATGTGTTCGAGTGTGTTTTTGGTGGGTTTCTAGGAGGTTGAACTCATTTGCAAATGAGTTTAGAAATAGTGGCCCATGCGCCTAACGGAAAGAACTATCTAAGTGTCCCATGCGCCTAGAAATAGGCTGAAATTTTCTAAGTGCCCAGACGCCCAGGATTCCTATGCGCCTAGCCACTCATGCGCCTGCATAGTGCCCATGCGCCTAGAATTGCCCAGAAATGACTAAGTGTTGCCCATGCGCCCCGATAGTGTCCATGCGCCTGAAAGTTGCCCATGCGCCTAAGTGTTCCCCATGCACCCGAAAGGCCATGAGCCTGCCTCATGCACCTGCATAGTGCCCATGTCCCTAAAGACTAAGATTAATTTTATGATTTTTGGGAAAAATGACTACTAAAGGTGTGATCTTCAGTACTTTCCTACTATCAGTACTAGGTACTAAAGGATTTGTAACAGCTGAAGACTGGTAATTCGACTGTTTTCCATCCGTCCTAATAGACTGTTTGATGGATTCCTCAGCAGTTGTTAGTCCTTGTATTTCAACTGATTTGAAATGCTTTCAGATGTTGGGTCTCTTTCAGTACTGGGGTACATTGAGGAACAACATCTGAAGTACTCAGCTTCATATGAGTCTCAGTAGTTAGACCATCAGTCAATTTATTTGTTGAGATCTTAACACTGGTTTCATTCTCTGATCTTAGATTATCATTGGAGAATGACTCACACGATAATGTGGTTTGGAGATTGCTTTCACTTTCAGACTTAACTATAGAGTTAGGAGTAAAGTCTGTTGGTGGAGCAGTATGGTTGTAACCAATGCCAAACTTCACATTTGAAGCAGTTTGCTTGCTAAGAAGCATTTCAAATCCCTTGCATGATGAGACCCAGCATTCACACTCAACTTGGGTCACTGCAAGTTTTTCTTTGAGACTCCTGTGGTCTTCCAGAATAACCTCTAGCTTGGCCTTTTCATCATTTAATTGGCATTTAAGCTTATAAATCTCATCACTTTTACTGTTAAGAGCAGACTCATACTCAGCTTTTCTTTTGAAAATGGTTTTCTCAAACTCAAGTTTTGATTTATTAATGCTACATTTGCCTCTCTAATAGAGACAAAGGCAGCGATGCATGATCAGAACATAACTTGGCTTTAGCCTCTGAAGATACCTGAGTTACCTGTGAAGATGATGCATTTGAATAGGAACCCTCAGTAGACTCCAGGGCCATGAGAGCAAGATTTCCAAAAGGGTGTTCACCACCATGTTGACTAGCACCAGCATAGTATTGCTCAGTGTGACCAGACAAGTTATTAGGTAAGCTACTCCAGTCAACGACTCCAGGTGTGAAGAAGCTGTGATGAGGTTGTGATTGAGATGGAGATGGTTGAGGTTCTGGTAGTGCATGAGATTGTGGTACAATAGGAGCTTGAACTTGATTTGACTGTGGCATATAATAGCAGGGATAAGGATATGGCATTTGACCCTGAGGAACAAAATATGCAGGAGATTGAGGGTGTGATGAATGACTAGAACCAGCAGAATGTTGCCCTTTGGATTGTGAATTGTTATTTGGAAAAGTCAAAAAGGGTGCAGAAGTGTTAGATCCAGTTGATCTACACTCTCTTGCAAAGTGTCCAAGCCTGTGGCATTTGTGACACTTCAACTTGCTCTTGTCAAAACCGACTTTGGTTTTGTCAGAGAGTCCAGGAAATTTCCTGCCAGTTCTCTTGTAGAATTTCTGAGATCTGATATTGATCAAGGCTTTGGCTTAAAATATCCATCTCTTCTAAATCATCATCAGCAATGCCCTTCAAATCATCCATGATAAAGCATAGATTGTCACTATTATTACCAGAATGACAATCAACACTCACAAAGGCATGATTAGAATTGTTTGAGGTGAAATCAATATGCTCATCATAGTGGCATTCTGATCCTACATACTCTGACTCATGACTTACCAAGGCAGTGTTTCCTGGTACAAAATCATCAGTGAGCTTTCGGATGATGACAGTTTTCGTTTCTGTTCTATCTCTCTCTCAAATGTGAGCAATTTCCCATGGAGTTGGGTGAGAGATAGTTTGTCTAAATTTGCACTGGAGCGTAGGACAATAGTATATGTGTCCCATCTCTCAGGCAGTGATCTGAGAAATCTGTTATTCATCTGGCTATTTGTGTACTCATGTTTGACCATTTTTAATTCAGAGATCAAACAAGAGAACCGCTCAGACTGTTGAGTCAGTGTCTCACCCTTCCTAGGAGAGAATGTCTCATATTGTTGGGCAAGGATTTCTCTATTATTTGCCAAGACCTCATCTGTTCCTCCAAATTGTTCTTTCAAGGCATTCCAGAGGTCATGAGCAGTTTCATAATGCATTAGCCCATAATAGATTTCATTGGGCAGTGCCATGGCCAGAATTCCATGGGCTTTTGCATCAATCTCAAACAATTTCTTATCCTCATCTGAGTATTGCTCCCTCCTCTTCGGAACCATTTGATTGGTTTCCGGTTATTCACCATAGGCTTGTGTGGACCATGTACCACTGATGTCCAACAACCTGAGCTGTTAACAAACAGGTGATGGAGCATTCGTCATTGCCATATGTTATACTCACTCCTAACCAGCATTGGTGGCTTGGTTGAGGAACCAGTATTATGAGGATCATTGGAAGGAGTAGTCATTTTATGTCCAAATACAATTTAATTCAAGCTTTTAAAAGATTTTACACAGACCACAACAGACTCAATGAAGACCAAGAATAAATCTCAGGATGAATGACCAAAAACACAGAAAATTCAATCTCTATAACCGTTTCTTGCAAAAATGCTAATTCAATCAAACTTGGATCTTGGATAGCAGTTTCAATGATCAATTATTAGATCGATCAATGATGAACCGGCTCTGATACCATTTGACAGGATCAGTGATCTCAAGTTTCATGGATTAGGGTGTAACGCAGCGGAATAAGAACAAGAATTAGATAAATTATAGCAAGAATTTGATATTCGTATGCATTAAGAACAAATACGGTTGTAACGAGAGAAATATTTCTGTGAAAAGGAATGTTTCAATAATATCAAATGTTTCTGCTCAATCATTCACCGATTACAATTAGGTTGACACTCCTTATATAGAGTGCAATCACTGCTGATATCACGGGATAGTAACATCTGGCAGATTTATTACAAAAATAACTAAACTTAACAAACTACTGAAATGTTCACAACTACTGAGAACATATCAGAGTGCTAAGTACAAAACATAAAACTACTGATACGAAACTACTGAAACTACAACGACTGAAGAACAAGCTCTTAAGTCATTTTACAAAACTACTGAAAAGAAAAACATAAAACTACTGAAAGAAAACCGTCACAACTACTGAAGAAGACCTCTTCAGCTGTTGTGACAACGTCTGATACTTGGTTCAGCACTTGTCTCAGACTTGTCTTCAGCATTGTGTCTTCAGACTTTGTCTTCAGCACTTGTGTCTTCAGACTTTGTCTTCAGCACTTGTGTCTTTAGACATTGTCTTCAGCACTTGTGTCTTCAGACTTTGTCTTCAGCACTTGTCTTTAGACTTTGTCTTCAGCACTTGTGTCTTCAGACTTTGTCTTCAGCACTTGTGTCTTCAGACTTTGTCTTTAGCACTTGTGTCTTCAGACTTTGTCTTCAGACTTTGTCTTCAGCACTTGTGTCTTCAGACTTTGTCTTCAGCACTGTCTTCAAACTTTGTCTTCAGCACTTGTGTCTTCAGACTTTGTCTTCAGCACTTGTGTCTTCAGACTTTGTCTTTAGCACTTGTGTCTTCAGACTTTGTCTTCAGCACTTGTCTTCAAAGTGTCTTCAGACTTGTCTTCAGCCTTGTGTCTTCAGTGTTGTGGACTTCAGCAGTTGTTGTGACGTTGTGGGACTTAAGGTTTTTCTGATCCGGCTCATTGGTTCTTTGGAAACATGGGGGGTCTCTGGTTCTTCATGAACCATTCATGAAGGGTCTCCCTCTCTTGGGTCACGGAGTAGCACCCTGACCTCCACCACAAGAGGCTTTTAAGTGTAAGATCAGCGATCACAAGTTTGATGTTATTAGAGTTCAAAGCAGCGGAATAAGAACAGGAATTAGACAAATTGTAGCAAGAAATCGATACTTGTATGCATTATGAGCACATACGGTTATAGTGAGAGAATATATTTCTGATTCAAGGAATGTTTATAGATATAGAATATTTCTGATCAAATCATTCACTTTATTACAATAGGTTGTCACTCCTTATATAGAGTGCAACAATCACTGCTGTTATCACGGAAAGTGACAACTGGCAGATCTATTACAAAAATAACTAAATCTTAACAAATACTGAAATGTTCACAACTACTGAGAACATATCAGAGTGTAAGTACAGAATATAAAACTAAATAAACTACTGAAACTACAACGACTGAAGAACAAGCTCTTCAGTCGTTTTACAAAACTACTGAAACATAAAACTACTGAAACTAGAAATATAAAACTACTGCTATCACAATACGAAGAAGTACTCTTCAGCAGTTGTGACAAATACTGAGGCTTCAGTACTTGATCTTCAGACTTTGACCTTCAGATGTTTCATCAGCTGATGACTTCAGTAGATATCATCAGCTGATGTCTTCAGTCTTTGTCTTCAGACTTTGTACATCAATTGTTGATCTTCAGCACTTGTAAACTCTTCAGCTGTTGTACTTCAGTACTTTGGTCTTTCAGCTTCAGCACTTGTGTTCTTCAGCTGTTCAGCTTCAGTACTTGCGTTCTTCAGCTGTTCAGCTTCAGTACTTGTGTTCTTCAGCTGTTGTACTTCAGCACTTTAGTTCTTCAGCTGAGCAGTCTTCAGCACTTGATCTTCAGCTGTTGAAGTCTTCAGCACTTGTCAAACTGCTGATGAAGCTTTCAGCAGTTGTTGTGATACCATGTGGGTAGAGGGTTTTCTGATCTTGGCTCATTGGTTCTTTCGGTCCAACAAACTCCCCCTGAACCAATGCAGCCAAAACCTCTAAATTATTACTATCCCACTTATTGTTGGCAAAATGTTGGTTTTCCTTCTTGATCAGTAGAGAAGTGACCCATGTAAGCTCCGGCCTGGGAAGAAATCTCAGATATTTGTTTGGCAGGGTATGAATGGGAACTCTGTTTTGGGAACTGGACACAGAGTTGTTATCCCATTCATGAGATTTACTTCCCCATAATGAGTCTGTATGACTCTCGAACATAGGCCTCAAGGAGAACAACTTGTTCCTCCTGAGAGAGTTCTTCTACTCCTCCTTCGAAGAAGAACTCTGGACCATAGTACTCAGATAAGTACTTCATGGTCCTGCCATTTTTCAGCTCCAATGTAGTTACCTCCCTATAGACAAATTCATCAGGATGGGTGCCTTCAAGGAGTAACTGGAGCTCATTCTTCTGGATGTCTTCAAGCTTTTTATATAACACCCCCTTTCTTAATCTCTGTTTTTAGTAAGTATGAGGGGTCATCTTTGCTTGATGAGCTTTCTTGAATTCATCAATTTTTCCCAGGGTGTGACTACAATGGCCAACATGATGGTAGATTCTATTGTTTTTCTAACCTGGCCATTGTATCTGTGTGGAATAGTTCTTTTATGGATTCTAGAACTCACCCTGGGGTCTGGCCATACTCTCACTCTCTCCTTCTGATACTGAAAAGTGTGCCTGAGAGTGTACAGCCTTGAGCATGCCCTTTCATGGCTTGAATAGATGATGACTGAGGAAATTCCTTGTCAACCATCTTCAATAGTTGCTCATCGTGCTGTTTCTGCTGTTCTTCATCTTCTATCTTGACTCTGACCATTTCCTTTGAGAGTCAGGTGTGATCATGGGTTGACTTCTGGGTTTTGGTAGCTTTAGAACAGCAGAGAGTGGCAGACTATCATCTTCATCCTCTTCTTCTTCTTCTTCCATCCTCAGCACCCTTCTCCTCCTTCTAGGTGCATCACTGGATGATGGTTGGGTTGGTAGGGAATTGGTTTTGAAGAATGAGGATGTTTGGACTTTGGCTTAGAGATTGGTTTGGAGATTTGAGGGGTAGGCAGGTTTGAGTGGGTGGAAGGGAAGGTTGATCCAGCATCTTTGTAGTAAGTTTCGCCTTTGTAAGTTTTGCCATTTCTAACCTTTTACTAGCCCCAACCTCATCAAGGGCTTCAACAATAATCCCCTGTGGAATTGCTCAGACAGACAGATTCTGGTGGCTATAGCCAGAATACTGTCCCTGGTCCACGCGCGAATCTCCATTAACGATCTTCCTAAGTATTTTGCAATGAAGCGGACCATGATCTCCAATCTCTCCTTTTTCACGAGCATCATACCCGCCCATCGGGTTTGAATCTCTTGACTTCCAACCTTCTGATCTCACTATCCATGTGGCTGTATCAAACCCCTGCCTGAAGAGTTGTTCAATTATTTTATCCATGGATCGGCTGTGTGTAGTGTCAGCTTCTTTTACCAGCTCTTCCAAGGATTTGTCTTCAGCAGTATGATCATCAGCACTTTTCTTTCGCTTGTAAGTGAGCAGAGGTTGCTTTTCTTTCTCCTCCTCTTGGGCTTGCTTCTCTTCCTTCTCTTCCTCTGTTCTTTTCTCTTCTTTTCTTTCACTGCAGTACTCTCCCCCTTTTTGGATGCATTGGAGGAAGGGGTTTGTACCGCAGAAAGTGTCTTTTGCACAGCAGCATCAATCAAGGGTTGTAAAGTTGAGGAAAGCCTCTCATCAATGGCTTTAGTCACAATATCAGTGATTATGGGTGTGATGAGAGGGAGGGAATTTTGAAGTACAGCACCTATTTGCTCAGGAGGGTTCTGTTCCTGAGAAATAGGGCCTGAAGCAGAGGCAGGTGGTTGAGTTTGGAGTGGCTCAGTGTTTGGGGAACCTTCAACTGAAGGTGCCATCTGTGGGTTGGTGGAGGAGCAGATGGTCTTTCTCCTTGTGAGAGTTGGTCAAGTAGGTTTTGCAGCCTACTGACTTTCTCTTCAAGGATGGTGTTCTGGGCAAGAACATCGTAGAAAAAGCCCAGGTCATCATCAGCCGAAGCTGAATCATCTGACCTCCTGCTTGGAGCAGGATTGACATGCACTGGGTGTAGACCAGTTGTGCATGTGCCCCTTTTGCTTGGTACTGGGGACTTCCAGCCTCAGGACAATGTCCATCATCAGCTGTTGCCTCTAGTGAGGTCTTAGCAATGTTACCAGCCTCATTCTGATCATGTGCTGATTCAGAGAGAGGTGGCAGCCTCACTAGAATTCTAAGCTCCTTATCTACACCAGGAGATAGAAGTGGTAAACCCTTGTGCTGTGGGTTCTCAATTGCACTGTGTTCCTCCCCCTCAATTGTAGAGGTGTTCCCAGTAGTAAGGGTTTCTGGGGAGGGGTGAGGAGTGCAGTTGAGTCAGCACTTGTGCAACTATTAAAGTTGGGCTGTGAGGGGCGGTTGTATGGGGTGAAGGGATAGAAGCAGTGTGCACCTGGGAGGTTGGTGCGTTTCAATGGCAACCTCAAGTGAGGAAGATCCCAGATATGTAGGTACCCTTGTGTGGTTGCTGCAGGCCTGTTGAGAGGAAGCTGAGCGGCTATGGCTGGAAGAGTCATTGTATCCACTAGGGGGTTTGGACTAGTGGATATATCCTGCGTTTTGTGTTGCAGGGGCATCCTCAGGGGACTCAATTCCCTGAGTAGCCGTTTTGGGTTTCTTTGGTTGGTGGGTTTGGTGGGGACTTTTGATTTGGAGGTGGTGGCTGTGGGTTCCAGCTGCGTGGGTTTGCGCAGCTTGGCAGCCATTTGAGTGTCTGGTCAGAGTTGTGCGGGAGTATACTTCCGGCAGAACAGCCGTAGCAGGGACTCCCAAGCCAACAAGTCCCTCAGCATTAAGCTGGTAGTAATGATGGCCATTATGAACCGTGGATATAGTATCCAACGGTTAACAGTTAGTTTTTGAGCCATATCCTTGAGCTCCGAAAATATTATTTCTAAAAAATTTAACGGCTGTTGCTCAAGAATAGAATACATTACCTGCTGCCACTTTGTCGACATTTGATCCCAAGAGAAGTCTTAGGAGCCAACATACATTCACCATGTGAAAAATTAGGCGTTCAGCGTCATGGAAGTGTTTCTTCATGATAGTGGAGGCACTGAGATTGCCTTGATATCCATGTTGGGCGAAGGATAGATCTGTGGTGCCCTTCGGATATCCAGCAGGAGAACTAGCATCATCCAGATGAAGAAGTGGTGGATTATTGCAGGAGTGATGACCACTTCTTTGTTTTGACAACCGACTGGAGAGATGGTGTGTTGTTCTCCCCAGTGGTAATAGTAACGTTCATCCAAAATTGTTGGAGGGATTCGGCATGTAGTATGGATTCAGAAGAAATGTCGTTTTGTATTGGGACTGAACCATAAGATCGATAGCAGTATCGAACTTAGCCCAGACAGGCGATTAGTAAGGTAGGCAACACAGTTGTGTCGCGGTTTAATTGCATGGACGCCATTGAGAAGAGAGAAGTTTTGGAGAGGAAGGTTAGGTTTGAAGAATGAAGCATTGAAGGCTTAGGTCAGGGGTATTTTATAGGGTACGGGTAAGAAAACGACTGAAGGATGTGGTGTTAGTCATCAGTAGTTTTGAACGACTGTTGACATGGTATGATCCTTTCAGACGTTGAAACAGCTGAAGTCGTGGTGTTAGGCATAAGAAGTTAGAAAACTACTGAAGACCGTGGTTTTGACTTCAGATGATGAACAACTGAGGACATGGTGTTTGTCATCAGTAGTATGAAACTACTGAAGACAGTGGTTTAGTCATCAGCTGTTGTAAACAACTGAAGACTTGGTATTAGTCATCAGTAGTTATAAAACTACTGAAGACATGGTATTGCTTCAGTTGTTTAGAATGAAACAGCAGTTGTACAAACGACTGAGGAGAAATTTCTCATCAGCTGTTTTCGTCAATTCTTAGCTTTTCAACTGTTTCATACTGTCCTCACACATTCATCAGCCTTTTTGGCTGATTTCAGTTGTTTCATAGGACTCAGTACTTATCTGTTTTTACTGATTTCAGTAGTTGTAACTACAGAAGTAGTTGTAACTACATCAGTAGTAGTTAGAACAGATGAAGTACTTCAGTACTTGTGAGACATTTAGCCTTCAGTAGTTATAAAAACTGCTGAGGGTAAAAGAACTCATCAGTACTTATATGTGACATGGTTACCAATGATCATCAGTACTTATTACTAAGATCATCAGTGGTTGTCACTTATTCTAGCTGCAACATACCAAGCCTTAACACCAGGTTTTGGAAAGTTGAACTATCCAAAGGCTTAGTAAAAATGTCTGCAAGCTCATCAGCACTAGGCACAAACTTAGGATCAATCAGACCTTTTTCAAAACAATCCCTTATAAAATGATGTCTGATCTCTATATGTTTGGTCCTACAGTGCTGGACTGGATTTTTGACAATGCAAAGAGCTAAAGCACTATCCATTAATAATGGAGTCTTAGTCTCTGTAATGCCATAATCCAAAAGTTGGTTTTGAAGCCAAGTACCTGAGATGTACAACTTGCAGCTGCAATGTACCTGCTTCAGCAGTTGATGTAGCAACTGAGGTCTGTTTCTTGCTCTGCCAAGAAATCAAGCAGTTGCCTAGGAATTGACATCCACCAGAAGTTGATTTCCTGGTCAACTTACACCCTGCATAGTCACTATCAGAAAAAGCAACTAATTTACCAGAATGTCCAGTAGAATACCATAAACCTAGAGATGGAGTGCCTTGCAGATATCTAAAGATCCTCTTGACTGCAATCAGATGAGACTCTTTAGGTGCAGCCTGAAATCTAGCACAAACACATGTAGCAAACATAATATCTGGTCTAGAAGCTGTTAAATACATCAAGGACCCAATCACCATCTGTAAAGTGTTTCATCAACCACTTTACATTTCTGATCTGTATCCAGTTGTGTGGTGCTGCACATGGGGGTAGAACAAGGCTTACAGTTTTGTAAATCAAACTTTTGCAAAAGATCTTTTGTGTATTTGGACTGATGAATGAAAATTCCATCAGCCTTTTGTTTGATTTGCAACCCCAGAAAGAATTGTAACTCTCCCATGGCACTCATTTCAAACTTCTGTTGCATCAACTTTGTAAAGGCATCACACAACTTTGGATCAGAGGATGCAAAAATGATATCATCTACATAAATTTGAACAAGTAGATTATGCTGCCCAGCTTTCTTAATGAATAAAGTCTTATCTATGGAGCCTCTAGTGAAATTATTTTCCAGAAGAAAATTTGATAATGTCTCATACAGGCTCTAGGAGCTGTTTCAACCCATAGAGAGCCTTATCAAGCTTATACACACCCAATTAGGATGTTTATTGTCCTCAAAGCCTGGAGGTTGACATACATAAACCTCCTCTTTAATTTTTCCATACAAAAATGCACTTTTGACATCCATTTGAAAAACTTTAAGGTTTTGATAAGCAGCATAAGCTAAAAACAATCGAATTGCTTCCAGTCTGGCTACAGGGGCAAAGGTTTCATCATAATCATACCTTCTTCTTGTGCAAACCCCTGAACACCAGTCTGGCTTTGTTCTTAACAATAAGCCCATTTTCATCAGTTTTGTTCCTAAACACCCATTTAGTGCCTATTGCACACTTACTTGGAGGTAGAGGAACCAGTTCCCACACTTGCTGTTTCTTGAACTGAAGAAGCTCAAGCTGCATGGCATCACCCATCCATTGTCCTTTAAAGCAATGTGATAATTCTTTGGCTCTTGCTGACTGATGAAGAGAGCATAGAAGCAGAAATTTGACAATTGACTTCTTGTTGATACTCCAGCAGTGATATCACCAATGATTTGAGACATAGGGTGATTCTTCAGATCTTGATACACAATGAGATCTATGCAAGTGTTTGTAGCTGGCTCAGCAGTAACAGATGGTGATGGTGAATCATTTCTTGAAACCAATCAGTGGATGGTAATTCAAAGGAAGTTGAATTCGAAGAGATCTCATCAGCATTTGTTGTGGATGGTGCTACTGGAGCTACAGGAACATCAGGTCTAGCTGAATCAGGCAGTTGATCACTAAACCTGAAGAGGTGAGTACTGCAATCATCATCATCATCAGCACCAGCAGTACCACCAGGTGGTGAACTGTTGACAGGCGCAACAGCAGGAGTTTGATAAGGAACATATTGCAGTATGTCCAAATCAAATAACTCCACAGGGCTTTGTGGAATCTTGTCCTTTGGAGATTCATTGAACTTAACATGTAGAGTTTCTTCAACCATCTTTGTTCTGCAGTTGAAGACTCTGTATGCCTTGCAGTAGATGAATAACCAACAATTTTTTACCCTGCATCCACCTTAGGATCAAATTTATGGAGTTGATCCTTTGTGTTGAGAATAAAACAGGGACACCCAAATGCTTTGAAAATGAAATCAGAGGAGCCAAATGATGGAGGACCTCATATGGAGTCTTCATCAACCTCTGATTTACTAAAACTCTATTTTGCACATAGCAAGCTGTGTTGACAGCTTCAGCCCAAAAGGTCAGTGGCAAACCAGAGTCAGCCAGCATGGACCTTGCAGCTTCAATGAGGGTCCTGTTCTTTCTCTCCACTACTCTATTTTGTTCTGGAGTCCTTGGGATGCTAAACTGCCTTTTGATTCCCTTTGAAAGATAGAAGTCATCAAGTGTATGATTTCTGAATTCAGTTCCATTGTCACTCCTAACACACTTGACTGAAAGGAATACTGCTTCTCAATATACAACACAAAGTGAATAATCTTCTGAGCAACCTCATCCTTTGAATGTAGAAAGAAAGTCCATACAAATCTGGAGTAATCATCCACAATTACCAGACAGTATTTCTTCTTTGCCATGCTCATACTCTCCCAGGACCAAATAGATCCATATGCAGTAATTGCAAGCAGGCAGTGGACTTAGGCTCTTCAATAGAGGGAATGAGACTTTGTGCTGTTTTCCTTTTAAACAAGCAGTGCAGGTTTCATCACAGTGGAACTCCTTTATTGGTAATCCTCTGACTAAACGGTAAGCTGATTCATGTTTTTGAAATTAACATGACCCAGCCTTCTGTGCCACAGTTTAGATTCTTGAGAAGAGGCTTTGGAAAATAGGCAAGGATTGCCTCTTTATCATTTTCTTGGAAAGATCTAAGGCATACACTCTTCCTGTCCTGTTGGCTTTCAGGAGAGTGTGATCATCCAACACCTTATCAATCAAATGCAGAACTTTGGATGACAGAATCCTACAGTTCTGACTGGTGAAAAGCACAACATCGCCTTTATCATACATTTGACTGACACTCAGAGATTGTACTTGAGATTTTCCACATGATTAACATCATCAAATTTGATTTCTCCATTGGAGACAAAGCCTTTACCAATGATGTAACCCCTAGCATCATTGCCAAAAGAAACAAATCCCTTCTTTCCTTGAGAGTAGTCATGAAGAAGAGAGCTGTTCCCAGTCATGTGCATAGATCCCCCACTGTCTACATACCAAATGCTACTTTGGCATGTTAAGAACCCTGCAAAAATAACAATCAGTTAGTTTTAGAGACCCAAACCTTTTTGGTTTTGGGCCTGGTCTCATCAATAGATGGTAAACTAACAGGTTTATTTGAAACAACAGCCTGAGAGGAAGAAGATGGTGAAGAAGAGGAATCCTTTGGCTTGGATCTCCTTTTCTGTGGTTTCAACATAGGAGCATCTAGTTGGTTAACTCTACCCACAGAAGTTGAACCATCATGACCAGCTGTGTTTGATTTTGTGAAAAAGCTTTCAGCTCATCAGACACATTGCCAGTAGAGTTTGATAAGTTCCTATGTTGCACCTTCTTCTTCTGAGCACTCTCAGCTGTCACCTGTTTAACCCCTTCCTTTTTGGATTTCTTTGAGGACTTAAGGGTTACAGGATTTGATGTTGCTGATACAAATGTGGTCTCAAACTCATTTTTCATTTTTACATTTTCTCTTTAATTTCTTCTTTTTGTTTGAGTTTGGAACCTCTTTTGTACCAACAATCATCTGTAAGATGATTGAACAAACCACATATTTCACATGGTTTCTTCTTCATCTTAGGTTGATCATCAACTAAAGAGGGTGAAGCAACTGGAGACTTGCTCTTCAATGCTTTGGAAGCATTGTTTGCTTTCTTGACTGCCTCTTTAGTAGTCTTCAAACTCTTTCTACTGATAGTTATCTTCTTTTCAGTACTAGCAATAGTTTGAGTTTGAACTTCAGGTGTTAAATCCTGCTCTCTAGTCCTTTCAGGACTTTCAGATTTACTCCTGAGTTGATCAACACATTATCATGTGAGTGTTAGCATTTGAACCATCAACATCAGCTGATAGGTTCAGAGAGGACTTGATGCTGACTGCTACTTCTGATTGTGATGTATCAGAAAGTAGATCACATGATGAGATGGATTGGTTATCACTCTCACCATCAGATTCTACCTCTGCTCTTGGAGTAAAATCTGTAGGTGGAGCAGTGTGATTGTAACCAATGCCAAACTTTACATTGAAGCAGATTGCTTACTAAGAAGCATTTCAAAACCTTTGCATGATTGTACCCATCTATCACACTCTACCTGGGTAACTGCAAGGGTTTCTTTGAGATCTTTGTACTTCTCTAGAAGTACCTCTTCTCTAGCCTTATCATCAATTATTTGGCATTTCAGTTTATAAATCTCATCATTTTTATCTTTAAGCACAGACTCAAACTCAGCTTTTCTTTTGGAAAACATTGTTCTAGCTCAGTGTTCTTATTAATTAAAGCTACATTTGCTTCTCTAATGGAAGCAAATGCTGCTATGCATGTTTCAGAACATAATTTGGCTTTTGCCTCAGAGGATACCTGTGATACCTGAGGTGTAGAGGTATTAGAAAATGAAGTATCAGCAGAATCCAAAGCCATAAGAGCTAGATTCCCAAAAGGACTGTCACCACCATGTTGACCAGCACCTGAGAACAGTTGTTCATGACCAGACATGTCATCTGGTAAACTGCTCCAGTCAACAACTCCTGGGGTGAAGAAGCTGTGTTGTTGAGGTTGAGTTTGTTGTTGAGATTGGGATGGCTGAGGTTCTGGTAGTGCATGAGGTTGTGGTGCCATAGGAACTTGAACTTGATTTGACTGTGGCATGTAATAACAAGGGTAAGGGTATGGCATTTGACCCTGAGGAACAAAATATGCAGGAGATTGTTGTTGAGGGTGATGACTAGAAGTGACAGGATGTTGCCCTCTGTGTTGTTGACTATTGCCAGAAAAGTCACAAGGGTGCAGTGGAGTTAGATCCAGTTGATCTACACTCTCTTGCAAAGTGTCCAAGCCTTTGGCATTTGTGACACCTCAACTTGCTCTTGTCAAAACCAACTTTGGTTTTGCCAGAAAGTCCTGGGAATTTTCTTCCAGTTCTTTTGTAGAACTTCTGAGATCTGATATTTATCAAGGCCATTTGGCTCAAAATATCCATCTCTTCTAAGTCGTCATCAGCAATCCCCTTGAGATCATCCATAATGAAGCATAAATTGTCATTATTACACCCCGTAAACTGACCATCAACACTCACAAATGCAGAATCAGAAGTGTTTGAGAGAAATTAATATGCTCATCATACTGGCATTCAGATGAAGCATATTCTGACTCATGACCACCAAGGCAGTGTTGCCCGGTACAAAGTCTTCAGTGAGCTTTCCAGATGAAGACAGCTTTCTCTTCTGTTCTATCTCTCTCTCAAACGTGAGCAGTTTCCCATGGAGTTGGGTGAGAGATAGTTTGTCCAACTTGCACTGGAGCATAGGACAATAGTATATGTGTCCCATCTCTGACCATCAACACTCACAAATGCAGAATCAGAAGTGTTTGAAGAGAAATTAATATGCTCATCATACTGGCATTCAGATGAAGCATATTTTGACTCATGACCAACCAGGCAGTGTTGCCCGGTACAAAGTCTTCAGTGAGCTTTCCAGATGAAGACAACTTTCTCTTCTATTCTATCTCTCTCTCAACGTGAGCAGTTTCCCATGGAGTTGGGTGAGAGATAGTTTGTCCAAACTTGCACTGGAGCGTAGGACAATAGTATATGTGTCCCATCTCTCAGGCAGTGATCTGAGAAATCTGTTATTCATCTGAATATTAGTGTACTCAAGTTTGACCATTTTTAATTCAGAGATCAAACAAGAGAACCGCTCAAATTGTTGAGTCAGTGTCTCACCCTTTCTATGAGAGAATGTCTCATATTGTTGGGCAAGAATTTCTCTATTATTTGCCAAGACCTCATCTGTTCCTCCAAATTGTTCTTTCAAGGCATTCCAGAGGTCATGGGCATTTTCATGATGCATTAGCCCAAAATAGATTTCATTGGGCAGTGCCATGGCCAGAATTCCATGGGCTTTTGCATCAATTTCAAGCAACTTCTTATCCTCATCTGAGTATTGCTCCCTCCTCTTCGGAACCATTTGATTGGTTTCCGGGTTATTCACCATAGGCTTGTGTGAACCATGTACCACTGATGTCCAACAACCTGCGCTGTTAATAGACAGGTGATGGAGCATTCGTCGTTGCCATATGTTATACTCATTCCTAACCAGCATTGGTGGCTTGGTCGAGGAACCAGTATTGTGAGGATCATTAGAGGGAGTAGTCATTTTCAGTTCAAAAACAATTTAATTCAAGCTTTTAAAAGTTTTACACAGACCACAACAAACTCAATGAAAACCAAGAGAAGATCTCAGGATGAATGACCAGAGATACAGAAAATTCAATCTCTATAATCGTTTCTTGCAAAAACAAACGCTAATTCAATCAAACTTAGATCTTGAATAGCAGTTTCAATGATCAATTATTAGATCGATCAATGATTAACCTGCTCTGATACCATTTGTAAGATCAACGATCACAAGTTTGATGTTATTAGAGTTCAAAGCAGCGGAATAAGAACAGGAATTAGACAAATTGTAGCAAGAAATCGATACTTGTATGCATTAAGAGCACATACGGTTATAGTGAGAGAATATATTTCTGATTCAAGGAATGTTTATAGATATAGAATATTTCTGATCAAATCATTCACTTTATTACAATAGGTTGTCACTCCTTATATAGAGTGCAACAATCACTGTTGTTATCACGGAAAGTGACAACTGGCAGATCTATTACAAAAATAACTAAATCTTAACAAACTACTGAAATGTTCACAACTACTGAGAGCATATCAGAGTGTTAAGTATAGAATATAAAACTGCTGATTAGAAACTACTGAAACTACAACGACTGAAGAACAAGCTCTTCAGTCGTTTTACAAAACTACTGAAACATAAACTACTGAAACTAGAAATATAAAACTACTGCTATCACAACTACTGAAGAAGTACTCTTCAGCAGTTGTGACAAACTACTGAGGCTTCAGTACTTGATCTTCAGACTTTGACCTTCAGATGTTTCATCAGCTGATGACTTCAGTAGATATCATCAGCTGATGTCTTCAGTCTTTGTCTTCAGACTTTGTACATCAGTTGTTGATCTTCAGCACTTGTAAACTCTTCAGCTGTTGTACTTCAGTACTTTGGTCTTTCAGCTTCAGCACTTGTGTTCTTCAGCTGTTCAGCTTCAGTACTTGCGTTCTTCAGCTTTTCAGCTTCAGTACTTGTGTTCTTTAGCTGTTGTACTTCAGCACTTTAGTTCTTCAGCTGATGCAGTCTTCAGCACTTGATCTTCAGCTGTTGAAGTCTTCAGCACTTGTCAAACTGCTGATGAAGCTTTCAGCAGTTGTTGTGATACCATGTGGGACTTAGAGGTTTTCTGATCTTGGCTCATTGGTTCTTTTGGTCCAACATAAGATCTATCGCCAGCCATCCTCAAAATGCACACTATAAGATTCAAACACTAACGCTCATTCAAGGTAACACTCAGTTTATGTCAAGTATAGTAAGTCCCTAATTACAGTGGCCAGTTGTGATTAGCCATTTACTTTACTCTTCTTACCCCAAGCATCTCCTATCCTGACTTAATCAGTATCTAAATCTACTAAGAGCACATAATCAAATAGCATGCTCACATAATACCGGTTAACATCAGGAAAAGACATACCTGATGGCACGTAGCTACTCGGGCTGACATCCCTCTATTTGTCCCATTTTCAGTTTAAGTTTAGGTTTTAAAAGTTTATTTAACCCAATTCTCTTCAACTTTGGCTCTGATACCAACTTGTAAGGCCTCGTTCCCGGGCACCTCACAGTTGGTCAATCACAGCAGTTAAAACACTACACATTATAATTATACAAACTTAAGCAGCGGAATGATTTATTAAAAACCATTCATTTCATTTAAAACATTATTGTTAAGCAATACATCATCATTTACTGTTTACAAAAGAATTGTTTTGACGTATTACAAAACAACAGCAACATAGAATACGAATGGATGTCAGTCTTTCCCTGCCGAGTAGCTTCACCCTCGTGCCATCCCCAACAATAATTACCTGCCAACTGAAAATGTATAAAAGTCAGCGTTGCTAAGTGAATTCTAGTTTTAAAAGTAATAAAATACTTTCTATATGTTGTATATGAAAATACTCTTTTCTATAAAATGCAACTCTGTACTGTATATGCGATCACGCATTAACTATATGAACAGATAATGCTCGTTCTCTTTACTGTATGCCTTGTATGTTCTGTAAACTTTTATCTTTATCTTTCACTTTCTGTATGGACCAATGAGCAATACCTCAACTGTATGCGCGATGGAAAACGGGTGATGGGCCCTCTATATCCCTCGAAAGGGTCAACTATATCCCTCGAAAGGGTCAACTATATCCCTCGAAAGGGTCAACTGTATCCCTCGAAAGGGTCAACTAACTGTATACAAGGCCAACCCAATCACCTAGGGCACGCTGCAAAGGTCCTGCCAATCTCAATTGATTGGCCCTGTGTGCATAATAGGGTAGCTAACCCGCAGCACAGTTGAGCTAACGACAACATGGTCGTGTACCTCCTATAAGCTTGCAAGACTTGTTAACATTTTATTAATATTCCTCTTCTTTTCTTTATTTCTCTTTCACTTTATTATTATGATATACTTTACGTTACGATAATAAACGTAAAGTCACATACTATAAGTAATAATGATAATAGCAATAATAATAATAAGGAACAATCATAACCATGCATGAAACATCATCATAAATAAGCCCTAGTCAACCCTCGGTCAAAACCCTAAAAGCACACTCCCAGAAAATTCTGTAAAAATTTCTAAGTGCTTAGGCGCTTTGGCACTATTTGGGCGCATGAGCCCTATTTGGCCGTTTTATCACTATGTAGGCGCATCAGCCAACACTTAATCCTTTTATCCCTTAGGCACATGAACTATTCAGGAGCATGGGCACTATTCGTGTGTATGAACACTTAGGTGTATGGGTTATTCGGACGCATGGACACTTAGGCGCATGAGCCACTTTGGCGCATGGGCACTATTGGGGCGCATGGACACTATTGGGGCACATGTCCCTACACTTAGTCGTCCAACTAATATTTCTAGGTGCATGGGCTATACTTAAACATTTCTAAGGCAATCTTAGGCGCATGGGCTACTGTTCAGGCGCATGGATTACACTTAAATCCTTCTAAGGTATTTTTAGGCGCATGAGCCTTATCTAGGCGCATGGACCCTCTGTGTAACATATTTCTAATATGTTTTTAAACTCAATCATCAAACCCATCTGTTCTAAGCTTAATATGGCTATTCTAAACATGCACAACCTCTAAGCATTCAAGAATCAACATCCAACATGCACAATACATACGGGTAAACATACATAAACTTTGAAAAACCATTTTAATACATTTTCAGCCCCAAAAATAGTTTAAAACAAGTAAAAACCAGGGTAGAAAACTCACCTGGTGCAACTTGGATGTTTTTTCCTTCAAACCCTTTTGCAAATGAGTTCAAACACCTAAAAACACCACCAAACACACACACACAAGCACATACACAAACACATAAGCACATAAGCATATAACCGGGATAAAACCCATCATAAACACTTAAAAACCACGAAATCGTACCTTGAATTCGACTTCTCTTCTTCTTCTTTTCTTCAGCCGAGAGTTCCTTTGCTCTCTCTCTCTAAAACCGAAAAAAATGGTGATGTGAAGTGAGGGTGGGCGGCCATGCTCACCTTTACACCAACTTTTCAAAGATTTGTCCTTTTGGACACTTTTAGTCCCTCCACTTGGACTTTATTGCTTTTCTTTCATTTATTCTTCACGTCTTGTCTTTTTAAAATAATCGGGTGTTACATTAATCGTACAGAAATGTTCGGATTATCATTTCCAAGCATAATGTATAGTTTAATTCGAGTTAAATCATCACTTAAACATCTAATTGTAACCGAAATAATCGAACAAGAAACGCAACTCGTTCGGCACCTCAACGAACAAATCAAAACTATATAACGGAGGGGAAATGTTCCATTCGATCTCTTTCAACTCCCTATAGCTTCAATTGCACAAAAATGTCATTCTAATCACGATTTCAAGATTAATCTTCTTCATGAGCAAACCGAGACGAACATGAAGCTTAAACACAACAATTCAATTCTAATCAAGTAAGTTAAATACATGTTTATGATCGTCTAAGCATGGGGAACAAAAGCCCCATGGTTAACATAATATATAGAATCGATTGGTGCTTTAATTTGAACCCAATCGAATCTAGAGTTCTTAAGGAATTGGGGCAAATCAGAATCAAAGGTTTTAAGAATTAAGGGCCGAAAGTTAGCACGACAATGACTCTTAGTTCACTGGTTACCCAACCCCATCCCAACCTAGAGGTCCGGGGTACGAACCCGGGCACCCTCTGATTAAAAAAAAAGGGTTTTAGCCTTGAATTAATTATATAAAAATTATAAAAATAACTTTCACAAACTCCTAATATTTTTAAAATCATCTAAACATTTTCTGTAAATTATTTCTTGAAAAACATTTTAAACATTTTTTTATAAAAATTATTTACAAATGTTTAAACTAAACATTTTTATAAAAAAATAAAATAAAATAGATTTATATAATAATTTAAATTATTAAATTATTATTAGACCAATGAGCACGCATTAACTATATGAACAGATAATGCTCGTTCTCTTTACTGTATGCCTTTTATGTTCTATAAACTTTTATCTTTATCTTTCACTTTCTGTATGGACCAATGAGCAATACCCCAACTGTATGCGCGATAGAAAACGGGTGATGGGCCATCTATATCCCTCAAAAGGGTCAACTATATCCCTCGAAAGGGTCAACTATATCCCTCGAAAGGTCAACTGTATCCCTCGAATGGGTCAACTGTACTGTATACAAGGCCAACCTAATCACCTAGGACACGCTGCAAAGGTCCTGCCAATCTCAATTGATTTGACCTATGTGCATAATAGGGTAGCTAACCCGCAGCACAGTTGAGCTAACGACAACATGGTCGTGTACCTCCTGTAAGCTTGCAAGACTTGTTAACATTTTATTATCCTCTTCTTTTCTTTATTTCTCTTTCACTTTATTATTACGATATACTTTACGTTACGATAATACAACATACCACGTAAAGTCACATACTATAGTAATAATGATAATAGCAATAATAATAATAAGGAACAATCATAACCATGCATGAACATCATCATAATAAGCCCTAGTCAACCCTCGTCAAAATCCTAAAGCACACTCCCAGAAAATTCTGTAAAAATGTCTAAGTGCTTAGGCGCTTTGGCACTATTTGGGCGCATGAGCCCTTTTGGTCGTTTCATCACTATGTAGGGCGCATCAGCCACCACTTAATCCTTTTATCCCTTAGGCACATGAACTATTCAGGAGCATGGCACTATCGTGCGTATGAACACTTAGGTGTATGGGTTATTCGGATGCATGGACACTTAGGCGCATGAGCCACTTTGGGCATGAGCACTATTGGGGCGCATGGCCACTATTGGGGCGCATGTCCCTACACTTAGTCGTCCAACTAATATTCTAGGTGCATGGCTATACTTAAACATTTCTAAGGCAATCTTAGGCGCATGGGCTACTGTTCAGGCGCATGGATTACACTTAAATCCTTCTAAGGTATTTTTAGGCGCATGAGCCTTATCTAGGCGCATGGACCCTCTGTGTAACATATTTCTAATATGTTTTTAAACACAATCATCAAACCCAATGTTCTAAGCTTAATATGGCTATTCTAAACATACACAACCTCTAAGCATTCAAGAATCGACATCCACATGCACAATACATACGGGTAAACATACATAAACTTTGAAAAACCATTTTAATACATTTTCAGCCCCAAAATAGTTTAAAACAAGTAAAACCAGGGTAGAGAACTCACCTGGTAAACTTGGATGTTTTTTTTCCTTCAAACCCCTTTGCAAATGAGTTCCAACACCTAAAAACACCACCAAACACACACACCCTAGCACATACACAAAAACATAAGCACATAGCATATACCTGGGATAAAACCCATCATAAACACTTAAAAACCACGAATTCGTACCTTGAATTCGACTTCTCTCTTCTTCTTTTCTTCAGCCGAGAGTTCCTTTGCTCTCTCTCTCTAAAACCGAAAAAAATGTGATGTGAAGTGAGGGTGGGCGGCCATGCTCACCTTTACACCAACTTTTCAAGATTTGTCCTTTTGGACACTTTTAGTCCCTCCACTTGGACTTTATTGCTTTTCTTTCATTTATTCTTCACGTCTTGTCTTTTTAAAATAATCGGGTGTTACATTAATCGTACAGAAATGTTCGGATTATCATTTCCGAGCTTAAGTATAGTTGAATTCGAGTTAAATAATCACTTAAACATTAATTTTAACCGAAATAATCGAACAAGAAACGTAACTCGTTCGGCACCTCAACGAACAAATCAAAACTATATAACGGAGGGGAAATGTTCCATTCGATCTCTTTCAACTCCCTATAGCTTCAATTGCACAAAAATGTCATTCTAATCACGATTTCAAGATTAATCTTCTTCATGAGCAAACCGAGACGAACATGAAGCTTAAACCAACAATTCAATCCTATCAAGTAAGTTAAATACATGTTTATGATCGTCTAAGCATGGGGAACAAAGCCCCATGGTTAGCATAATATATAGAATCGATTGGTGCTTTAATTTGAACCCATCGAATCTAGAGTTCTTAAGGAATTGGGGCAAATCGGAATCAAAGGTTTTAAGAATTAAGGGCCGAAAGTTAGCACGACAATGACTCTTAGTTCACTGGTTACCCGACCCCATCCCAACCTAGAGGTCCGGGGTACGAACCCGGGCACCCTCTGATTTAAAAAAAAAGGGTTTTAGCCATGAATTAATTATATAAAAATTATAAAAATAACTTTCACAAACTCCTAATATTTTTAAAATCATCTAACATTTTCTGTAAATTATTTCTTGAAAAACATTTTAAACATTTTTTTATAAAAATTATTTACAAATGTTTAAACTAAACATTTTTATAAAAAAATAAAATAAAATAGATTTATATAATAATTTAAATTATTAAATTATTATTAGACCTTGTTTTTTCCTTGATTAGAGATTTATAAAGATAATTATAGTATTCAAATATATTTTATAACTAAATACGTTAGTTATTTACAAATGATTAATTCTTTTAAAATCTCATAATTAGTACCTTCTTTTATCGAACAAAATATAATAAGAGTTCACTAATTTTAATTATAAAAACCCCCAAATTCTAATACCCTAGTTCATGTGAAATCGTTAATCTTATTAACCTAAATTTTGTAAATATATATATATTTAGGTACCTTATGAAGGACTATTTTGAAACGTTGTTTATTATTCTTATTAATCGTTATACCAATACTTAATTGCCAAGTGAGTTTCCTTGTCCCTTTTTACATATTATTTCACACTGTTTTGGAGTGAACATGTTAATTTCATCAACATACACTTGTAAACGTTTGAAACGTGTAAAGCACTTGTAATTCATACTTTTATTTGTCATGATTATTTGTGTTATTGTAAGTCTTATATGAGATACATATTTTGTTTACAATCATTAACTACTGCTAGCCTGGTGACGTCTTAGATCTTTAGGCCTGACAAGCCTATTTGGTGCTAAAGCCAATGTATTGTCGGCTCCTGATGACGTATGACTTGTTCATCATGGAAACCAAGTACACTTAGCCAATCCTATAAACTTGTAATCAAGTCGAGGTTTGGTTGTAACTATATGTGTTCTATAAACTCGCTATCTCATGACCTATGACATGAATTGCTATTTGTAACCTTTGATATATTATGCATGTAAAACCCTTGGAAACTCACCAACTTTATAGTTGACCCTTTATTTTTAACATGTTTCAAGAAATGCTCCAAGTTTGAAGTCATTATTTGAAGTTGCTTAAATCTAGGATTTTGGACTTATAATAATGAATAAAGAGCTTTAGATTGTTTTTGTTTTATGTTTTGACTTATTTCATGTTTGAGACATATGCTTGTATTTACATTAAAACTTATAATAATAGTATTATCATTTAAAAATAACGTTATGTGGTTGTGAAAAATCTTAACCCTCACATCTCGACGATTCCGCCGTCAAGGTTGGGGTGTGACAGCTACCAACGACAACACCTGCCGACGACAACAGACCGTACCCCGCTGCTACAGTTGCCGCCACCAACCGATCACACCACCGTAAAGAAAAACCAACAGTCAATGTCAAGCACATCGAAACCGATGGGGTCAGCAATGACGATTGGTTGTGAGCGTAGTTGGTGGAGACTATCTTCTTTCGGCGATAGGTATGATTAGCGGCTACTGTCGATTGTTGACTACGGTGGTGGGCACGTGTGGTCGTCGGGTTGTTGGGTGCAGGGCGAAAAATAGATAGTGGGTAGGTCGTGAAACGACAATCGATGACGGACACCGATTAGGGTCAGTGAGCACCTGGGGTTAACGAATGGCAGTGACATTGGTGGCAGATGTCGAAAGTTAGAGGCAGTGACGGTTAGTGGCAGGAGGTGACAACTATTAGAGGTAGGAGACAATAGTCAGAGGTGATGACTATTAGAGGTAGGAGCCAACGATAGTCGGAGGTGGCGACGATTCACAGTCAACACTCGGAGGCGGCATTGGCAGGTGGTCAGTCGTTGGAGGCGACGACGACCGTCGATCACGAGTTGGATGTTAGCGGTGTTAGCAAGGGTCGTTGGTAGTGTTGGTTGTCTATGGGCGTGGGTGGTAGGTGTCGGTTGGTGGTGGAGATAAAGGGTCTTAGAATTTGAAATCATACAAAATTTGAAATGAATTTGAAATCATTATTTAAAAGAATTTAAGAATATTATATTTTCAACTCTAATTTCTTTCTTAACCACACATGTTAAGAATAAAATTTAAACTAGTATTAAGCCGTCGCGTTGCCGTCGGAGCGTAAAACCATGTCAACGTAAAACCACGCTAAATAGTACCACAGGCCACACCACTTTAGTGACCACCTACGCCGAAAAACTAATACAGAAAAACGAAAAAAATAAAACCCGCTCTTGAAAGAAATGTAACACTAAGGACACAACATTGTTAGACAACGGACATAAAACATATAAAACAATAAGTAAATCGGTCTTGGACTAGTGCGTTGCGACGACCGCTAAATGAGAAAAAAATAAGCGTAAAAATGCTGAACCACACACACACGCTACAGCGTTTAACTCGCGAAATGTAGAACGAAGCGTAAAATGTAGATTTTTTAAAAATATAAAAAGTATAAGAACCAAAGTTAAAAGTAAAAAATATTTGAGCTAAATTGTAAAAAATATAAAAATATAGGATTGAAATAAAAGGACTAAAGATTAAAAATGAATAAGACAAAAAATAATACAACCCCTATAACATGTTGTATAACATATAATGCATAAGAAAATTAGTAATTAGTATTACATGTAGTTATACTTATTTCAAATTCATGCTATGCAAACATATTAACTAATTGAATTATTTTGAATTTATGCATATCCAAGTAATTTTAATATTTTATTATAAGTTATATATTTTGTTACGTATCACTTTGATTTATATTCAAACATTATTCCTTTATATAAAAGAGGAACTATAGCTACAGTAAATGGTGTGTTTTGAAGCAAGGTTTACAACTGATAAATGCACAATGTTATTGTACTATTGTTTAAGCAAATGGTACTAGCAACAAATGGGTTTTATAATTCCACTTCTCTCCCCTTAATTGTTTCTTCTCTTTGGCTTCATCCTTCCTCTCTTTCTTGCATCTGTTGGTACTCTTGAGCATCTGTTGGTACATTAAGTCCGTTGTGGGTTTGTTTTGCTGTCTACTAAAGTTCAGATCCTTCTCAAAATCGGTTTGTTTCGGCCTTCGGTGTTTAGTTTCAACGTATTTGGTGAGCCTTAAGATTTTGGGTGCTCTATTTTTCTGCATGTGTGTCTTTTGGTCATTGTAGTGGTTTGATTTTGATGTTTTTTGATACATTTTGGTTTAGATTTCTTAATTGTAGCTTTTCTTTTGTTTGGGTTGTTTGTTTCAGAGCATTAACAGGGTGGAGCATGATTTTGATGGAGACCTCTAAAGCAGTCGAGATGGTAACAACTATTATGTTAATGGGTTTACTTATGTTCAAATTTTTAGACGCTCACTTAAGTGTTATGACAGATTTAGTTATTGTTTTGTTTCTTTGTAAGTTTTCTCTTATGAAAGATTTTTTTTATTCAGTTATTGCTTGGTTGAAGGAGAAAATCAGAGAAGCTATGACTTGGTTAATGGGAAATAGAATTCCTGGTTCTCTAAACTAAAGGTATCTATTTTGCATTTGATGTTTAATGCTAACAATATGATTTCTTCTGCTTAAAGATGGTTAGTGTTCTAATGAATTTCTTTGTATGAAAATTACACATGATTGATTGTGCTTACAAGGTGTTTGATGAAATATCTAGGTTATTTAATTTTTCTGTATTTGTATTTTTAACTTCATTTGGGTTTACGCTAACTAAATGTTTGGTTAACTGATGCCCTTATGCTCTTATGCTTCTTTACATAGTGTTTCTAATTCATGAAGGAATTACAATTGTTGCATGTTGAGTTCTAATCTTTTTAACCCTATTATATAAAGTGATGTCTTATTAATTAGAGAGGTTTATATGTATATAAAAGTTAGTGGGCTATTTTACAAATTAAGAATTAATCTTTATGTTAATTTAGCTAATGAGTTGCATCACCAGAACACTTTTTACCAGTAATATTTACACCATAACTTTTATTTGTGTGTTTTGGGTGAAGATTGATGCTACTGAAACATAGCTAACCATGAAAAGAATAAACCTTTTTAGTATATTTTGGGCGAAAAAGGAAGATAAAATGTTCAGACCGAAGCCTTTACCTTTATGGTGTCGTGGGAACCAAAGAAAGTCGTGTTTATTTATACAATTAAACATGATAGATTACAGCTATTACTTGCATATTGTTCTTCAACATGGTGTGCGGCTGAATTGGGTAACCATAACAATAAAATAAATAGCATAAAATGATTGTTAATAATGTGTTCCTTTAATATGAGTTGTACCTTAACTGTTGTAATCGCAATTGTGATCAAGGAGATGACGACAAGAGAATAAATAACTAAAATCAATGGATTCATTTAGAAATTTTTTATGAACTCCAAAAATTTATAATGTATATGGTCTTGAATTTGTTGTTAGGATGAACAGAATTATATTTTTAATGTTCTATTAAGTAACTGTTCTCTACATTTGCTGTGGGTGCGAGACGGGTTTTACAACCATTTAAGAGTAATGAAAGTGTACAAAGCAGCTACCTACTAACATATCATAATGTGGGCAAACATAACAAAATTGAGACCCAAAACATTAACATATGTAGCAAACAACCATGAGGTTTACATAAGAACAACAACTTGATTAAGGACTTCCCCATCACTGTGAAGGTTTGTTTATAAGGCTACATAGAATAAGAAACACACAGATAATCAATCAGTGCTAGCTATAAAGTACATATAATAGAATGACAATAATAACACTTTTAATAGTAAGTACAGGTAATAGAATGACAAAAATAACACTTTTAATAGCAAAACATTTACACAATTCAGGTTAAAAGAAGCAAAAAGTTGCATCTTTTGCAAGACAAAGTTCCACATTCTCATTTATTTAACAAAAGAGACGGCGACAATTTTTTATGTCATGCATGTATATATACACCACTAGAACAAAACAAAAACAAAACAAAAAGAAAACAGAAACAAAACAAAACAAAGAACACGAGTAAATAAAACATCTTCTTTAAACACCATAATTCGATGATTGGGAAAGAAAAGTGCATACCTTGATGCAACATCTTTCATTTAAAGGCATCCGAATCACTTTTTTTTAGCATGTCTAAGCTTGAACACGAATCGAATTGCTTTCCCTTCTAACACCATAATGCTCACCACCGCTTCTTTAAACTACATCGTCAAATAATTTTTTTGTGCTGTACACTTTGCTTTCATAGTTTAGTAATTGAACTGTCCAGAAATTAAGTGCACTTTTGTAGTGGTGCATGTATGGTTGCTTTCAAAAAAAATGAGTAAGATGTTTTCGATCATTATTTTTTATGTATTGGCAGTAAATCTACCCTACTAATTTTTCTGCTTTTCTTTAAATATTTTACTTCAGAATGATTTTGTTTGTTAGTATGTCTTTCATTTCATGTGTAGGTATTATCGTTGTTAGCCAAGCCTATTGGTTATAGATATTTGCTTTAAAAGCAGCTTCACGGGTAAGTCATTAGGGTGATTAACTTAATATTTTTAGGTATTTTGCTAGAACTTGCTATTTGCATATGTTCTTGAATGCTCGGTTATTGACGTTGGCCAAAAAATATATATTAGTATCTTTGAGTATCTTTTAGGGATATTAAAATAGCCTTTTGCGGGTTTCTTTCTCTTATGTTTTGGATATTGCTCTTTCAATATAATAGTTAGTTTTGTCTTTTTATTGTATCATTTAGTTGCATAAACTATCTCCACATGCTATGCCTATTTCATGTTCTTCTAAGCGTAAAGCGCCTAGTGTGGGTAACGGTGGTGAGTCTTTGTCTTTCTCTGCTAATAATAATAGGACATATGTAAGGCATTGTCGTTCGCATAGGCTATCACGTCTTCTTGAATCTATCTCATGCGAAACGTCTAATCCTAATGCTTTATCGTCTCAAGATGTACTTGACCAGCATCCGATATTACCCTCTGAGTATCTTGATTATGGAGATTGTGACCGTGTTTGCGAGTATTGCGGAGCATTGTTTTGGTTTGCGGAGAGACTCGTCTCTTATCCTCAACATCTTAGGCCTAGATATAATACATGCTGTAAAGGTGGCGCGATTTGTTTGCCTTATCCTCTTGAACCTCCTGCGACTATAAAGGAACTTTTCGCAGATTCTCAGTTTTTACAAAATATACGTGCTTACAACAACATGTTTTCTATGACATCCTTTGGAGCACAAATAGATGAAACGATTAATCGTAATCAAGGGCCATATGTTTTTAAAGTTTCAGGCCAAATTTCACATTGGTTGGGATCACTTTGTCCTCCGAGTAATGAGAGGCCACGATTCCTCCAAATGTACATATACGATACTGAAAACGAAGTTGCAAATAGGTTGCGCTTTTTTTCTACTGATACTGACTCACGTCTTTCCTCAAATGTCGTGTCCATAATTAGCGAAACCTTAAGGTCATGCAATGAATATGTGCGGATTTTTAAAAGTGCAATGGATTTATGCACAGAATCTGATATCCATTCTTTTAGTATTAGGCTTTATAGCGGGGTTAATCAGAGAACCTATGAGCCCCCTACTCAAGGAACTCTTGGAGCTATTATTCGTGAAGATGAGCCAAACGCGTCAGATTATGACATTGTCATTCATAGTAAAGATGGTGCTCCACAAAGAGTAAGCAAATTGCATCCGTCGTATATGCCATTACAATATCCATTGCTTTTCTTTTCCTTTCGCTGAGCAAGGTTGGTCTCCTAATCTACGTTTGCGTTCAAAGGCTAGCTCGAAGGAAAAGAATCTAACAATGAATATGTTCTATAGTTACCAAATTCATGATAGACAAGATGTTTATGCATTGCTTTTAAAAGGCGGTCATCTATTCCAACAATATTTGGTAGATGCGTACATTAGCATTGAGCAATACAGATTAGATTATATTCTTGCTAATCAAAATGCTTTTCGTTCCGAATTTCTTCGTGGCATTCATGATGCGATCTCTAAAGGTGATACCCAAGGTCGTGAAGTTGGCAAGCGAATCGTACTACCTTCTTCATTTACCGGTGGCCCTAGATACATGTACAAGCATTACCAAGATGCGTTGGCTATTTGTAGAGTTCATGGAAATCCTCAATATTTCATAACATTCACTTGCAACGTAAAGTGGCCAGAGATCAGACGTCATCTTGATTCAGTTGGTTGTGCACGGGCAGAAGATAGGCCAGATATAATTGCAAGAGTTTTTCAGTTGAAAGTAGAAGGCTTTATTAAGTTTTTAAGCACAGACATAACATTTGGAACTGTCATAGCATGCAAGTTTTTCGCTTTAGTTACAATCTGCCTCTCATGATAAAACTTTCAATCGCCTTTCTAACAGTATCATCCTTAGTTCTTTACACAGACCTCTACACCATTGAGTTTCAAAAGAGAGGTCTTCCCCATTGTCATACACTACTATGGGTTGTTTCGCCATACAAGATACGTAATGCGACAGATCTAGATAAATATGTGACAGCTAAAATACCAGACCATTCTGTTGAACCAGTTTTGTATAAAATTGTTACTAATTGCATGATCTAGATATATATATATTAGCAACTAGCTGTCAAAAAACTCTTAACTATTATACAAAATTTTGATTACACATGTCTACTTGAACATGTTTATCTTTGTGGTTCATTGCTCAAATAGTTCTTAAAATTGATTGTTGTAAGTGACTTAGAATCTACTATCCATTTATAGACAATATCATATATATTCTTGGCTTTGAAACACTAGATGTGTCTATACATCTATGGTTCTAGAGGACCTTTAAGGTTTGACCATAACATTTATTGGTAGCAAAAATACACAATTTTGTAAAGCTATATGACGTATAAACTGCACTTAATTTTACTTTACAAGTGTATTGTTGTAGAAAACATTAAAGCTAACAATTTGTTTTTACAATGAACAGGAAAACTACAATGGATCCGCACGAGCTATCTCAGATTCAACCGAAAGGTGATCCCATACCAATCATCTTGCGTGTGATTAGAAAGTGGTTGCCTTATCGTACGAAAAAAACATAGCATATCTCCTGATCGACCAACAGGTTAATACACATACTTACAGGGAAAAAGTATTCGTGTAATAAAAAGCTACTACTCTCTTATTAATAGCTATATAATACATAGTATTATTACAGCCTCCAATTTTACCTCAAACTTAGATGTGTCGAATTTCATGTAAAATATTTTTAGTATCCATTAACCACCTAAATCAAATAATACTATTCAAAATGCAGGGAGATGCCATACAAGCAAATGTGCACTATTGGATTATGAGCACTTCAAGGACAGGCTTGAAATTATGTCTTGCTATAGCTTTGATAATTATATATGCAGTCGTGCATCCAAAACAATGGCAATTACTAATCATCCAGCAATTCTAATCCTGGTAGAAACATAATCATAAATCAGGTACCAACTCCAGAAACATTTCCAAAACACTACTTTAACTTACTCACCTATGAGAAGTCACCAAGCGAATGAACAACAAGGACATAGTATCAGGTACTACACAACGATACATGTAACAAAATACCTACAACCTAAGTAGATAGTAACACATCATTGAAACAGACTATGCAGGGAGACTAGATAACATAAGACGTGTTACAACAGCAGATGGAACAAAACTTTGGCGAATGGAAATTACTGATATAAGGTAAGTTTCTGCCACCAACCTTACAATACATCGCAAATCCCATATACTAACTTCATACACCATGGCACAATGTAGTGGAGAAAAGATAGAGGCCACCATTTGGGAAGAAATAATTCCAAGATTCGACTGGCAAGAAATGTCACAGGCAGATCCCCCATCATTGCAGTAATAACAAGCACAAGAGTCACTCTATTCAATGGTAAAACTACAATACTAAAGATATTATACACAGCTTTCATATACCTCACTAACAGATGCATCTATTTAATAGGAAAGACACAACTGGGATCCACTGCAGCAACATATATCTACTTCAACCCAGACACAGATATCACAAATCGTCTAAGATCCAAGTATTCACAATACTATCATAAACATATTATGAAATTTTTATGCAAAGAAATAAACATGAAGAAATCGTAAAATGTATTGTAGGTTCGAAGAGAACCAAGCACAACTCCTAGGACCCGAGTCATAGCTGATAGTTCAACAAGAGGATTTCCAAACAATAAACACAATCTCAGAAATTCAACAACACAAAATTCAGCAACCAACGGTAGAAACCTCAAAATTATATTTTTAGTAAATCAAGTAGGGTTTTCATACCCACGGCTCACAAAACATCATTTATAACATGCAGCAAAAAAGAAGCTTCAGGTGCAAAGCATCAATCACAAGTTTTTCAACAGGCAGACCTTGGTACCAGCAAACATGCCCCCTATGTTTTCGCAAGACACATCCAAAAAGAGGCAAATGGTCATGCGGACAACACGATAATATTGATGAGCCAAACCTAAGGTGAAACAACTGAAAAACAAATGTACAACTCTAATTGCAATACTAATAATTCATACGTTACAAGTACTGTGTAGGAATGATCATAACCGACGACACAGGCTCACATTCAGCAACCATATTTGATGCAGCAATGAGTAATCTATTGGGTATACGTTGTAAAGACATGGTACTTGACAAAGGTTATGATGATGAAGACACAATCCCAGAACCCATTGAACAACTCAAAGGACAGACAACAACAATGCATGTAGAATACAACCCAGGGTCCCACAACCTTAAAATCAACAGGTCAACAAAGCCAACACAAATCCTGCAGTTAACAAGTTTAACACCACGTCCAACAAACATAACCATAAAGCAAGGCAAAAAAATGGTTGAAGGCAAGGCAACCGGAACAAAACGTTAGCTCTTCCCACCACCAGGTAACATAATATATACTTCTTATACAGATCTTACTCCTGCTTATCTCTTACAATTATACACATTTCATATTGGGCTGAAACATTTTGTGAATTAATTGGATTCAAATCTATCAACATCTTCAGAATGTCTTTATTGTAGAAAACACATAATATAACAATTGTGAATATGTGTAATACAGATTTTATCTAATGCTAGCCTAAACAAAAATCTTAGTCTCTTTATTGATTCAGAACACAACCGACCATTCAAAATCGCAGCCATCAGCGACACCAAAAGAATCCGCTACCCTGATCACCAACCAACGGCGGATGAAAAGCCAAGGACTCAACATTTGGACTAAATGAAGCAATGATAAACTTTTGGATCACGGAACTACATCTTTAACATAATACATGCCCTAGAAATCTTTTGTACAAACTTTTGTCAGACCAAAAGTAAATCCATGTAACTAAAATCGTAGGCACATTGTAAACATATAGCCCTTGCATGGTCAAGTTGTGTAAATATTTATGTAACTAAAGCCAGCAGCATATAGCTCTCAAAGTGGCAAATTTTGCAAAAAATAAATGTTTCACATGGTCTACCAAATACACTTTGCGAAACCAAAATGACAAGGCGCAACGCGCCGATGCAATCATCTAGTTATTACAACAAATGGTGTATATTTAGAATCACAAACGTTAGTTCTCCGTTAAAAACAAAATTGAAGTACATAATTTAAAAAAAATGTTAACAATTTTAACGGGATTACTAAACAATTTACCTTGTAAAACACAAATGAAATAATATTAATATCTTATAATCCTCCCCACCCATTCAAATTTTGACCCTTTCCAAAACCAAAAATTAAGTAAATACCCATACGCCAATCAAACGAAAACGAAAACCGTCAATCACGGCCAATCCCAATAAAACAAACGGTCAAGATCACCCAACAACCCATGCACACAACCAACGGCTTAGATTCCAAAGCACAACACCCCCACCCCATCACAACCGTCCAAAACGCAGAATATTCCTCCGGCATATGCCCTTTCACCACCCTCCACCACCATCATCATCATCATCAACGTCATCTATCCCTTCAACATTCATCTCCATCTTCAATTATTTTATCCCCAAATTTATCTTCACTTTTCCGCACCGAATCCTCCTTTTCGATATAAATAATCACCAATCTTATCTGCAATCTCATCGAATCTGAAGCTATTTTGTCAACATTCCTTTATCCACCAACAATCATTCGCTTTCGCCGCCGATCATGTCGGAGGAACTCTCACCGGAGCTACAACAGCACATCAAAAAACTCAATTTGTTCAAGATCAAAGGCCGAGACAAACTCGGCCGAAAAATCCTTCGAATCGTCGGAAAATACTTTCCAGGTAAACTGATCGGTTGATTATAACAATCTTCATGTGTTTGCTCTTGATCGATGATTAGATTGATTATTAGACTTGAATCTAGTGTTTTATGGCTTATGATTACATGATCTGTTGCAGCCAAGGATCTAAGCGTTGATGTGTTGAATCTGTATCTGAAGAAGAAGGTTTTTCCTAAACTTGAGAGGCCTTTTGCGGTGGTTTACATCCACACGGAGGTGTGTAAGAGCGAGAATTTCCCCGGAATATACGTTCTCCGATCGATTACGATTCAATTCCGATCAACGTTAAACAGAATCTCGAAACGGTGTATTTTGTTCATCCAGATCTACAGTCTAGAATCTTCCTCGCGACGTTCGGACGTTTCATCTTCACCGGAGGGTACGTGCTTTACTCACTTGTACTGTACGAGTTGTTCTTGCATAATTTCGTCCTCAAGGTGTTTATGATGAATAAATAATCATGTGGTTAACGTGTGCTAGCTAACTTGATAGAGAATTTTACATTTAAATAGATGATTCTCTGGTAAAAATAAGTAATGTTTTGAGTTTAAGTCTACATTTGAGAAAAAAAAAAAGAGGGATCCATGTTGGTTAAGGTATGTATGGTCTCGAGTTTTACTATTAAAAAAAGAGTGATCCATGTTGGTTAAGGTATGTATGGTCTCGAGTTTTACGAATAGTAAAGATGATTAGGCGGACTTAAGGCTTGTCAGCGACCCAAACATGATGATAAATTAGTCTGTATTGATTTAGAATAAAAGCAATAATTAAAAAAATGGTAATTTAAACGTAGAAGTATTATAAATTTACAGTATTACAAATTTGTTGTTAAAATAAAAATAAAAATAATAATATAATAATAATATATAATAATAATAATAATAATAATATAATATAATATATAATAATAATAATATAAAATAATAATATAATAATAATAATAATAATATAATATATAATAATAATAATAATAATAATAATAATAATAATAATAATAATATAATAATAATAATAATAATATCATAATAATAATAAGTAATAGTAATAGTAATAGTAATAGTAATATAATAGTATAGTAATAGTAATAGTAATAGTAATAGTACTAGTATAGTAATAGTAATAGTAATAGTAATAGTATAGTAATAGTATAGTAAGTAATAGTAATAGTTATATAGTATAATTAATAGTAATAGTAATAGTAATAGTAATAGTAATAGTAATAGTAATAGTAATAGTAATAGTAATAGTATAGTAATAGTATAGTATAGTAATAGTAATAGTAATAGTAATAGTAATAGTAATAGTAATAGGAATAGTAATAGTAATAGTAATAGTAATAGTATAGTAATAGTAATAGTATAGTAATATAGTAATAGTAATAGTAATAGTAATATTAATAGTATAGTAATAATGTAATAGTAATAGTATAGTAATAGTAATAGGATAGTAATAGTAATAGTAATAGTAATAGTAATAGTAATAGTATATAGTAATAGTAATAGTAATAGTATAGTAATAGTAATAGTATAGTAATAGTAATAGTAATAGTAATAGTAATAGTAATAGTAATAGTAATAGTAATAGTAATAGTAATAGTAATAGTAATAGTAATAGTAATAGTATAATAGTATAATAGTAATATAATAGTATAGTAATAGTAATAGTACTAGTAATAGTAATAGTAATAGTAAGTATAGTATAGTAATAGTAATAGTAATAGAATAGTAATAGTAATATAATAGTAATAGTAATAGTAATAGTATAGTAATAGTAATAGTATAGTATATAAAGTAATAGTAATAGTAATAGTAATAGTATAGTAATAGTATATAGTAATATATATAGTAATAGTAATAGTAATAGTAATAGTAATAGTATATAAATAGTAATAGTAATTAGTAATAGTAAGTAATAGAATAGTTAATAATAATAGTAATAGTAATAGTAATAGTAATAGTAATAGTAATAGTAATATAATAGTAATAGTAATAGTAATAGTAATAGTATAGTAATAGTAAGTATATATAGTATAGTAATAGTAATATAATAGTAATAGTAATAGTAATAGTAATAGTAATAGTAATATAATAGTAATATAATAGTAATAGTAATAGTAATAGTAAATAGTAATAGATAGTAATATAATAGTATAGTAATAGTAATAGTAATAGTAATAGTAATAGTAATAGTAATAGTAATAATAGTAATAGTAATAGTAATAGTAATAGTAATAGTAATAGTATAGTAATAGTAATAGTAATAGTTATAGTAATAGTAATAGTAATAGTATATTAATAGTAAATAGTAATAGTAATGTAGTAGTGGTAGTAATGAGTAGTATTTAATGGTAGTAATGGTAGTAATGGTAGTAGGTAGTAATGGATAATGGTAGTAATGGTAGTAATGGTAGTAATGGTAGTAGTTAGTAATGGTAGTAATGGTAGTAATGGTAGTAATGTAGTAATGGTAGTACTGGTAGTAATGGTAGTATGTAGTAATGGTAGTAATGGTAGTAATGGTAGTATGGTTATAATGGTAGTAATGGTAGTAATGGTAGTAATGGTAGTAATGGTAGTAATGGTAGTAATGGTAGTAATGGTAGTAATGGTAGTATGGTAGTAATGGTAGTAATGGTAGTAGTAATGGTAGTAATGGTAGTAATGGTAGTAGTAATGGTAGTAATGGTAGTAATGGTAGTAATGGTAGTAATGGTAGTAATGGTAGTAATGGTAGTTAGTAATGGTAGTAATAGTAATGGTAGTAATGGTAGTAATGGTAGTAATGGTAGTAATGGTAGTAATGGTAGTAATGGTAGTAATGGAATGGTAGTAATGGTAGTAATGGTAGTAATGGTAGTAATGGTAGTAATGGTAGTAATGGTAGTAATGGTAGTAATGGTAGTAATGGTAGTAATGGTAGTAATGGTAGTAATGGTAGTAATGGTAGTAATGTAGTAATGGTAGTAATGGTAGTAATGGTAGTAATGGTAGTAATGGTAGTAATGGTAGTAATGGTAGTAATGGTAGTAATGGTAGTAATGGTAGTAATGGTAGTAATGGTAGTAATGGTAGTAATGGTAGTAATGGTAGTAATGGTAGTAATGGTAGTAATGGTAGTAATGGTAGTAATGGTAGTAATGGTAGTAATGGTAGTAATGGTAGTAATGGGGTATGGTAGAATGGTAGTAATGGTAGTAATGGTGTATGGTAGTAATGGTAGTAATGGTAGTAATGGTAGTAATGGTAGTAATGGTAGTAATGGTAGTAATGGTAGTATGGTAGTAATGGTAGTAATGGTAGTAATGGTAGTAATGGTAGTAATGGTAGTAAGGTAGTAATGGTAGTAATGGTAGTAATGGTAGTAATGGTAGTAATGGTAGTAATGGTAGTATGGTAGTAATGGTAGTAATGGTAGTAATGGTAGTAAGGTAGTAATGGTAGTAATGGTAGTAATGGTAGTAATGGTAGTAATGGTAGTAATGGTAGTAATGGTAGTAATGGTAGTAATGGTAGTAATGGTAGTAATGGTAGTAATGGTAGTAATGGTAGTAATGGTAGTAATGGTAGTAATGGTAGTAATGGTAGTAATGGTAGTAATGGTAGTAATGGTAGTAATGGTAGTAATGGTAGTAATGGTAGTAATGGTAGTAATGGTAGTAATGGTAGTAATGGTAGTAATGGTAGTAATGGTAGGGGTAGTAATGGTAGTAATGGTAGTAATGGTAGTAATGGTAGTAATGTAGTAATGGTAGTAATGGTAGTAATGGTAGTAATGGTAGTAATGGTAGTAATGGTATAATGGTAGTAATGGTAGTAATGGTAGTAATGGTAGTAATGGTAGTAATGGTAGTAATGGTAGTAAGTAGTAATGGTAGTAATGGTAGTAATGGTAGTAATGTAGTAATGGTAGTAATGGTAGTAATGGTAGTAATGGTAGTAATGTAGTAATGGTAGTAATGGTTATGGTAGTAATGGTAGTATGGTAGTAATGGTAGTAATGGTAGTATGTAGTAATGGTAGTAATGTAGTAATGGTAGTAATGGTAGTAATGGTAGTAATGGTAGTAATGGTAGTAGTAGTAATGGTAGTAATGGTAGTAATGGTAATGGTAGTAATGGTAGTAATGGTAGTAATGGTAGTAATGGTAGTAATGGTAGTAATGGTAGTAATGGTAGTAATGGTATTAATGGTAGTAATGGTAGTAATGGTAGTAATGGTAGTAATGGTAGTAATGGTAGTAATGGTAGTAATGGTAGTAATGGTAGTAATGGTAGTAATGGTAGTAATGGTAGTAATGGTAGTAATGGTATAATGGTAGTAATGGTAGTAATGGTAGTAATGGTAGTAATGGTAGTAATGGTAGTAATGGTAGTAATGGTAGTAATGGTAGTAATGGTAGTATGGTAGTAATGGTAGTAATGGTAGTAATGGTAGTAATGGTAAGTAAATGGTAGTAATGGTAGTAATGGTAGTAATGGTAGTAATGGTAGTATGGTAGTAATGGTAGTAATGGTAGTAATGGTAGTAATGGTATAATGGTAGTAATGGTAGTAATGGTAGTAATGGTAGTAATGGTAGTAATGTAAGTAAATGGTAGTAATGGTATAGTAATGGTAGTAATGGTTAGTAATGGTAGTAATGGTAGTAATGGTAGTAATGGTAGTAATGGTAGTAATGTAGTAATGGTAGTAATGGTAGTATAGTAATGGTATAGTGGTAGTAATGGTAGTAATGTAGTAATGGTAGTAATGGTAGTAATGGTATTAATGGTAGTATGGTAGTAATGGTAGAATGGTAGTAATGGTAGTAATGGTAGTAAGTTAGTAATGGTAGTAATGGTAGTAATGGTAGTAATGGTAGTAATGGTAGTAATGGTAGTAATGGTAGTAATGGTAGTAATGGTATAATGGTAGTAATGTAGTAATGGTGTAATGTAGTAATGGTAGTAATGGTAGTAATGGTAGTAATGGTAGTAAGGTAGTAATGGTAGTATGGTGTATTTAGTAATGGTAGTAATGGTAGTAATGGTAGTAATGGTAGTAATGGTAGTAATGGTAGTAATGGTAGTAATGGTAGTAATGGTAGTAATGGTAGTAATGGTAGTAATGGTAGTAATGGTAGTATGGTAGTATGGTAGTTAATGGTAGTAATGGTAGTAATGGTAGTAATGGTAGTATAGGGTAGTAATGGTAGTAATGGTAGTAATGGTAGTAATGGTAGTATGGTAGTAATGGTAGTAATGGTAGTATGGTAGTAATGGTAGTAATGGTAGTAACGGTATAACGGTAGTCTAGTAACGGTAGTAACGGTAGTAACGGTAGTAACGGTAGTACGTTAGTAACGGTAGTAACGGTAGTAACGGTAGTAACGGTAAAGGTGTAACGGTAGTAACGGTAGTAACGGTAGTAACGGTAGTAACGGTAGAACGTAGTAACGGTAGTAACGGTAGTAACGGTAGTAACGGTAGTAACGGTAGTAACGTAAGTAACGGTAGTAAGTAGTAACGGTAGTAACGGTAGAGTAACGGTAGTAACGGTAGTAACGGTAGTAACGGTAGAACGGTAGTAACGGTAGTAACGGTTAGTAACGGTAGTAACGGTAGTAGTAACGGTAGTAACGGTAGTAACGGTAGTAACGGTAGTAACGGTAGTAACGGTAGTAACGGTAGTAACGGTAGTAACTGGTAGGAACGGTAGTAACCGGTAGTAACGGTAGTAACGGTATAACGGTAGTAACGGTAGTAACGGTAGTAACGGTAGTACCGGTAGTAACGGTAGTAACGGTTAGTAACGGTAGTAACGGTAGTAACGGTAGTAACGGTAGTAACGGTAGTAACGGTAGTAACGGTAGTAACGGTAGTAACGGTAGTAACGGTAAACGGTAGTAACGGTAGTAACGGTAGTAACGTAGTAACGGTAGTAACGGTAGTAACGGTAGTAACGGTAGTAACGGTTAGTAACGGTAGTAACGGTAGTAACGTAGTAACGGTAGTACGGTAGTAACGGTAGTAACGGTAGTAACGGTAGTAACGGTAGAGTAACGGTAGTAACGGTAGTAACGGTAGTAACGGTAGTAACGGTAGTAACGGTAGTAACGGTAGTAACGGTAGTAACGGTAGTAACGGTAGTAACGGTAGTACGGTAGTAACGGTAGTAACGGTAGTAACGGTAGTAACGGTAGTAATGGTAGTTAATGGTAGTAATGGTAGTAATGGTAGTAATGGTAGTAATGGTAGTAATGGTAGTAATGTAGTAATGGTAGTAAGGTAGTAATGTAATAATAATATGTTTGGGGGTGTATTTTCAGGTTGTATGGGAAGCTGAAGTACGTGAGCAGACGGATTATCTGTGGGAGCATGTTAGGAGAAACAAGATGGAGATACCTGAGTTTGTGCGTGATCATGATGAGGATTTGAGTACCGTCCTATGATGGATTATGGTATGGAGAGTGATCACCCTAGGGTTTATGTGCACCCGCGGTTGATTCCTCTGTGGCGATGTATTCAACAAGGTGTATTTCGTAGGATGTATATGAACAAAACAACGCCGTCCTGATAAGGCACTGAGCGTACTTTTGTGTTGTGTTGGTTAAGAATTGATGCTATGCGTTTTAATTGGTGCTTTATGTAAATATTTGATCAAGTTTTAATAGGTTTTGTTCAAGTTACATTATAAGGTGTAAGTTTGAAAAGTTGCAAAGTTTTTAGATTGTGGTTTTAGTTTTGTGACAAGTTTGTATTCTACGTTAATTTTTAATAAATAACCTAATGTAAAATGATAAAAATGCACTTTAGAAAGCTAAATTCATAATTTATCCTTAGACTAATTGTTAAGAGTATTTGTGTTAAATCTATTAATTAAAGATATTATTTATGAAACAATCTCTAACATAAATACACCGAAACCCACTAGATTGGTCCCTCCCTCCTTTCCCTTTCTATTTAGATTTGTTTGAAGTTATATCTATATTGAAAGCATTCTAGTCGTAAGTTCACTAAAACGAAAAAAAGGAGGGTCCACTAAACCATCTCCATCGCCTTTGATGGATTCTCACTGACCATCTCCATCGCCTTAACGGATTCAAACAAAAAGTTGCATCTGATTCACGACTCCTTTATCCACCCTTTTTGTTTACTTGTACCCCACCTTGATTAGTCAATTCAATACAAAATACTGTATTGGAAATGGAATGATGGGATGATTGTCGAGGTAGACCAGGATGAAGCCAATAAAGTTGGTAAAAGCCTCTTCGATCTTATGTTCTCCATTTGTTTTAAAATTGACATATTGCTTAACGTTGTCTTGTTAGAGAAAGTAGTGATGGCATTGGATAGGGTCTGAGAGAGGAGAACGATGGAGATGAACAAGAGAATGAGAGAGGTTCGTGATAGACTTTTTTTAAGGATTCCAAGCAGATTTTTGTTTGAATTAGGTTAATTTTCCAACCATCCATGCTCTTAGGTGGTTTATGAGATGGTTTTTGTATCTAGTGATACGTGAGTTCCACTCATGTACGCGGCTTATGTAACAAAAACAAAAGGGTATAAGGTTGGCCATCTCACTTTATGTCATCCTTGCTAAACGTAATTCACTAGATTTAACACCATCACCATCCCTTTCTTGGTAAACCATATTCATGTATGTCAATAGTAGTACATGTAGGGTGGTAGGGTCTTGTTATTCATTTCCTTTGTTTTGGTCAAAAAGTTTAAACCAAATTAATTACATGGTTAGCTTTCCCATAGGTTGGGTAGCAACCCAAACCACATTCCCACAATTAAATAAATATTATTTATATAATACTAACTATCAACTTTAACTTTTTTGCTTATTTTAACCTACTATTTTTAAATCTTTATAAATTAACCCTATTACTTTTTTATTTTCAAATTTTAATCCCCATACTTTTTTTATTATACAATTCTTTTGTTTTGCGTTTCTGTGTAAATATTGCGAGTACCACACCGCAACACGTGTGTGTGATTCAATAGTTTTACCCTTATTTTTTTCAGTTTAAAGACCCAGTCGCAATGCGCTAGTTTTATATGACTTATTTATTGTTTTATATGTTGTGTTTCAATTACATGGTTTAATATTTTTACGCTTATTTTTCGTTTGATTATATTCTCTTTGTTATAATATCATATTCAATAAAGGCTTTTTCGGTGTTGGTGGTCGTTTGCGGTTGTGCCATTGGTGGCACTTGAATGGTTTTACGCCCCTCGTTGCAACGTAGGGAGCTTAATCCTAGTTTCTTTCGATTAACATTTTACAATCTATAAAACAAACTACTACCATGTATTGTTTCAAGTTAATAAAAATCCTCCAGCAAACTATTATCTTTCCTTAATCTCGTGCTTCAAACTACTAATTTGCATCATTAGAATATCAAATCCTATAATAAGGAATTTGAATCATGGTTTATTCATTAACAATGTTTTGTTTTTGGAAAATGAAACATCGTGTAAATATTTGTTATCTTTGGGTAATCATTGCGTGTTAAACATTAGATGCAATGATAAGTCTTTGGTGGGGAATTAACAAAGGAAATGATGTAATCACGAATAATGTTGGACAATACATCAACATTGTTAGGTTCGGTGGGGATAACTAACTATGGCTCAAGAAGTATTGAAGGTATCTTAATCAAGGCACGAGTAGAAATGTGGCGTTTGGAGACCCGCACGTTTCACCTACCAAATTATATCAACTTTGCAGGATATTAATGTTTTAGAGGGCTTATCAATAGAGGGTGGGATCGTATCCGGGGAAGATCCACAGAAGAATCAACAACATATGAAGATGTTGTGACAAAATATTATTAGGTTTTATACCTCCTTAAAGTGAATTTAAGGAAATTTGATAACATAAGCAGCGTTATGAATAAATTACTACAATTTCTTTAACCCAAATATACAGTCCATACAATATGCATATTGTGTGATTCTTATTTAGTGTGGTGGCATATTATTTTATGATACATAAGAGAATTAGTCAAAAATAGTTCTCTACACCAAATCAAAAATCAACGAAACTTGAAGTGGTCACTCACTAGGGTGTGAAGCAAAACTTGTGTTTTGCTATGTGCATGGTTGTGAAGAACCTACTTATCTTTTTTCTCTTGTATATCGAATTACTAAACAACAAAGTTAGGATCCAATCATCCAAACACGATACTTTGGTTACTTTGAATATACAATACCAAGTACAAATATCGTTGATAAGAGATTTTACATGTGTTGCTTCATTGTAGCTTGTAAACCAATTCACCTTGAAATCTCATGCACAATGTTTGGTTAAATGGGGAGCAAATTTGCTTTAAAGAGAAGAAATATTGAGTCGAAGCGATAATTACTAGACTATACATCATCCAATTGAAAAACTTAAAGAATCCTATTACAACTAGTAAACAATTATTATATAATATAGGAGACAAATCCAACACAAAATAAATAGGATAGTAATTATACAATTGAGTTTCATTGAAGATAACTAATCCTCACATGAATAGAACAACATCAAACTCAGAGATAATAACATCATCATCCTACAACCCACTACATCATTCAATATCCCTACACAACCACCTCACAATTCAAAACGCTATCTATCTTTCTCATTTACATGTAAAGGTACACCAACACTATGTACAAGTAGATCGACTTCAAGCATTAACATGCCCAAAACGCTAATGAGAAACCTTAGCCACAATTTGTCGGTCATTGCATTATATGTGACACATGCTCCCTTGTTCAATGTTCATCATCTCCTCTACGTGAGAGATTTTCTACCATCCCGATGAGTGCTACACGCGCCTATTATGATCAGGTTCTCCAACACATTGTTGAATAACCAAAACCGAACCACTTTTATTGAATTCAGAAGAAGCCATGAAATCTCCCACTAAACCAAGCTCCGGACACTCTTCACCATCACTCATTCCACTTGTGAGAGGGGATTCCACTCTTCCACCACCCTTCCCCACTATGAACATCGAATATGTCTCTGCTATGTTTCTCAAGATTGTTGCTGTCTGTTCTCCATCGTCACTATATTTCTCTAGAAATCTCGCTTTGCCCGATGTCACATAACTAAAATTAAAAGCATAAAAATAAAATAAGCTCCGATTGTTTGTGAACTTTACTAATATCAATATTTAATACTTACTCATGTTTTATTTTTTTAAGACCATGTTTTGCTAATACCTCCTGACTACTTTATGAGTGAGATATTGTTGTGTACGTTTGTTTGTTTGTTTTTTGTTTATGCTAATACCTTTATACAGTTACTTTTCACTGGTATATGAGGTGTTCAGGGATGCATATTTATTAAAAGTCTTTTGACGACGCACTGTCTGCTACGTTATTTTCTGGTCTGGAACTTATTGTAATACATCCCTAGACTCTACTTTATGAGTGAGATATTACAGGGTACGTTTATTTATTTGCTTATTATATTACCTCTATGTAGTTGCTTTTTAGGGGCTGCTTGTTTGGTCTGACCCGGCTGACTCGGTCAGCCAGTCAGTCCGTTTGATACGCTTGAAATCAGATCTGACTGGGTCCTTTTGATCTGACCCGGACTTGAATTTTAAACATGCTGACTGGGTCCTTTTCATCTGACCAAGACCAAGGTGATGCTGGAGGTGGTGGCGGTGATGCTGGAGGTGGTGGCGGTGATGCTGGAGGTGGTGGCGGTGATGCTGGAGGTGGTGGCGGTGATGCTGGAGGTGGGTGGTGGGTGGAAGAGGCGGTGAAGAAGATGGATGAAGATGCGATGTTTAGTGGTGATTTGGTTAAAGGTGATTTATATGTAAGGTGATTTGCAAAGACGGTTTTTGAGTCAGTCAGATACCGAATCAAACAATCAAGTTTCAGTCAGACGCATACCCAGTCAGAACATCTTACTGGGTCAGCTTCTTACCCAGTCAGATCTTATTGAGTCAGTGTAATCAAACAGCCCCTTACTGGATTATGCATATGTTTAGGAATACCTGTTATAAAAGTCTTTTAAGGCAACATTGTCTGAACCATCAGTTTCTGGTCCAGAATTTCGTGCGGCCACTTCTACATCATCTGCGTGGCGGGTCACGTTGATTGTAAGCTTACATCTTTTCTTGATGTCGGGAGAAACCTAATAACTGTAGATTTGTATGATGATGTGTGCATAAACGTTTACTAAGTCCTAATGCCTCGCGGTCATCAGGGCCACCAAAAAACAAAGTTGCAACTTGCTGCAAAGATTCGGAACCAGCAACCTTTGAAGCCCTGGCATTATGTCCACGGTCTATAAGAATTGCCACTGAACATGGCGCATGATGCAACACTTTCTGGTTCATTTTTCTTATACTCTTCTTATCGTTCTCAAATTTACCATCTATTCGTTGTCGCTTGTGGAAAGGAATTATTATTATTGATGCGCGTATGTATTCTGCATAGTCACAAACATCTTGAAACATTCTCAAACAAGGAGACACATTTTTAATTTGATGAATCGTCATTTTGGTTTCTGCGGTGAAAATGTCGACAGATTCATTTATTTCCACTGCGTCGTCAGCACCATAGTCTTCTTTTTCTTCATCAGTAAGTTCATCTTCTTCAAGTTGGTAATCTGTTGAATTAATGTCATTTGCATTCTCACGAAGCTCAACCATGTGCATCAAGTAAGGCGCAATTGGAACATTTTCAGACCCTCTGAGTGATTCAATGAGCCCAACCGTAGTAGCCACCAGTCTGGGACTATGCACACAAGCCAGTAATATTAGCTCCTTGTTGGGATTATGACATTCCATTGGTATGTGCTTGATACCCAAGGCTTCACCATCTCTTTTCACCATGAAACTGACTACTATGGACGATATTAGCGAACTAATGACCACAACAATAAGCATCAGATTGTAAAACACTATACTTGTTACCGCCTGCATCAACATAAAACATCATATATCCTTTTAGAAACTTGGAACAAGCTGATACAATGATATTTCAAAGATATCTGACAAAATCAAAGATTTAACACATCTAGGGTCGCCCCTTAGCTGAGTTCGGGCACTTGTCCTAATATGATTGGATGATAGTGGTTTGGGGCGTTAAAAATCAATGTTTATTTAGTTTTATGGCGGTCAACATGTTTTCTTAGAAATTTTCCCGATCCACTATACCATTGGCCACATGCCACTTGGTAAAATATTAACTGTTAAAAGTTAGAGGCATATAAACACTCACGTTATTGACTATAGCCGTTGTCAATGTCAGGAGATCTACATGACCCTTCATGTTAAAGAGAAAAGCAAGAAGGACACCCTCGTTTAGTGGTCTCTTTAAGTAACGACAAGCTGCGAGCGTGCCAGTAATTTTGCCACCAATGCTCAACAAGATTATCATGACAACAATGCCAATGTTTCTTAGATTATTAAGATACGCTATATCAGTTCTGAATCCGGTGAAACCAAAGTATATAGGGAATATGAAGTTGGTAAACCATGTATGTCACCGTAGCCATCATTGTCCGAGCTGATTTTCCTCGCCTTGGAAACATCAAACCCATAATTAAACAAGCTAATATACTGCTGAATCCCATAGTTTCTAAAGTCATGGCCGAAGATATAACAACTGCACAAATCAACATTACTTCCAAAGGCCTAAGGTTCTTTCGCTTTCTGCTTTTGTGATTTAGCCAATTGGCTAAATACTTGGTGAAAATCACAACACCCACAAGTATCAAAAGGGAACATAAAGCCTTCATTAACCATCTAAAAGAAGTTCCTTTATGTCTTGCTGCAGTGATTATAATTAAGATGAACATACCATACATGTCAGCGATCAGCGAACAACATATTGCCAGACGACCATTATCAGTCGTCGTAAACTTCAGATCAGCTACTAATCGAAACACAATGGGAGAAGCTGTATTGGCTAAAATCACTATGAGGACTAAGCCCATCATCACATGTGATCCTTGAGATCCAGTTTGGTCATAAACAAAGAATGTAATAGCTGCCGCAAATAATGTACATATCACGCAACCACCACATACGATGACGCTTATTGTGTGAAAGTTATGCATTATATAAGATACATCCATCTCAAGGCCAATGAGAAACATGATTCCAACCCTGCAGTATAGTGTCAAACTTGCATAGAAATCAACAACAAAATTTTCAAAAAAGAAGCTTCGTATTTGTGGCGATCGCGATAGACCTGATGGGCCAAGGAGGAGCCCTGCCTACAAAAGATAAAAGTGATGTAAATGAGAAGAATTGTAAGAATTACACCATGTACATGCATGAAATGAATCATTCAACAAATACGCACAAATGCATTGGATCAAAAGAAATTAAAAAATACAAATGGGATATTATTTACGATTAACATACGAGGATCTGAGCAACAGGCGCATGTTGTCCCAATGGCTTGAGGAAAATCTGAAAAACGTGAGAGAGAACAAGAATGGAAGAGACTTGTGCGGTTAATGACAATGCTGGGTTAACGATGTCACAAAATTCTTCATCCATTTTTGCATTTGGAGATTCTTTTTACACCAGGACAATGAAGAAAAAGATGGAAAGATTTTGTGCAAGATTTTTGGTGGATAAAAATAGGTAATTTGTGATGAAGAAAGCGAAGAGAACGCATTTTCCTACCATAAAGTTTAATTTTTTTGGATAAAGATTTCTGGTAGTTACAATTGTTGCATTGGTATCTAAAGAACCTTTGTAGACAAAAAGTTTGTAAAATCAAAACCTTATGCGACTTATGATGTTGTATATAGAAAATAATGAAATATGATTTTTGAGTAATTTTTTTTGAATATACCTTAATAAAAATGTTGTATTAATTTGTTATCCAACTAGTATAATATCAAAGTATTAAGGAGAGACATGTTTATGTTGTTAATTAAGTGTATCACACAGGTGAAATATACAAATGAAAATATGAGAAGAAAACATAATCAACTTACAAATCTAATACTCATTATATTAACACGCTAAACTATGAACCATGTATATCTATAATACAATAAATCATATTTAAACATTGTTACAAGGATACTAATAATCAACCACAATGAATTATATGTATAACTCCCTTTTCTTTATACACGATACACTTTTGGAGATGCTAACTTTTGAAGTGGGACAAAAGAATAGCTAATTGTAGAAGAGTGTAGTACGCGTCCATTCTCTCCCTTGTACTTCCAAATAAATTATTTTGTCGTATTAAAACCTACGAAAAAATTCAGTTGGACGAACGTTAGTGAATGAAAAAAGTGCGAAGCGTATTAAAGACATTTAATATGTGATCGAGTTCTATTAATAAAACACACTAATAAAAAATTCAATATAACACTTTAATCTTCCAAACAAAAATGTTTAAAGATTATTATCGAAAGCTAAATCTTGTGTATTAGATAGCATAAGTTAAATATATAATTTATAGGTTAGTCGTGTTATAAGTATATGAATATACCTCTAAAATTAGAAGTTCAATTTTATGTTTTTAGTTTAGTTTTAATAGATACAAGTCATACAACTTAAATATGAGATCTGATCTTGAGTCTTTAAACATTCTAAAAGAGTTGAGAATGATTACAAATTAAAGATAAATGACTTAGAAAAAACCATTTCCAATCTTAAACATGAACACACCAATTACATGATTCAGATCACATATCTCATAACTAAGTTGACTGAATGCTAGGCTGAGCTTATGATCAACGAACCTAGGGCAGAAAAATATGTTCTTGAAGAAGAAACCTTCAAGAGCATATTATCATCTTCCTTGCATACAAAAGTTTGTTATCAGAATAAACAGAGTCTGGGATCTAGTGAGATAGCTCCTCAACACACAATTTTGTCTGTAAGATCTTCTAGGTGTGGAACTTATGAAGATAAAATTCCTTTGATAGACCCCATGAGTGAAGAGGATGAAAAGGAAATAGTTAAGGATGCCTTTAAGAAGAGTGAAGAAGAGTATTTGAAGAAGGGTCACTATTTCTTTAAGGAGAATAAAAGAATTGGAATGACCAAGTCAAGAAGGAAGAACTTGATCGAGAAGGCCAAGAGGAAGTACAAGAATACTCAAGAGATCAAAGCCACTTTCAACTCTATGCAGAACAAGTCTTTATCTCTGCAGGATTTGAGGTGGTTTAGGTTGAAAAAAAAACTTGAACTCTAGTACCAGGAGTTCTAGTTTAATCATCCCAACATCAAGATGAAGGCTGGTCAGTTGTGTACCACTACTACACAACCTAAACCATCAGCTCCAAAGGTAGTTCTCTCCCTAAAAGAATTACCACAACATCTACAAAGATGAAGATGGAGAATAAAAGTGATCAAGTTCAAGCTTACTCACAGAAGAAGACTATTAGGAAGTAGAAAATAGACTGTGTCATATGTGAAAGTACTTCTCATCTTGCTAAAGATTGCCTCTACAATCCAAAGAGTACTGTCCACATGACCAAGAAAGAAACTTTTAAGAGTTTGAAGAAGACGCAAGCTTCAGAAGGAAAATCTTTTCTTATCGGAAGCTCCAAAATGAAGAAGAAGACAAGTGAAAAATTGCCTTCAAAAGAAAATCTGGTCTCAAAAGAAAGGAATACTTCCAAAGTACTGAAGCCTGCTGTGGAATTAGCAAGATCTTCCGAAGCTGCAGTCATCAAAACTTTTAAAGTCATCAAAACTTGTAAGGCCCCGTCCCCGGGATGCTTACAACTGGTAAATCATTGCACATAAAACATATAACTTACATTTAACATCCATAAAACATTGCAACGGAAACTTAAAAATAACATTTCATATCATTACAAATGCTTTTGCAAGTTAATACAATTGTTCATTTCAAAACATCGTCCGTTCATATTACAATGCAAAAATATTGAACAAAAGAATGCCATTCCAAAAGAGCTGAGTAGCCACCTCGTGCCATCCTCAGCAACATTATCTGCCAACTGGAAACACATAAAAGTCAGTGTTACTGAGTTCTAGTTTTATAATAAAACATACTTTATCTTTTGTTTGAAAACCATCCATTTCTTTCTTTCAAATCATAAAAGTCTTAAACGTGAACACACATTGTATTTACACATAGATTATAGTTATTATCTTTATCATTGTTCATTTTGTACTTTTTTTATCTTTCGTTTTCATCTAGGTCTTGTCATGTGCTTAACCCCCCTCTAGAGCACCAAGCAATTCATCTAGGGTTAAGCGACAAGGACCCCATACATTTGGTCAATCACAAATACTGGACCCCTTTGTGCATCCTCATGGGGTATTCAACCCGCACATAGTTGAGCTGACAACCCCTCATTAGGTGTGAACCTCCACACATATGCTTAATCACACGGATCAAGCCCCAGTGTGCATCCTCATGGGGTAGCTAACCCACACACGATTGAGCTAACACTTTTCATTGAGTGTGAACCTCCTTACATTTGCTTGCAAGACTTTTTTACGTTTGTTCGTTCCTTAATGCATGCATTCTTCATTTCGTTCCTCTTTTTATTATCTTCCACTTTACGTTACATAATAATTTTCATTTTATTCATTAACATTTAACGCAAAGCCAAGGAAAATAATCATACAAAATAAGGAACATAAGATACACAGTCAGCATCATCATACAGGGCACCATCATACATACATACATACATCATGCCAAATCATACAACATCATGCATCATCATCATCCATGCCCAACATAACCTCTATGGCCTCTAAAGTTATCTTACATGAACTCCCTGGAATTTTTCACGTTAAAACTTACATGTGCACTTTCCCTCGAAAGTCAGTAGATAAACTATATTTCCTCGGGTACACAAGCCCTACTTGGGCGCATGGGCACCCTTCAGTTGCATGGCCTCCCAAGCGACTGAACACTTAGGTGAATGACATCAGGCGAATGAGCCCCATGCGAATGGACCCAATGCGGATGAACACAATGCGGATGAGTCCTATGCGAATGGAACTAATGTGGAAGTACACTTGTGCGATTGAGCACAAATACGGATGAACACCTTGTGCGAATGAAACTAATGCGGATGGACACCTAGGCGAATGGACCCTCAGTCGCATGACTCCCCATGCATATGGCCCTCTGTCATGCGACACACAAGCATTTGGACTCCAGTCTCACGACTCATATGTGAATGAACCTCAGTCGCACTCCTTTCTGCCGTATGGCCTCCATTCGGTCGCCTAGCCCTAGCTGATGCAGAATGCAGTTCATCCCGAACCCAATATGCGATTTTTGGCCTCTAAACCCTTCCAAACTCGTTCTAAGCCCACATCAACCATCCTAAACCTTAGAAACACATACCAAGATACCATACAAGTACACACAAGCCCGAAAACAAACTCCACTCGCATCACACACAAACACATACATACGGGTTCAACACACATTTCAAAACGGGTTTCAGATGTGTTCTAGACCCAAAATCATTCAAAAATATGTAAAAGAGGGGTCCTAGAACTCACACAACTAACACCGTCGAGTAGAGCTTCGATTCGACCCGCTACACTTCAACCTTCACGCTCGAATCCACGAGAACCAAGCTTGAAACTCTCTTTTTCTCCCTTTTTCTCACATTGGCAGATTTTACAAGTGTTGGAAAGGGTGTGGGCTTCCCTCCCCTCTTATTCCCCTACTCCTCCAATCTTTCTCCCGTTTTGGCAAGTTTGGTCCCCCAACTTTGGACTTTATTTCTTTTTCTTCTTTCGTCGGCTTCAAAGAAAGTATCCGGGCACTACAAAACTTACGAAGTCATCAAAACTTCCAAAGTGTTGAAGGTCAAGTCTAAGCTTCCAAAGGTGGTGTAAATGATCCTCAAAACATGACAATGGGATCAATTACTATTGCATTATCTTCAATTTCTATTGATGAGACCAAGACCAATAAGGTTTGGGTTTTCAAATGTAACTAACCATCTTATTTGTGTAGGAACAACTCAAGACGAATAGGAATGTATGGATCATTGATAGTGATTGTTCTATGCACATGACAGGCTATGGGTCACTAAACCAAAATTTTTAAAAGCTTGATAGATGATTAGTTGCTTTTGGAGGAGATGCTAGAGGTAACATAACTAGAAAGGACATGGTCACAAATAGTAAGCTCAACATTAAAAAGCTAAACTTTGTTAAGAAGCTTGGATACAATCTTTTGAGTGTATCTAAATTTTGAGATTAGAATCATAACATGCTCTTTACTAAGCATGAATGCATTATTCTCAGGCTCGGGGTGGTCATTCCTTATGAGCATACCCTTCTCAAAGCCCCTAGGAAAGGGAACGTGTACAAGATGGACTTGCAAGAAGCATCTCCCTCAAGATAAGTTTCATGCTTTCTATCTAAAGCCAATAGTGATGAGTCATTTCTCTGGCATAAAAGAATGTGCCATGTAAAATTTAACAACATGAATAAATTAATTAAGAATGATTTGGTAACTAGAATGCTAAAGAAAGAGTTTACAAGTGATGACCACTATGTTGCATGCCTCAAAGGGAAGCAACACAAAGGATGAGACCCCTGATATTCTATAAAATTTCATCTTAAAGATTGATAATTAATGTGATCACAAGGTCAAAACCATAAGATGTGATTAGGCAACTGAATTTAAGAACCAAATCCTTTATATATTTTGTGATGCAAAAGGTATTACAAGACAATATAATACTCCCGGGTCTCCTCAGCAAAATGGTGTTACTGAGAGGAGAAACATGACACTAATTGAAGCTGCAAGAACTTTGTTGTTTGACTCTAAACTGCCCATCACCTTTTGGGCAGAAGTAGTGAGCACTGCTTGCCATGTGCAAAACACAGTTAGTAGTCAAGACACATGGTAAGACTTCTTATGAACTTTGGCACAAGAGGAAATCTTTCATTGATTTCTCAAGTCATTTGGATGTCCTTACACCACCCTGAATAAAAAAGATCAAATTGCAAAGTTTGATGATAAATCAGATGATAGACACTTTATTGGATACTCTTCCCAAGCCAAGGATTATACAGTATACAATCTTAGAACTAGAGTAGTTGAGGAGTCAACCAATGTGACTTTTAATGAGCACACTCCCAGTGTGAAAGGTTCTGATCCTGAATGGCTATTTAATCTTGATTTAGTTACAAACTGTTTTAACAAATCTTGTGAGAATGTTTTAGAATCTATATATATACTATCAATAAGTGATCTTGACCCAAGATTTGAGCTAAGAATACCATCAAGTTACACTACTTCAGATCCAGTTGTAACTAACCCTAAAAATGAAGTTTCTATCGACACAACAATGACAAATTCAGCTGATACATCTGAGATGCCTTCAAATTCCAACTCAGAGGCATAACACTCAGATAAAGAAGCTTTAAATTTAGAAGATCATGGTGGTGGTGAAAGTTTTCAGGAGTTTCTTGATGTTGACAACCACTCCATTTAAGACAACATAAATGATGTCATACACTTATTGGATCAAGTTACGCTTGATAAGTGTGTTGATGTGGTGGAAGAAACCTCAGTTCCTGATCTAAATTTCTCAAATTTAGATCTCTTCAAACAACTTGCTATAATCCCTCAACTAAGGATTCATAACTCTCACCCCACCACAAACATCATTGGAGATGTTGACTCAGGGGTGAGAACAAGAGGACAAGCTCATGATGCAAATGTTTGTCTTTACTCTTGTTTCTTATCCTAGATAGAGCCAAAGAAAGTTGATGAGGCTTTAAAGGATAAAAGTTGGGTTGAAGCTATGCAAGAGGAGCTGCTTAAATTTAAAAGACAAAATGTTTGGAACCTATGTCCCCTTCCTCAAGGGAAGACTACCATAGAAACCAAATGGGTGTTTAGGGATAAGAAAGATGACAGAGGACTTGTCATTAAGAATAAGGCAAGACTAGTCATTCAAGGATATAAACAAGAAGAAGGAATTGACTACACAGATGTCTTTGCTCCTGTGGTAAGACTTGAAGTTGTCAGAATATTCTTAGCTTTTGCTACATCTAAGGATTTCAAGGTCTACCAGCTTGATGTCAAGTATGCTTTTCTCAAGGTTGGTAAGACACCTATAGCCAGTAATCACTCCCGTGGACCTAATCTTAAAGGGGGAGTGTGTGGATGAACATCTTTACCAGGCTATGATTGGGTCTCTTATGTACCTCACTGCTAGCAAGGATGATATCATGTTTGCCACATGTATTTGTGCAAGATATCAAGCCAAACCCTAGATGTCACACCTAGTTACAGTCAAAAGGATTCTAAGATATCTCAAAGATGCTCCAACACTTGGACTTTGGTATCCAAAGAAGTATGATTTCAATTTGAATGCATATACAGATAATGACTATGGTGGCTGTAACATGACTTCAAAGTCTACATCAAGGGGGTGTCAATTCCTTGGTGGAAGGATAGTATTTTGGCAATACAAGAAACAATTATGTGTGTACTAAAGTTGAATACATTGCTGCTGCAAGCTACTTTGCTCAAGTGCTTTGGATTCAGAATCAAGTGCTGGACTATGGATTCAATTTCAAGGAGACTCCTATCCACATAGACAACAATAGTGCTATCTCTATCATAGAGAATCCTATGCAGCAATCAAGGACAAAACACATCAATATCAGGTATCTTTTGATTAGAGATAATTTTGAAAAAGGATTAATCAAACTAGTCAAAGTTAACACAAATGAACAATATGTTGATCTGTTCACCAAAGCTTTTGACGAGCAGAGATTTAAGTATCTTATGTAAGCTATTTGGATGATTAACTTTGAGTAGCTTTTCTTAAAAGTTAATCATATTATTTCTAAAATCTGTGTGTTCTAAGTTGCTTATTTTATCACCTTCATAATCCTTTGTTTACTCTGGAAGAAAAATCTTTTTAGAAGACATTCATTAGATTTTTGATAACTTTGATATTTTCATCCTTTAGAAGATATGTATTTACCTTGGAAGAAAAACTTATATCTTAGAAAACAAATAACTACTTCAGTAGACTTGGGAAGAAATTTTAAATATATCTTTCGAAACTTAAAATTTTACTTGAGTACTTGTATGTTTTCAAAGAACAATTTTCTTTCGAAAGCAATTTAGTCTCGGAAATTTTTTTCTTCTAAGAATAAAATTCTATGAGTATAAATCTCTTCCGAAGCAAAATCTCTAAACTCTTTGGAATATCTTCCAAAGTCATTTTGACTTTAGAAGCTTTTCATCAAAATTTTTGAAGCAAAATTACCTTAGGAAAATTTTAGACTTCCAGAAAACTATAATTTTGGGCACTTTTTTAGAGGTGGGACCAAAATCCAGATTTCAAACTTTATCATCTTTCACTAACTTTGTATTAGATCCATTTCATATATATACCCAACGGTTCCCCCTTTTTCACTATCTTCTTCATCTGACCTATTCCCAAAACCTAAATTCACCCACAAACCGCCTTTGTACTTATCTCCCTTCACCTTTAAGCTTTCTAAATAGCTAACCTCTATCACAGAAACAACCTAGATTTTTCCATGTAACTCCACATGCAACATAATTAGATTGCTCTGTTGGACTCTAAGAAAGATCCAAGTTTATCATAGGTCTGTCATTTCCTTTTTTTGTCAAACTATCTCACCTACCTTGCCATTGATCATCCTTTCTGTGAGGATTAGTTGTTAGAATTCTAGAAGACCTGCCAAAAGATCATTATGGATGGGGAGAAGGTACTATCTGCCACAGTGCAGGGGAGGATAATCTTCATCACTCCATCCATCATCAACATTCATCTTTAGCTGGATGATGAAGAAGGTGAGTTGTCCCTTCCAAGGAATCTGTAAATTATTCATTTGAATAGATGGGATATGAAGAGGATTTCTCTATAAAGACCTTCAGGTTGGGAAGGTCTCATTCCAGTGGAAGTACCTACTCCATGTGGTCATCCACAACTTATCCAAGACGCATAGGGGATGGGACCGGATTTTTAAGATCTTTCCTTCATAGTCCATTGAATGGTCCAGGGGGTTAGATTCAGGTATTCTCAATTTGTCTATATAAATTTACTTGCAAATTTGGACTCTTTATAGTGTTATATGTTCCCTAGATATGTTCAACACATTCTTACCTGTGAACTAGGCTCATAGTTGAGGGGGACAGGTAATATTTTTAAATTATGACTAATGAAGCCTGACATCTTTAAGACTATGAAAAAGCCAACTATAGGCTTCTAAAGGGTATAAACAACCCTTGTCCCAAAAATATTAGGGCTTATTGCTCAAGGTGACAACCTAGCAATACAAGTTAGTGTTGAACCCACACCTTCTACCTCTCAACCACCTAAATAGCCACAAATCACCCTCATCTACCAAATAAATCCTAATGAACCCCTGCTTAAGCTATTGAGCTAGTGCAGGCCCCCGTATCATCACCCATAAAGGAAGAAGTGGACACTAGAGATCCCACTTCTCCTAAGGAGCAAACCGCTCCCATCTCATCAAGATTCAATGCCAAGGTTCCTCATGCTCAGCCTAATAAGCTCATCAGCCCATCAGCCTTAAGCCTTCACTTTGAGTCTCAACACTCAAGTGAACAACCTTTAGGGAAAAGTTACCATCCCCAACCTCTAGATCTAAATCAACCCATTCCCAACCTAGAATTCTATGATGATGAAGACATGAGTTTTAATGAGTACCATGAGTCTCTCTACACCTCCCCTACTCAAAGAGAATTGAGTGCTCTTGCCTCTCCTATATCTAGCCCAAATCATTCACCTATCATTGCGGTGGATCTCCCTAAAACTGTTCAGAGGCTCTCACTTTTGAAAGTGATTACATCTTTAAGACCTCAACCATGACAACTCAACCCATTAACACTTGAGTTGAGGTTGTTAGTGAGCAGGGGAAATCCAACAACCAAGAACACTATGTTGGTGGTGAGAGAGAAGACCTTGGTCCAATTCTCCCATCCCACAATGATTCTTTTGATGAAGATGAGCAGAACATGAGACTAAAGGTGCAAAAAATGTCACAAACATGCTCCTATTTAGTCTTTACAGTTAGTCACCTTGAATCTCAGGTGACTACCTTACAAAACATGGTCAATGATCAACAACTTGAGATATCTTATCTTAAGAAAAGACTAGCTAGGAGACCTTTAAGATAAAATCATCCAAGAACACAAGAACCTGTGGATGTAATAGACCTAACTCCTAGCTCACTTGTGCAAGTGGGTGATGCTATCAAAAGGGAGGAGAAAGGCATAGGAATCACAGAACCTGTGAGTTCTTCATAGAGTATGGACATTGAGGAATCACCATCCACACTTAAAGTTGTCCATGCTCAACAACCTTCTCAAGTTAATATTGATGTGGACTCACCCATTCAGAGTCTATTTGAGGAGGAAATTCCAAGGGCTATGTCAACTCCACCCCAAGGAGCTCCTAATTACATTATTGGGTGGAGGTATGATGCTGATAGAAGAACCCTCATACTTCAAAGAGTTCAAGGGCAACAAGAAGTTTTCAGTTTTTAGACCTTGAACTACTATGAAGGCTTGACCTAGTCAACCTACCACTTGCCAATCCAAGCCAATCTAGGCAAGCTGATAGGATGGCTCAAAGGATTCAAGACTAGATTATTGAAGTTTTTAAATCAAGAAAACAAATGCAAGAAAGCAATGTCATTAGTCAACTAGATGTTGAGGTGAACCCTAAGATTAGCTTCGAAGGGAAAACCTTGACTGAAGGCCCGGTGACAGAACCTGTAACTTTGTCTCACAACCAGAAACTTCAACAATCCATCCCCTCAGTGAAACACTTGCTGGTGAAGATGTATCACAACCTCTCTCTTGTCAAAGTCTGGATGCTACTCCAAGCAATAAAGGCCAAAGCTCTCTCCATCCTGTGTCACAATGGCCTGTGGGTGACAAAGGGAAAAGGAAAATGTTTTTCGATGAGATTGAGAAGGAGAGAGAGAGAGGAAGAGGAAGCTAAGGGAAGAAAGTTCCACTGGGTCTTCAGGCTTCATGGAAGCTGCAATCAGGGCTGCCTCCATACCAAACACTCAAGATGATAAGTTAAGGGCAGTCAGGATTACTTACCTGCAGACCAGGAACTATGACATAGATGAAATTATTTCTCTCCCTTTAGAAGAACTAAGGTGGTGTTTGTTTTTTTTCAAAAGCTCTTCCCCACCTCTTTATCTGCACATGCAAACGCAAGAAGAAGTTTTGAGATGGAAGATTGTTTGATTTCCGGAAGACATTTCATGAATGGTTTTGAGAGTGATGGAGTCCACGTGAAAGGGTCTGATGGTAAGGGTGAGTGTGAGTGAGGGTTTCAGACTTTTAGTAAAATTAGGAAAAAGATGAGAAATTGGTGAAGATGAGAGTGGAGTCCATGAACCAGGATTGTTTGATTTACATATTTAAAAGAGAAATAAGTAAAACTGAGAAAAATAAATAATATAATGTTGGCTCTTTAATTATCAATATTAAAGTTGAAGAAATTATGTATTTTGGTTAAGAAGAAGTTGAAGTCCGGTGAAAATAAAAAATTGAATATTTGGAAAATGATCATTAAACTCATTTGGTATGTTTATGCATTGTAATTAACTATCATAAAATATAAAAAAAACATTGTGATCACTTTATAATGACTTCAATATATGGATATGGAATTTTAACTAAAATATACTTATATGCAAAATATGAAATAAAGGATTTAAAAAATACACTTTTATGGTTTTATGAATATTATTGAAGTACTTTTTAAATTTTAATATTAAAGTACTTTTTAAAGTTTAAAAAATATGTTAAATTTAATTACAAAATATTTACCAGTCTATAGATGATAAAAAACAAATAGTATTTTTCTTGCAGATTGCACACGTTTGGTCCACCTCTTCTCTTATAAATGTTTGCAGATGTGATCCGCAGATAGAAGACATTATGCTGCAGAAAAAAACATCACCTAAATGAACTGGAAGACATGGAAATGTCTATAGAGAGGAAGGAAGTAAAGGATGCAAGGTTACTCCTCCAAATCAAAGAAGAAAGAAAATAGAAAAGACTGTATAAACATGTTCCTATCCTCTCTCTAATTCAAGAAAATCCTATGCAAGAGACTATGACAATTCCACAACCTAAGGTACATAAAGAAGCTGATAGGCCAAATATGATCAACTACTTGACTAGCATAGGTTTCTACCAGGCAACGACACTTCTTCCCATGTCCTTTGAGTATATCAAATTTGAGTATCATAAAAAACTTGAAGTGGAGGTTAAGATTGAACAATTTGAGACAACACAACCTGGACCTCCTGCTGAACCTTAGCTAGCTTCATCTTCTGATCTATAGCAGGGTCAAACTCCCTCTCCTTCTAAACTTGTGAGGGAGGTAGACCTAACTTAGAAAGACAAGACTGAAAAACAAGGTGCTAAAGGCTAGTCTTCTCAGTTGAAATTTACAAAGAGGAGAAAAAGGATGGCATTTAGACCCAAGTCAAAGAAGAAGAAGAAGTAAGAGTCATCCACCTCTAAGTCTAAGGATGATTAAGATCATCATGAGAGAGTGCATGAAGAGGCAACTTAACCAACTCCAATCCAAGCAGCTCCTGTTGCATCAGGATGACCCATCTTATCCTGGACCTTCACTACTAATCCAAAAGATGGCATGTAATCAGAGATCAAGGTGGTGAAGATGTCTACACATGGTAGAACATGTTCAATCTAACTCTGCATAATCTCTTTGAGATGATAATACACTTTGAAAGTCTGAGTGATCCTGACCATCTAATGAAGAGGGGTATGGTCATCATCATGATGAGGACTATCAACATCTAATGTATTTAAATGTTTTGGTAGCATCAGCCTAGGGGAGTTTGTTGATACATGTATGTCCCTAGATCATGATATGAAATGTAATAGATCTTGTTTATCTGATTCGGATGTAATTTGATATGATTAATGAAATGATATTGATTGTTTGTGATTTGTAATGTCTAATATTTCATTAATGAATCGATATTGAATTGGTAAATTAGGTTTGTGGTTGTTAGAATTGTTACACATAATGTTATATTAATTAATACATTCAAACTTAACAAAATGAAGTTCTCATACGAATGGCCCATGCGAATGGATCATATGCATGAATAACTTCATACGATTGACTCAGTCGCACGACTGAACACTCAGTCATGCGGATGAATCAACCGTATGGTTCAATCGCACGACTGAAACATACTAATGGTCCAGTCGCACGAATGAACAAGACTAACCTATAAATACAACCCAATTCGTGGAAAAAAGAGGGGATTGATTCTATTACGACTCCAGACGTACCCTAGCCGTCCAGAAGCCTCCCAATTCGTTCTCCAAGTTCATAGAACACATTAGATCGATTTCCAATCGATTTCTAATGTTAGTTTCAATTCTTTATTGATTCTTCGTGTGTTCTCATTGATTGGATCGCCAATCAAATAGGATTCCGCACTATTTGATCTGGTTTACACGCTAATCACTAGGTATTTCGTTCAAATACCAGGTCCTAACAATTGGTATCAGAGCTTTGGCTCTTGATTACGTGTGATTCAATCAAGATTGATAAAAAGTTTGTGTTTTTACACTAAAAACGCAATCTTTTGTGTCAAAAGTTGTCTTAGACGTTCCCTGCTCATCAAGTTTCGGTTTCTACGGCCTTAGGCGATTAGGGTTTGCGAAAATTCGAATTTTTACGGCTAAAACACGTTTAACCTATAAATTTTCGCAAAACAGCAGCTTCAGTCGCACGAGTGAGCCACTCGCACGACTGGACTTCATTCGCATACACCAGACGCACGATTAGACTGAGTCGCATCTCCATTCGTACGATTGAACCATTCGTTCGCAGTGTTCATACGCATCAGCTTCATTCACACGACTGAACCAATCGCTTAGTTCAGCCGCACGATTGAACCATTCGCATAGTTTATTCGCACGGATATCCCAATCGCATCCTTCAGTCACACCAGTTGATAGTTTGTTTTAGTATACTTAAAGTTATTCGCCATGGAAGATCAAATGTCAGCACTTTTTGTTGGGAAGGACTCTAGGATCCAGAACCTGCTGTTACTTGAGAGTGAGGTGGGTAATCATGATAAACCACCAAAGCTCTTGACGTTAGATGACTTTCCCCACTGGAAACAACGTTTTGAGATCTACCTCAATGGAGTGGTACCGAATCTGTGGGAAGCTATCGAGATTGGGTATAGTACGTCAGTGGGAGCCGATGGAGTAAAGCTAACCTTAGGAGGGATGACAGACGCGCATAAAGTTAAATATAATGCAGAGAAGAGGGTTTATGCATTGATTACACAGTCTATCCCTAAATACATTTTCCACCAGTACTCAGAGAATAAGCAGTCCAAGAAACTATGGGATGAGCTGGAAAAGAGGTACGGCGGGAATGCTTCGTTGAAGGCAATCAAGGCTAAGGAGTTGAAGAAGGAATTCGATAACTTCTCATCGATGGGAAACGAGAGTTTGGACGATGTTATAGATAGATTCTACCATCTGATGAGTGAACTGCATAAACATGGGGTGGCTACTACCATGGAAGAGAAAGTTACTAACTTTGCAGACGGATTGCCGGAAAAGTGGGCTTCATTCGTGTCTAACCTGAGACAGAATGGAATGCTGGCAAAGCTGGATATAAATGACTTCATTCTAAAGCTGCAGAAGAAGCTCTTAGGATGAAGTACAGAGCTCAGAAGTCTTCGTATACTCAGAATCCAGCTTTGTACAATGCCACGCCTCAAGCTAAGACATCTGGAGCACCTCTCCAGACTGCATTTGTGTCTAGCTCATCGGTCCTTCACATGCTTCTCCTTCAGGATCAGACACGTCGGGATCTTCTTGTACCCATCATATTGGATCTGAAACAAATGCTACTAGACTGAAGACCGAGACCTCGGTAATGTGACTGTAGAAGTAGCTCGAGAACACATGGATCTTTTGGCTGCAGTGGTTCATTCTTATGATGGACTTGTTGCTGGGAAGATTGGAAACTGCCATTGGCAGACGAGGACTACCAGCAGGTGGACGAAATGGAGCTTGAGAGAATGGACATAATGTGGGCCTTAGCTAGTGCTGTCCGGAGGGTGAAGAAGTTTGTGAAAAAGACTGACAAAACTTGGTAGCTACTAAGGATACCACATTTGGCTTTGACAAGAGCAAAGTGACCTGCTTTAACTGTGGAGAGAAGGGGCACTTCAAGAGAGAATGTGTTAATCCAAAGAAGACGGGTAACAGGAACCCATTCTCGTCCTTCACTCGTCAAGACAAACAAGCTACTAGTTCTACTTCATCAAGCAAGGATCCAAAAGCCTTGACCGCTCATGATGATGAAGGACAGGTTGGAGCTTTAGGTTTGTCTCTCCAGGGGAATCAAACATTGCAAGTGTAGAAGACATTGACGATGATTCCGTGAGTGAAGGAGATCTAGCAGTTGAGATAGCGATGTCAAATATTGAAGAGACAACTGCAACTAAGGTCAGCTACAAGCCTAAAGAGGAGACTACCACAGCAAAGACAGAAAAGACAGAATCACCAGAACCAGAGACATCTGATGCTGCGTTGATGGCTAACTCTTCTGAACCAACTCAGGTAAGTACCACCGACCAAATGTTTGATAATCATGCTTGTTCTGATTGTAATACGTTAGAAATAGCATAGATGAGAAATTTGCTAGGTTATTAGATCATAATGATAACTTAGTAAAAGATTTGCAACTGTGCACTGAGGCTAATAGAGTATTAAAATAAAATGAGCATAGTTACAAAGAAAAGATAGACCTTTTGACTAAACAGCTTAGGGAAACCGAAGTAGTTGCATTTAACCAAGCTAATGACATTAGGTAATATCTAAACTCCCTAGAAGACACTAAGAAGCAAAAGGCAGTTCTAGAAGTAGAAGTAAACTCATTAAAACAAAAACTGCACAGTTGGACAAGTTCATCACACATAGTCCAACACTTAGTGAGAGATAGAAACAACGGGGAGGGTTTGGGTTACAAAGTGGTTCCACCACCACCTGAGACCTTGATGAACACTAAGAGTAGACCAGTAAATAATAACCCCATCAAGGATCATGAGGTGTCTACTCCTCTTGTTAGTGGTCCAGATTCCTCATGTTGATCTATTGAATCTCGAAATAAACAAAAGGAGGCCACTTCAAAGGCAAAGGGTAAATTGCCTTGTGTTAATCTGGAAAAAGAATTTGAAAAGGTTAACTTAAAGTCAGGGTCAAACAGAGTCAAATCAGAACCTAAAAAGACTTCTAATGTTAATCTTTCACATGTTTTAAGTAAAAAACTAGTTAACCAAAAGGAAAAAGATGTTAAACATGTTAAAACAGTTAACTTTGTTAAACAAGAGAAAAATTCAAAAGAACCAGAGTCAAATCCTAAAGTGAGTGATGTTACTAGAGAGTCACACACGTCTCCACAAAGAAAGTTTAATCATAAAGTTGATAGCAGGTCGTGCTACAACTGTGGAAAATGTGGACACATTGCTTCCTATTGTCCTTATTATCAGACACCTAGGAAGAAGATTGAACTTTAGGACTCAAAACCTAGGTCTTCTAAGAGGAGTTCTTAACTCCACCTAGAAGAACTAGTGAACATAAAGTTCAACCCGTTAGCCAGTCGACTGTTTATCACAAACAGGCATTGCACAAATCTAGCTTATGGAAAGAGAAGTCAACCTCTGTGTCTGATAATGATGACAAGAAGGAACCTGAGCTACCCTCACCTTCTAAGGGTCAATGGGTTGAATTTCTGATGAGTGATGCCTCTGGGAAACCCAAGCCAGTAAAGGCTTGGGTTCCTAACCTAAACTAACAGTTTTACTTGGTATGTGCAGGGTGTTCACTACAGTGCTGAAACCAACACGTGGATTGTAGACAGCGGAGCATCCAGGCACATGATAGGAAATAGGGCTCTTTTATCAAACGTAAAGCAAATAAATGGAGGGCATGTTTCGTTTGCGGGAAACAAGGGAGGCTATATCACAGCTCAGGGAGAAGTTGGAAATCAGAAAGTTAAGTTTGATAGGGTGAACTACGTCTAGCAACTTCAAAACAACTTACTTTTTGTTTCTCAAATCTGTGATGAAGGTTTTAAAGTCATATTCGACAACAAGAAGTGTTACGTCCTAAAGAAAGATTACGTGATTCCGGAGGACCAAGTGCTGATGACAACTTCAAGATATTAAGACCTTTATGTTTTGGATCTGTCAACAGCTGCTACAACGGATCATGAGGTTCTGTGTTTTCTATCTAAAGCTACTGAGAAGGATTCCATCTCCTGGCATAGGAGAATGGGACATATTAGTCAAAGGAAGACGAATCACTTGATTCAGAAGGATCTGGTGAGAGGAGTTAATGTCAAGAACTTCCAGCTTCCTGATTTTTGTGTAGTTTGCAAGAAAGGCAAACAGACGAAGAAGTCTCATAAGGAAAAGAAAGTTCAGTCAATAGAACTTCCTCTTGAACTTCTTCACATGGATCTGTTTGGTCCAGTCAGTACAAAGAGCATAGCAGGCGACTTGTACTGTTTTGTGGTTACTGATGACTACTCAAGGTTCTCTTGGGTAATGTTTCTGAAGTCCAAATCAGAAACATTTGAGTCATTCAAGGAGTTAGTAACCACACTGAAATCTCTCTACAAGCTGAAGGTTAGACAAGTACGCTCAGACAACGGGACGGAATTCAAGAACCAGTGGATGGAGGCTTACTGCATGGAAAAGGGAATTGTACATCAATTCCTGCTTACACGCCTCAAATGAATGGCGTTGTTGAGAGAAAGAATAGAAGCTTGATAGAGACTGCACGGACTATGCTGGCAGACTCGAAACTGCCTATCCAATTTTGGAATGAGGCAGTTGCTAATGCATGTTATGCATTGAATCGAGTTCTGATTGTTAAGCGCCACAAAAAGACATGTTACGAGCTACTACAAAGATGCAAACCGATTTTGGAGTATCTCGAACCATTTAGCGTGCCGTGCACACTTCTGAAGAAAACACAAGAAGGTAAATTCAGCGAGAAGGCGGATGAAGGAATCTTTCTAGGATACAACATACCGAACAAGAGGGTTTACAACAACTCAACGGGTCTAGTAGAAGTGTGGTGTAATGTTGACGTTCAGAGATATACCACACCACCTACTGGCAAAGGACCCGCCTACTTTTTTGACTATGATGGATTCTTCAAGTCCTTAAACATCCCTCTCTCTCCCTCGGATGACGAGTTAGCTACACGGATGATTTATGATATCTTGAATACACCAACATCTAGCTCACAGGGAGAATCATCTACTCATTCAGGGGGAGTAGTCGACGACAGTGACTCCTCCTCTGAAGATGAAGCTGAAGAAGATGACCAGAACAGTCAGGAGGAACAGGTTCCAGTTCCTGAAAGTCCACAAGCATCTACCAGTGATGCACCTTCGACTTCGGAGCCTCAAACTCCAACTACCTCAGATGCAGAACCAAATGTTCATAATCTTGGCTCTGAGGTAGCTGTTCCTACTACTCCAGGATCATGACTAAACGTCTATCATCCCTTAGACAATGTTATTGGGGATGTCAGATCAGGTGTACAAACCCGAAATCAGCTATACTCAGCTGATTACGCCTCAGTTATGGAGAAGGCATATATTCATGATGGTGCTTATCGGTGTTTTGTCTCGCAGTTTGAGCCAAAATACATCAGTGATGCACTAAATGATGAGGCGTGGGTGAGTGCCATGCAAGAAGAACTTCTTCAGTTCAAGAAGTTAGGTGTCTTGACTCTGGTTGATAGACCTAAAGGTGCTAAGGTCATTAGCACCAAATGGGTCTTGAAATGCAAGAAGGATGACCAAGGGGTCATTATCAGGAACAAGGCTCGATTGGTGGTTCAAGGATTTCGCCAAGTCAGGGAATTGACTACAATGAAGTGTTTGCACCCGTGGCAAGGATGGAAGCCATTCGCATCTTCTTGCCTATGCATCGTACATGAAGATTAAAGTCTACCAATTAGATGTGAAGAGTGCATTCCTTCATGGGGAAATTCGAGAGACAGTGTATGTCAGTCAACCTGAGGGATTTGAAGATCCTTATCATCGGGACAAAGTTTACAAACTCGACAAGGCCTTATACGGACTTCATCAAGCTCCTAGGGCCTGGTATGAGAAACTCTCAACTCATCTTGTGAAACACGGCTTTCACAGGGGAGTTATTGACTGCACACTGTTCATCAAAGAAAAAGATGGAGACCTATTGCTGGTACAAATCTATGTTGATGACATAATCTTTGGTTCAAAGAACGAAGAATTATGCAACGAGTTTGAAGCAGTTATGAAGAAAGAGTTGAAATGAGTGCTATGGGAGAGATGAAATTCTTTCTCGGGTTACAGGTGGATCAGACACCAAATGGGATCTTTCTACATCAGACCAAGTATGTGGGAGACATTCTCAATCGGTTTGACATGGAGAATGCTTCTGCTACTGGGACTCCACTTGCTATGAATCACGATATAGCACCTGATGAAAATGGAGATCTTGTAGATGTCACAATGTACCGAGGAATGATTGGATCCCTCATGTATCTCACTGCCTCAAGACTTGATATCATGTATGCTACATGTTTATGTTCTAGATATCAGGCTAAGCCTAAGGTCAACCATCTGATCAGGGTCAAGAGGATATTTCATTATCTGAAGGGTACACCCACACTTGGGTTGTGGTATTCTCATGATGATGACTTTGAGCTCACGGCGTATAGTGACTGGGATTACGGGAGCTGCAAGATGATTACATGTCTACATCAGCAGGGTGTCAATTCTTTGGGAGAAGATTAGTTACCTGGCAGTGTAAGAAGCAGACATCGGTTGTATTGTCAACCTGTGAAGCCGAATACGTTGCTGCTGCAAGTTGCTGTTCACAAATCATCTGGATTCAACAGCAAATGCGGGATTACGGTTTAAAGTTTTCTTCTACTCCTATTTTTGTTGATAACTATGCTGCAATTACAGTAACTAAAAATCCGATCCAACATCCAAAGACCAAACATATCGGTATTAAATATCACTTCATAAGAGATTGTCTTGAAAAGAACTTAATTGATGTGGTAAAAATTAATACTGATTAACGCACTGACCTTTATACTAAAGCCTTTGATAAACCACGTTTTCAATATTTGCTAGAGGTCAACGATGTTAAAAAGAAAAATGATGTTATTCCTGATGATGATCATGTGTAGTCGATGTAGTTTAGTTAATTTTCCTTTTATTTTATTTTATTTGTTTATTTTAGTCTGTTTAAATTAAACTCATGTTATTTTGGTTTATTAACATCCTAAAATAATTAAACCAGGTTTGATTTTAGTATTTTAGGGGGAGAATAATTCAGCAAGAACATTAAAAAAACGAGGAGAAGGAGTGGAAAGCTGATATAAGGTAGATCGTATCTGTGATACCGATTCAAACCCTTTGGAATATGATAGTACACAGGAACAAATCAAGAGGGACTTTAAAAATTAATTTAGAAAAGATGTAAAAATTCAAAGTATAAGTCTGTGTAGTCTAAGCAATATAAAAGGGAAGATGATAGAAAAACTGGTAACTCCTAAGGTAACACAACGAGAGTAGACCTAGAGGTTGCTAGACCACAATTGATATGTCAGTAGATTCAACACAATAGATGATTACGCCTGACTGGTGATCTCAAGATCAAACTAAGTTGTTCAACTGACTGTGGGCTTCCACCTTATCACTGGTTAACACAATCAACAATATTCCAATAAGGGTTAATGAGCATGTAAACGCCACAAATGTGTGCAGATGACCATAAATAGAGCAAAGCACGAAAAAATGAAAGACAAATGCTATCAAGCTAATGACATATGTTGTTGGTGCATTCTGTGCAAAAGAAAATTTAGCTGCTCTAACAAGAAGATAGGTTGTGTGCCTCTCTGCTGTGCGATGGCACTGACCTGAGGATAAGCATAACCTAGATATTCTAGAATTCATTGTTGTTTGCCGCCTCTCTGCTGTGCGATGGCACTGACCTGAGGATTGGCTTCTCTTTGAAAGCTCTAAGAATAGTCTCTTCCTGTAAAAATACCCGTAGACCGCTCAAAAGCTCCTGAGAAATGTTGATTACCATATAAGTGTGGGATCCACAAATGTTAGTTGAAATAATTAAACCTAAATCTATCACCAGTCTGTGTCAAAAATCTGTGTATGGATTTAAGAGGACAAACATATTGACAATCATTGTGGCTGCAATTCTTGAAAGCTCAAATCAATGTGGTAATCTAATAGTTCCAGTATAATTTCCTAAAAGTTGCTAACGACTCTGGATGAAAACCAAGAATTGAGCATCAAAAGGTTTTGATAACAGTTCCAAATGATTTGACTTGCCTGTATGATTCCAAAATGAATTGGTCCAGGTGTGGTCAAACTTAATTGAAGCTGCCAATTCTGGAACCAAATCCTGTAGATGTCTATCTTAGGATTTATCTCTCACAAAAAGTCAAAAACAAGTTTATTTTTGTATTTAGTTTAAATTTCTAGTTAGTTAGACATTTTAGTTTGTTTGTTTGTCGGACTATATCATGAAAATCGGTATGGGATTAACTCACTAAAAGGGTCATGTTTGAGATGGCCACATGTGTTTTCAAAGTTTAAAAGGGTCACGTCTGAGGTGACTAAATGTGTAAAAGGATCACGTTGAGGTAATCAAAAGTTTTTCAAGTTAAAATGATCATGTCTGAGATGATCAAATGCTCATAATGTTAATTTCAACAGGTAAAAAGGGTTTAAGTGCTAAATGTTCATAAGTGTAACCCATTGCACGACTGGATCATAAGTATGGACCAACCATGCGAATGGATCCCATTCGCACGACTGACATGAGATTGAGACATTCACCCGAATGGCTTATCAGAATGATCCATTCAACCGAATGAAAGGGTGCGAATGAGTAGTCGACCGACTGAGACTCAGTCGGTTAACTGAGGGTGCGAATGAAAGGGCACGAATGAGTCAGTCGACCGACTGAGACTCAGTCAGCCAACTGAATGTGACTGACTGGGCCAATCGCACGACTAAGCCTCAGTCGCCCGAATGAACTGAGCGAATGAGGCCACTCGGCTGATTGAACTCAGCTTCAGTATTTAAAGGGCCATAGTCGATCGCATTCCACTCATCACCCTCAATCGCTCCTAAATGGCACCAAGTACCGTTACTCTGCCGAAATTCCTTTAGACCTTGTTTTTACATCTCTATTGATCTTCTAACGTGGGTTGTCGATTATACAGGTATATTGTAGTGAAATCTTACCGAAATCAGAAGACATTGAATCCAAATTTGTGATATTCGAGTGAAACAAGAACCGGACTGAAAAATGCCCTAATAACCAACATAAACTAAGCAAAATGTTAAAATTAAGTTTAATAGGTTATTAGTGACAAGATGGCGAGTCTAATGGACCATTAACCATGTTAAATCACTTGTTTTGGTCTAGATTCAAACAGCAGGCGACTGAACAATGGGACAGGCGACTGGTCGTCCGGATGAACTCTAATCCCACGATTGAAACTTGTGATTGGATCAATCGGCCGAATGAACCATGAGAATGAGCTCAGTCGGCCGACTGAACCAATTGCAGACTCAGTCAGCAGATTGAACTCAATCGTATGTCTCATTCACCCGAACGAGCTCAGTCGCATGAAAGAAAACCGACTGACTTCAGTCGCATGATTCATTCGCACGAATGAATCAGAATGAATTTAAACATTACACTTAGAACTGAATTTTGATGTATTATGTACTTATGGTTCTGTGTCTTGTGTTTCAGGAAAATGGCTAATAGATGGTCCTTTAATCCAAAGCACAACATATGTGCTCACTTGGATCATACTACTCGGAACGGGGCCGAGTTCACAGAGATTATAGCTTTCCTTAGACGTTCCCGAATACATAAGGCTATATCTACACCTTGCACGCCCTACAGGTCATTACACCAGGCATTCTGGGAGAATGCCTCAGTTGATCGCTCTCGTGAGCCGTACAATATACTGAGCTCGATTCTGGGTCATGATATCGAGGTTACTGCTGCTTATATCCAGAGAGTTCTTGAGTTTGGGGACGATACAAATCACCCCACCAGATTACATCCACTGACTGTGAGAGGCTGCTTCCTCAGGATCAAGTACGCTGGGGACATAAACCCGGGTGTGCTCAACAAGAGCAACCTGTGCCCCCAGTACAAGCACTTGGCGCATGTGATCCTAAAGTGCATTGCTTCGAGGAGGGATGGGTTCGATGATCTATCAGACCAGATTCAAAATGCCTACGTGGCACTGGTGCTGAACCACCCTTTCAGCTTTTCGAGTATGATCTTCTTTTATTTGGTGGAGAACCTGGAGGCAAAGGGGAAAGAAGGATTTTGTATGTACCCCAGGTTTCTACAGCTGATCTTCAACGAGAAGCTGGCACTTCTTCCCAAGGAGAGTCATGATGCAGTTGCTTTGGAGATTATGGATGACACGACCTTGGGTCGGATGAGGGTGTATAGGGGCAAGCAAGTGAAGCCCCAGGTGAAGAGGTTGATTGGCAATTTGGCCAACGAGAGATATGTGGCGCCGGGGAGACGCAAATGGCGTCATGATGACAGTGATTCTGATGACGAGAGGCTACTGCTCCCAGAGCATGACTCTGATGATGACGACAGTGGGGACGCTGGGGATGATATGCCTACTCCACCGAGAGGCTCAGTTTCTGATGTTATACCTCTAGTGTCCGCCCCAGCTGGAGACATAGCCGAGTTTGCTGGTTCCCATCAGGATTTTGTTCCTGGTGAGGAGGAAGAGGAGTCGGAAGAGGAGCCCTTGACACGTACTGTGGGAAGCAAGGTTGTTCCCCCAAAACATGGGCTAAGGGCGGTTGGTGAACGCCCAAGAGACTCAGGAGAGACAGCCACTGATCCGAGTTATGCACCGGAGTCAGCTAGCAGGGTTGTAGGGGGAGCATCCACCTCAATAGGAACGAGGAGGAAAAGGATGGCTCAGCCCCATGGTCAGAAGAAGAAGAAAAGACGACTCACCTTCGTTACCGTCACAACCACCACATCTGCCACCACCACTACCACTTCCACAGCCACACCATCCACCACCACAGCCACCACAACCACCATAGCCACCACAACCACCATAGCCACCACAACTACTACCACCACCACACCTCCCACCACTGTACAGATTCCATCTACCACCATATCTTTCACTCCCACATCACCTCCACTATTTCACAGACCCATCTTCACTATAGCCACCACCACCACCACTACCCACCAAGCTGGATCCTCAGCCCATCCATCTCATACTTATGGATCACCTCTACCTCCAATTGGGGTAGAGGAACAGCTGTCTGCGCTTAACAGGATGGTGATGCGCCTATTAGCTGCAGATGAGGAGAAGGTGGCTCAGATCCGCCAGCTTGCTGATCTTACTGGTGCTCAGTCTCACCAGATAGAAGAGCAGGCTCAAGTGATAGAGGAGCAGGCCCAACAGATGGCTGCTCAGAGCCATGAGATAGCCCAACTCCAAGCACATAGTGTCACATCAAACAAGAAGATAGAGGAGTTGGAGGAGGCGAAGAAGACGATCATGTTAAAGCTAAAGGGATCTAAGGAGGAGCCTTGAAGATCAAAGAGGGAGACGGAGATGATGAAGATGATGATGAGGATGAGATAGAGGAGGATGAGGGGACAGAAGAAGAAGGGACAGAGGAGAAGGATGATGATGATGATGATACAGCAGGAGGAGATGCAGCTGCATCGGCCTCTGCTTCAGGTCAAGAGAGGATGTCCAAGAACAGACAAGACCAACCAGCTTCTTCCTCTGCTCCACCAAGTGACGAGACGATGATACAGGACAAAAGTAAAGATTAGATGTTTATGTGTTTAATTACTTTTGTATTTGAATCATGTATTGCAACCTATGTATTCAATGTTTAAATTAAGTTTAATGCATTTCTGTTTTGATTAATTACTAATGTTTGATATGTTGAATGTGTAAATCAAACAGATCCAAATTACCAAAAGGATGAGTTTGATGTTGCTCCCCTTTAGCAGGTCAAGACTCAGCTAACAATGATTCTTGATCTGCAAGGGATCGTAAGGAGGTTGGTGAGTTATACCCCTGAAGAAGGGGAAATAATTCACGACCTATCAAACGAGCAACTCGCAGAGATCTTCAAGCTCAATCCAGATGAGATAGTGAAGGATGCTCCGACATGAGACTCGACCAGTGACGAAGAGCTCAACGATGTTGATGAAATCGAGATTGAAGATGTCACTGCCGAGCACTATCCTCAGTACGCTGACAATGAGGGAAATGTGGTTCCCAATCTGGGTGAATCCCTCGTCAGCGATACTTTTGAGGTGTTAGACAAGATGGAGCAAGAGTCGGAGAAAGTAGAGGAAACGACCCAAGCCTCAAATGATGATGTCGATATCCGAAAGGCTAAGTGGGTTGCGTCTTTTGAAGAAGTTAGAGCCCAACGCGCTACACCGAAACAGGATGCCTACACCAAACTCTACAGAGTCAAGAAACATCATAAGGTGACTGGCAGGATCATAGCGTGGGCGTATTTTGAGGATCTTAACGTATATGCAGTTAAGAGGGAAAAGGGCATAGAGTACTTCAGATTCCCACATGATCTGAAGACTCTACCAGGTTTTGAGCTCAACCAGCTAGCCAAACTAAAGCTTTTGTATGCTGACCCGAGGAAGATGTCAGGCTGGTTCGAGGCTGCCCTAAAGAAGGAGTACCACACCAGGTGGGTTAACTTCAGACCCCAACAGCCTACAGGGTATATCAGAAGGTCTGAGGTTGATGCCATTACTGGAAAGCCGACGATAGTGTTGAAGTGGAGTCCTCCGCGCACAATGTCAAGAATCCCACTCAGGGAAATGCCACAGGACTTCACTCCACACTTTAAGTGGTGGTACTATGATTGGAGAACAGCTGAAGCGGTCATAGTCCTAAACAAAGAGGGCCAAATGGATACGATCAGGGTATTCGACCCAATGTGGCTTACCAACTTGTCAGCAAATGATGTCTACACGCTATACAAGTGGCCACTGTTCTATGATACGCAAGATATTGTACAAGCCCTCCAGTTCCAAAATGTCATAAGACTCTGCTTCGCGTTTGAGATTCATGCAGGAGTCACAAAAGAGGAGAAGTACAAGAAATATGAGGAGGTGATGCAGAAAACAAGACATTAGAGAGATCTAGGTCCAAGGGGGAGTTTGTTGATACATGTATGTCCCTAGATCATGATGTAATTTGATATGATTAATGAAATGATATTGATTGTTTGTGATTTGTAATGTCTAATATTTCATTAATGAGTCGATATTGAATTGGTAATTTAGGTTGTGGTTGTTAGAATTGTTACACATAATGTTATATTAATTAATACATTCAAACTTAACAAAATGAAGTTCTCATACGAATGGCCCATGCAAATGGATCATACGCATGAATAACTTCATACGATTGACGATGAATCAACTGTATGGTTCAATCGCACGATTGAAACATACTAATGGTTCAGTCGCACGAATGAACAAGACTAACCTATAAATACAACCCAATTCGTGGAAAAACGAGGGGATTGATTCTATTACGACTCCAGACGTACCTTAGCCGTCCAGAAGCCTCCCAATTCGTTCTCCAAGTTCATAGAACACATTAGATCGATTCCCTATCGATTTCTAACGTTAGTTTCAATTCTTTATTGATTCTTCATGTGTTCTCACTGATTGGATCGCCAATCAAATAGGATTCCGCACTATTTGATCTGGTTTACACGTAAATCACTAGGTATTTCATTCAAATACCAGGTCCTAATAGAGTTTGTAAGGTTTCATGTAAGGCTGATGCACCTAAAACATTCTAAGTCTTTCCTGCATGCATGCACTTAAATGCAAGTAGAAATGCTTCAGAAGTTTTACATCCTGCATGTTAATTATTCTAAGCGTAAAATCTTCCAAAGGCAAGACCAACATCTTCCGAAGCCAAAAGTGAAGTCTTCTGAAGCTTTAAAGACAAAGTCTTCCAAAGCCAAGAAGTGAAGATTGATTTCTTCTGAAGACTTTTGATACATGCTTTATCTAATGTACTTTTGCATAAAGCTGGACCATTTTCCACAACAACTCTTATGACTCACCAACTTACACAAGTTGGTGAAAAGGTCCATGCTTTTGGTAACTGTACATTGAGGTCTTGAGTTTGTTTCTTTCTACTTTATGTACTTTAATCCATTTGTTAATATATTAGGGTGTGAGCTATGGCATGTCATAGTCACTAGTCAAAAAGCAATCTTCCTTTTGACTCTACATTTGATTTTGTTGTTGTCTAGATCAAATATTTCCAACTGGCTTTCTAAGCAAGGCCAGCTGTAGGATGTAGTATAAAGTATCTCAGGTCCTTGTATCTTTTCTTTCATGCTTTATCACTTGTAAAAGAACTTGAGACCAATATACAACATTCTTGAAAACAATATCCTTGTGTTGTTTTGTCCTTGTTCTTTCTCATATTACCTGTGTTCTAAGTATCATACCATATTGTTTTCAAGTACTCTATTTGATATGTTAAGTGTTCTATAGCACTCTCCTCATTGCGTATTATGTTGTAAGTGACCATCCCTTAAACGGTCCTGAAATTGGTTCGTCGTCTTTTATGACAAAGTTAGCTTCAATCTCAGTTTTGCTAGGTGCCCGACACTCGGCTGAAAAATGGCCAATTATGTCATAATTGTAACACCATAAATTCTTTCTATCTCTTATCTCCATATGATCTTTCTGATCATGATCTCTACTTCCATCATCAGATTGATCACCCCTGCAATCGTTGTTTGAGGGTTGTCTCCACCCTCGGTGTTGGTCCATTTGATCGATATATAGTGCAAATGATTCATAAAACGTGCATAATCCACTGATCAATCACCCATAACATAATTAACATAATGATCCATTTTCAAAGGGTTTCAATAATGATCAAAACACATATACAATAATGAATAATAAAGGCTAAAGATGAATGCAATGAACTTCCAGCCACCAAAACAAAATTGCAACAAAGAGAATTTCATATTAGGGTTTGGCAAAGCTTTTTTAAAAAAAGAGAAACAATTCAATATATAAGCATACCTAGTTTAGATGGACAGTGAAACTGTCTAGTCCATGACCTAGTTGTTCCTGGCGGCGAAACACAGATTCGCCAGGTTAACTAAGTCAGCTGATTATGAGCGGAACTATAGTTTTGCTGGATTACAAAAACATACAAATTACAAATTACAAACTAAGAAATCTCACATCAAACCATTACATTAATAGAAAAGCAAAAACTAATTAAGGTGAGTCCAACCTAATCTAGAACTTCAATACTCTCCCTAGGTTGGACCTCACCTACTGGATCTTCTGGTTCAACATCAACTACCCCTGCATTCTCTTCAGCTTTTGCAGATGACTCCTCTCCAGCTCTAGATGTACTATCCACCACTTTATATGCATTGGCTTGTTCAAATAGCCTTGTAATCTCTTGCACATCCATCCTAATCTCATCAGATTGATAGATCTTTTCAACAAACTCCATGACTTCGGCTCTTACCCTTGAGCTTTGTTAGAAACCTTCATGTACTTCTAATCTTGTTTTAGTTCCATCTCCAGCTCCAGCCTTGATATGGTTCTCATATAAAACCATTAAATCTTCATCACAAAACTAGAAAACCTTCATACAATCAAAAAGTCTAATCTTAGCTTCATCCTTTATCCTGATCACAACCTCCCTAGTGTTGTTATCATAAAACCATTTCTTGAAGTTTTGTAGCCTTGGGGAAAGAGGATTAGGTAATCTCACCCTGTTAACTATCTTTGCTGGCTTCAACCTAAGAACAATCTTTACTTTTCTCGTAACTTAATCTTTGTCATTGTTAGATCTCCTCCTCTCTGCCTTCATAAACCCAAATGATTCAAAGTTGTCATTAATCCCCTTCTTAATTTCTTTTTCAAGCAACTTTGCTCACTCACTGAAGTTAGAATCTATTTGGTGAATCTCAGCCAACCTTTTGAAATCCTATTTAGGCAAGGTTTTGAAAGCCTTCCTCTTATGCAGATAAGAAATTCCTCCATCTCTTCTATTAACCATAAACATCTTTAGGCTCACATTATACTTCCAACTGATAATCCTTTTATCTAACTCATTTCTACTTGACTCTTGTATGTAGTAAGTTGTTCTTGTTCTTTCTCTTTCACAAATAATCACTTTTTCCAACTTAGAATACATCACCTTCAATTGAACCTTTCTTAGGCACATATCAAAGGGCATTCATCAACTTTATAATACTCAGGTTCAGAATCATAATCCACCAATTGTTCTTCTACTTCCGCCTCTTCATCAACCAACTTCAGTTCACATTCCTTCCTCCTAGCATCATCATTTTGATTTTTACCACTTCTTCACCAGATAAATCTTTATCTATGTCAAGCCCTAAATCAATAAATCCAGCCTCAACTACCTCATCTACAGTTCCCGCAACCCCTTCCTTCCCAACTCTACTTGATCCACCAACTTCAAAAGTACCAATTTCAGCACCTATATCACCAACTACTTCACCAACACCACTAACACCATCATTTCAAGTACGAGATCCTCTTACATAAGCAACACAAGCACCACTAGAGCCCTCTCTTGCCTAAGATGAACTACTCATTTTAAGAAATGAGTATTTAGTCGTATCAGTAAGACCATTTAACTCAGGCTGATTTAATTGATTTGGCAAGCCAACATTTTCTTTCAACTCATTTACCTCATTCAATAATCTCTTGATCAAGTTTAGCTGATCTATCAACATTGTCTTCATACCCTCCAGCATTCCTAATTAATTAGTTTTGTCTTCATCATACTAAACTCATTTGCCAAAGAAGTATTCAGGTTCCTAATGACATCCTGATCTAATTCTGATCTATCATCTCTTCTTGGAGTGTCAAAGAATGTATGTTTCTTATGCTTAGATCACCTTTGTGTCTATTTGCATGCTCCCCCTAATCAACCTTCTTCTTAGACCTTTTTTCCCTTTGTACTCTTAATTCCTCCTCAGCTTAATCAATTTCTTTTTCAAAGTCATACTCCTTCTCTTTTGCATACCTCTTCCTTTTTTTGATAGTCTCAGCCTGTTTTTCTTTGTTTTCCTCAACATTTTTTTCTCATTATCAATCAGTCTCCTTATGTAGTTCCATATCTCAACATGATACATGTTTTCCCATAGATGTGTCATCTTCCTACTAAAATCATGTCTTATTTCTAAGAAATTTGCAAAAATCATTGTGTTCTTCTGAACAAGTATCATAATCTCACCATATTGGGGTGTATTTGGAATCAGATCATCAATCAGCATTTTGATAAATCTTGGGTATAAAAGCCATGTATATTTCTTTAAGGCCATAATGTTCTCCTTTATGCACTCAAAGATGAGTGACAATGTTTGCCTTTTGGCCTCTATAGAAAACCATCATATCTAGCCTAGTCTAGGTTCAACCGATCAAAACCTCCCTTTCTGTGGTCTAGGCACATAATGAACACGTGGGCATATATCTCCATTCTTTTGAAAGAAACGACTTCTTGATATCTTTTCGGGTGCAGAGGTCCCTCATATCTGATGATTCTAAAAGCCTCTGACACCCACGCCTCAAACAGCATAACCTCTTCTCCTCAATCATTCTCCGGCCTTAAAACCCTTGCAATAATCTCAACAGTAATAGCAATATCCTGCTCAAGAACTCTGACAACTATCTGGTGAGGGTTTGACCCAAGATCACATTCTATAGTCCTCCAAAAGTCTCTAATGTGTAGATTATAAATCATCTATGTATGAGAAATGGCATAAGATATGGGTGAATTCCTTAATCATCTGATACAGTCTCTAATGTTACATCATTATAACCCTGCACTTGTGTTGTTTACATATAAAAAACATTAATGGTGTAATTTTGATATAGTAGTATAACTACAGTGATGTAACTCACTATTATTTGATATAATTCATTGTATTAGGTATGGTTTTATGTTTAAATTGATGTTTTTTGTTATTTATACACCATGTTTATTTGATGTAATTTACTACAAATATTAGATTTTGCATATGAACATGATGTAATTCACTGTATTATGTAACGTACAGAAAAATTTAAAAAAATTTCGAGAATATATTAGAATTATAGAGAATAATGAGTCGAGTTTAATGATTTAATTTATAGAAACTTAACAATGTACGAAAAAGTTATAAAGACTATAAAAACAAAAGAGGTAAAAAATTTTAATAGAAAACTTTTTTAGGGGGAAATAGAGGGACATGTGTCATTTTTTGTTAAAAGCTGAATTTTAGTGAGTGGATAAAATGATTATTTTGCCTTTTTGTATTAAAAAAATAGAAAGATCTAGTTTATTGATTTCTTGATAAACGGTTGATGTTGAATTAAAGAGTTTTAACAACAACCCTAAAATATATAAAATTAAAAGTTTTACAAAGATAAACCAATACATTATAACAAAAATAATAAATATAAATTTATTGAAACATGATTTTGGACAATTATTCCGTTGAACTAATCATGAGTTTTAACTTATCTAATTATTATCTAATAAGTCAATTCTCATAATCTTACAGCCCAACTTTTATTATCCAATTAATTAACCAATACACATAGCCCATTAAACTAAAACGCTAAAAAGCCTTTAATCTTAAACCACCAAAGGAGTGGGGGACAGAAACATCATAGACTTGCATATCGGAAGGGAGTGGTAGAGCACACCTTTCAGTTTAAAATGTCAATTGTATCTATGACGAAAAAATTGATCAATAAGTCGGCAATTAGCAATATCAAATTTTATTTCATATTTGCTATAGCCAATGTACGTGAGCCATCTCGAATCGCACCGAAAAAAATTATTTTTTTAGTACAGTCAATGGACAATAATATATTATCCAACCCCTATAAAATTTTTTTATGGGTATGCCAATGTTTAATTTTTTCATAAACTTTATCATCCCATTCTTGACAATACATCGTATAACATGATCCATCACGTTCTAAAGTAATTTAATCAACTTGACTATAGTAATTAGCCATGAAGTTACATTGAATGTGTTCTATTCTCCATATATAATCTAACCTCACATGATGATATCCTTTTAGCCTGTCTCATCTTAAACATGTAAGATTACAAGACAACACTTCAAAGTACGGTTTTCTATATAATGGTGATGCTATAATCAACAATTGAAGGGCAATCCAAAAACCTACTTACGAGATGCCCTCGTGAATCTCTATGCTTAAAAGTGTGGAAAAATTGCTCTCGTCTCCACAAAATTGAAGTCTGTGAAAATTTGTTGTTAGGCTTCAATTCCGATTATCTATATAACTTTAGCTGTGCATCTTTTTATAATCTCTATAATGTTATTTTTCTAAGGATTCGTAAGTTTCAAATTATAATAACACTTCTACATTACATTCACCATTTAAAAAGCTAAATAAATATTTTGTATAAAAAGGGGCAACCAAACAAATTTATATTAATTTCAATCCCTCACAATAGTCTATTTCATTATGCTTAACATTTTTTCATATCAAACACTATCTAAATATTTTGTATAAAAAGACTACAAAGTAAAATTTTGTTTTATCTTGAAAATATATTGGGGTGCGGCAACAACAAAACAATAATAGGTTGTAATGAAGAATTTCATCTAGAAAAACTACATTTAGGACATTAAGTATATATATTAATCATGTGGAAATGACACAACCTCGTGATGATTTTATAAAAAAAGGATCCCTTTAAAACTATGTTTGTAATTAAAAACTATAGAAATCATGAGTTATGTATATGTAACTATATGGTACAATTATGTGCTATATATACGTAACACATACAAGTTAAGTATATGTAATTTTTTTCGTCATCATCTTCGCTTCTTGAGGTTAAAATTAAAAAAATATATAATGGTCATAAATAATAAGATCAATGTTTACTCAAATACATTTTATAAAATATAAAAACATAGTTATTAACTAGTTTTGGACATGAATTATTATGCGTAATTTTTGTTAAACTCATTGTTAGTTGATGGATTTGCTTCTCCTTGATAAGAGCTACACAAAGAACTACGATGTGTACAAAATTTGAGCTAACATGATTGAAATATCGCAGCTCAAAGTTATGTGTTTAAATTAAAAGAAAACCATGAGAAATGATTAGTAACTTGTCCTAAATAAGATGATGGTGAAATATATAAGAATAATCCTTCCTTGGTGCTTCCTTTAAAAGGAGACACAAGTGGCGACCCTAAGCGTGCGGAGCACTCTAACTCGTACGCGCACACGTGTGGAGTTGGTAATGGACTCTTGTGTTGCTTTGATGGAGACTAATGGACACATTTTGGGTTTAAGTTACCATTCATAGCGAGGTTGCGGGTTGTAATTGATGTGTGAGCATTCACTGTTGATGCGCGGGGTGTCAGTCACTGATGGGTAGTAGTTTCGACCGCTCCCGGGTGCCACTGCTCAGTAGTATTTGAGCTGGTGACTGGCTTATTACTCATGGCACTCAACATGAATTTTAAGCTCAATTAAACCTTTTTTACTCTAAAGAATTAAACTGATCTTAACTTTTTATTAACCAACTGAATTGATACTAAAGACATCTTATACCATCTAATTATAATGTTTAATATGACACCAATGACTTAGAAGGTTTCTTTTCCTTTTACTTTATACTACGTTGGTTTCGGGACCAAAATCATACTCACAAACTCATGTATTCATTCATACTTAAAAACTTACATTATATAGGAAAAAAATTCACTCCTAAAAACAAGTGCACTACTCCATTATTCCTAATGCATGCCCAGTACTTACTAACTACTAAGACTAATTCAAATTAAAACTTGTTACATACTCTAAACAAAACATGACTCAAATACTAGACCCATGACCCGTAACTTGACCCAACTTGATCCGATCAAGATTAATCCAACATAATATGGGTGTGCCTTAACTAAAATGGCTAGAACAAACTTGAGAGCTTGAATGTCCTAACAGACTAATTTGTGCATACTCTCAAGCATTTGCAAATATAACAGACACATTATTTTCCAGTGTTGGCTCTTTAGGATCGATTAGGCTCTTGATATGTTGTTGAATATGAATATGAATGTGTATGAATATTGAGAGAAACTTAGAACAAACGATGTATGTGATTATAATTGTTGCTTATAATGTTTACAGACTCTTGAAATCTATATATACCTTATATGATAGTTAACACGTACAGGATCGTTGAAGGGTGTAAGTTACAACACAACAACACAAAGAGGAGATTAACTAAACTTTAATCGAATAGTAAACTGGATTAACCAAGTTGAGATGCTAAGAACACAAGTAATGTAAGAGAGACAGAACAAAAAGAACACAAGTGTATGGTTTTCAAGAATGCAGTATATTGCTTTCTCTATGTTCTATTACAAGTGTTACAAAGCATATTTCAAAAGATACAAGAACATGAGATACTTATACTACATCCTACAGTCGGCTATACTTTGAAAGCCAGTGGGATACAATTTACTAGACACAAACAAAATCAATTGTAGAGTCAAAAGGCAGTTTGCCTTTTTGACTTGTGACTATGACATGCCATAGCTCATATCCTTATCTATTACAAAAAGGATAAAGTACATAAAGTAGAAAGTTACAGACTCAAGACCTCAATGTATAGTTACCAAAAGCATGGACCTTTTCACCAACTCGTGTAAGTTGGTGACTTGCAGAGATGCAGTGGAAAGGTGTCCAGCTTTATGGAACAGTATTTTCTGTTTCAAGTGTGAAACTTCCTAAGCTTCTTCTTAATGTACTTGTGTAGCATGCAGGATATACATTGGGTGTTTAGGTTGCATCAACCTCTTCATTTATCTCTACAAACTCCCCCTAGGCTGATGCTACCAAAACACTTGGTGGACTTCAGATGTCAACAGTCCTCATTAGGATGATCACCAATCCTTTCTTCATAAGGTGATCAGGATCCTTTAGACTATCAAAGTATCTTCTCATATCAAAGAGGTTATGCAGAGGCAACTGAAACATATCTTGCCATGAGTAGGTGTCTTTAATGCCTTGATCTCTAATGACATGTCATCTTTCTGGATTTGTGGTGTATGTCCAAGACAAGATGGGTCTTCCTGATGCTAGAGGAGCTGTTTGAATTGGAGTTGATGTAGCATCCTCTGGCTGCACAATCTCAAGATGTTCTGAATCATCCTGGGATTTAGAAGAGGGTGCAATCTTCTTCTTCTTTGGCTTTGGTTTAGATGCCATCCTCTTCTTTCTCTTAACAGGTTTTAACTGAGAAGACTGGCCTGCAGCACCAGATTGATCTTCACTATCATTCTCAGTTGGGACTCCTCTCTCTCAGGCTCAGAAGGAGAGGGAGGTTGACCCTGTTGTGGATCAAAAAATGAAGCTTGTTGAGTTTCAACAGGAGGTTCAGGTTATGTTGTCTCTGGTTGTTCAACCTTAACCTCCACTTCAGGTGGGGCTTGACTTGGAGTGGAGTGTAAGTCAATGAGCTCTCCATTTTTGATCTTCTGCTTGATCACCCTAATATGCTCATCCATAGTGGATAGAGACATGGGGCCAAGTCTCCTTCCGGAGAATCCATATAGCTTCAAGAAGCTCATCATCCTCTTCCTATCAGCAGACTTCTTCATGCTCTTTTGGATGATGGCTCTTGATTTTGCAACTTCTTCCCTTAGCTTCTTCTTAGTTGTCTTTCTGTCCTTGATTATCTCAAATTCAAGCTGTTTTAAGTACTCAAACTCAACATAATCATAGGACAAGGGAAGGAGTGCATCTTCCTGATAGAAGCCTGTGGCACTCAGGTAGTTGATCATCTTAATCCTTTCTTCTTCTTTGTCTACCTGAGGTTCTTGTTGAACCACATCTTCTTGTGCAGGACTTTCCTGAACTGGGGAGAGGGTAGGCATATCCTTGTACAGTCTTTTTCTTCTTCTCTCTTCTTTGACATGCACTAGGAGTTCTGCATCTTCTACCTCCTTCTTCTCTCTTGACCTTTTCAGGTCAACCAGTTCATTCAGCTCATCAAGGGGAGAGAAATGACATTGTCTATGTCATAGTTCCTAGTCTGCAAATAGTTTATCCTGACTGCCCTTAACTCATCATTCTGAGTATCTGGTCTGGGGGAAGCCCTGATAGCAGACTCCATGAGTCTTGAAGACTCAGCAGAGGAACTTTCTCCCCTTAGCCTCCTTTTCCTCTCTCTCTCCTCCTCCTCAATCTCCTCAGATGTCATCTTTCTTTTCCCTTTGTCACTCATAGACCTTTGTGACTCAGGGTGGAGAGAGCTTTGGCCTTCATTGCTTGTTGCAGCATCTAAGCTCAGGCCAAAGAGAGGTTGAGAAGCACCTTCACCAGCAGGTGTCTCAATAGGAGTGTGAATCTTTGCAGCAGTTGATGATGATGAGACGGGGCTCTTAGGTTCTGCCACTGGTCCTTCAGTCAAGGATTCCCCTATGAAGCTAATCTTAGGGTCCTCCTCAACATCTAGTTGACCGATGGCATTGCCTGATTGCCTAAGTCTCCTTCTTAAGCTGAACTCTGTAATGATCCTGTCTTGGATTCTTTTAGCCAGTCTGTCAGCTTGTCTTGATTGGCTTGGGTTGACAAGTGGCATGTTGACTAGATCCAGTCCTTCATAGTAGTCCAAGGTCTGAAAATTGAAGACTTCTTGTTGCCCATGAACTCTTATGATGATTAAGGCTTTCCTGATGTTGTCATACCTACACCCAATGATGTGATTGGAAGATGGTGAAGGTGACATAGTCTTTGTATTCCATCCTCAAACAAACTTTGTATGAAGGAGTCTGTGTAGTCCACATCAATGTGAACTTGAGGAGGTTGCTGAGAATGCACAATTGCAAGTGAGGATGGTGAGTCCTCAATGTCCAGTCTCTCTAAGAACTCCCAGGTTATGTGGCTGCAATAACTTTCTCCCCCTTTTTGGTAGCATCACCCACTTGCATAGGTGAGCTGGAAGATAGGTCAATCACATCCACAGGTTCTTGTGTTCCTGGTTGAGCACTTCTTAAGGGTCCCCCAGCTAGTTTTTCCTTAAGATATGAAATCTTAAGTTGCTGATCATTGATCCTGTTGTGTAAGGTAGTCACCTGAGATTCAAGGTGACTAACCTTTCAGACTAAATAGGTGCATGTTTTAGTCAGTTTGTGCACCTTTAGTCTCAGATTACCCTCAACTTCATCAGAAGACTCATTGGGGATGAGATGATTGGACCAGAGTCCTCTCTCTCACCACCAGCTTGAGGTTCTTGGCTGCTGGTTTTCCTCTGCTCACTGGCAGTCTCAATTGAGGTGTTAGTAGGCTGAGTTGCCATGGTTGAGGTCTTAATGATGTAATCACTTTCAGAAGTGAGAGCCTCTTCCATATGGACATCCTGAACAGGTTCAGAAGTGTCCACCTCAGTTGTAGGTGACTGATGTGGGATAGATGTAGGAGACTCAGGAGCATTCATCTCTCTTCGAGTAGGGGTAAAGAAGAGAGACTCATTATACTCACTGAAACCTAGATCTTCATCAGTATAGAAGTCAAGGTGGGGAATTAGTTGGTTGAGATCTATAGGCTGGGGATGGTAACTGTCCCCTGAAGGTTGATCACTTGAGTGTTGAGACTCAGAGTGATGGCTTAAGGCAGTTGGGCTAATGAGCTCATCAGGTTGAGCATGAGGAACCTCAGTACTGATTCTTGAAGAGATGGGAGTGGTTTGCTCCTCAGGAGAAGTGGGAGCTCTAGTGTCCACTTCTTCCTGTATGGGTGAGTATATGGGGGCCTCCAGTCTACTGAATAGCCCGAGCAGGGATTCGTTTGGATTTTATTGGTAAGTGATGGTGATTTGAGGCTGTGTGAGTGATATGGAGGTAGTAGGTGTGGGTTCAACACTAGCTTGTGCTGCAAGGTTGTCACCTTGAGCAATGAGCTCTAACATTTTTAGGACTAGGGCTGTTTCTACCCCAGAGAATCCAACAGTGGACTTTCTCAATATTTTGAAGATGTCAGGCTTCATCTGTCCCAATTTAAGAATGTTACCTGTTTCCCTCAACTGTGAGCCCAGTTCACAGTTAAGAATGTACTGGACATATCTAGGAAACATGTAATACTCTAAGGAGTCTAAATTAGCAAGTAAATTTGTATAAACAAACTGAGAATACCTAATTTGACCCCCTGAACCATTCCATGGATTATGAAAGAGAGATCCTTAGGAATCTGGTCCCATCCACCATGCTTGTTTGATAAGCTGTGGATGACCACATGGAGCAGGAACCTTCATTGGGATGAGACCTTCCCTTTCCTAAAGTCTTTACAGAGAAATCTCCCTCATATCCCATCTGCACAAAGGAATGATTGACTGCTTCCTTTGGGAAGAACACCTCACCTTCTTCATCATCCAGCTGAAGATGCCTATTGATGATGGCCGGAGTGATGAAGATTGTTCTCCCCTGCACTGTGACAGACAGTGCCTTCTCTCCATCCATAATGACCTCTTGGCAGGTCTTCTAGAATTCAAGCAGCTGATCCTCATAGAGTGTAGGATCAATGGTGAGGGGGGTGAAGTAGTTTGACAGAGTTAGGAAACGGAAAACCTCTGAGAAATGAGGATCATTTCTCAAAGCTTAACAGAGCAACCTGATTATGTTGTCTGTGTAGCTGCATGGTAAAGTTGGGATCATTTCTGTGAGCAAGGTTGGCTATTTTGAAGTAGCTTAAGGACGAAGAAAGAAGAGAGAAAGAAATTTCAGCGAGAAATTTGGGGTTTTAGGTTTGGAGGAAGAACAATTGATAGAAAGATGGAGGAAACCGTTGGCTTATATGTGAGAAGGATTTCAGATAAAGTTTAATGAAAGAGGATAAACTTTGATATCTAGATGTCGGTCCCACCTCTGAAAAAGTAGTTTACTTTTGCTCAAAAAGTAGTTTTCTTAGAAGTCAAAAAGTATCCGAAGGTTAATTATCTTCGGAAGTTTTAATTAAAAAGCTTCCGAAGCTAAAATGACTTTGGAAGAATTTCCTGAGAGTTTTGAGAATTTTGCTTCGGAAGAGAAATTAAAACTTGAGTGCTTTGTATATAAAACAACAAAGCCTCCGAGAGTTAATTTTGCTTCGGAAGTAAATGGTCCTTGAAAACAAGTAAGTGTCTGAGACAAGTATTTAAGCTTCGGAAGATAAATCTGAAGACTCTTCCGAAGGTAAATTTCTTAGACAATTATTTATTTTGAAGGCATGATTTGCTTCCGAAGTTTAAAAGCATAACTCCCGAAGTATCAGAAATTTTCAAAAATCTAAGGAAAGTCTTCAAAAAGAAATTTTCATCCAAAGAAAACATGAGCTTATGAAATGATGAACTAGACAATTTAGGACACACATATTTTAAGAAATAATAAGAATTAGTTTTAAGAAAAGCTTACTCAACGTTTATCATCCCAATAGCTGATATTAGATATTTAAATCTCTGTTCATCAAAAGCCTTTGTAAACAAGTCAGCATATTGTTCATCTGTGTGAACTTTGACTAGTTTAATTAATCCCTTTTAATAGTTATCTCTTATTAAATGATACCTGATATTGATGTGTTTTGTCCTTGAATGCTGCACAGGGTTCTCTGTGATTGAGATAGCACTGTTGTTGTCAATGTGAATGGGAGTCTCCTTGAAGTTTAACCCGTAGCCCAGCATCTGATTTTGAATCCAAAGTACTTGAGCACAGCAGCTTGCAGCAGCAATGTATTCAGCTTCATCAGTTGATGCAGAGACACAGGATTGTTTCTTGCATTACCATGAGACAACCCTTCCTCCAAGGAATTGACATCCCTCGGATGTAGACTTTGCAGTCATATTGCAACCACCATAATCACTATCTATATAGGCATACAGATTGAAGTCAGGATTCTTGGATACCATAAACCAAGTGTTTATGGACCTTTGAGGTATCTTAGAATCCTCTTGACAGTGATAAGGTGAGACATCTTAGGGTTGGCTTGATATCTTGCACAGATGCAAGTAGCAAACATGATATCAGGCCTGCTAGCAGTAAGATACATAAGAGACCCAATCATAGCCCTGTATAAGTGCTTATCTACACACTCCCCCTTAAGATCAGGACCAAGGGAGTGGTTCCTAGCTATGGGTGTCTTAGCAATCTTACAGTTAGTCATGTTGAACCTCTTAAGTATGTCTTGAACATACTTTGACTGACTTAAGAAGATGCCATCTTCAACTTGCTTCACTTGAATTCCCAGAAAGAAATTGAGTTCCCCCATGGCACTCATTTCAATCTGTCTTTCACCAGCTTCTCAAAGTGTTTGCAGAGCTTTGTATTAGTTAAGCCAAAGATGATGTCATCCACATATACTTGAACTAGCAATATGTCTTTTCCTTGTCCTTTGATGAAGAGAGTTCCATCTATAGTTCCTCTCCTGTATCCATGTTTACAAAGATACTCAGATAGTGTCTCATACCATTTCCTGGATGCCTGATGTAGCCCATAGAGATCTTCGTCAAGCTTGCAGATATAATCAGGATGATCAGGATCTACAAAAGCATGTGGCTATTTGACATAAACCTCTTCATCTATCACTCTATACAAAAAGGCACACTTCACATCAAGCTGAAAGACCTGAAGTTCTTGGATGCAGCAAATGCCAGGAATATCCTAACAGCTTCTAATCTTACCACTGGAGCCAAGACATCAGTGTAGTCAATCCCTTATTTTTGTGTGTATCCTTGAACAACCAGTCTAGCTTTGTACTTGATGATGATGCCTCTATCATATTTCTTGTTCCTAAACACCCATTTGGTTCCATGGTAGTCTTCCCAGAAGGAAGAGGATAAAGGTTCCAAACTTTTTGCCTTTTAATTGAAGCAGCTCTTGTTGCATAGCTTCAACCCAACTCCCATCCTTTAGAGCTTTATCAACTTTCTTTGGCTCTATCTGGGATAAGAAACAAGAGTGAAGACAAACATTTGCTTCATGGATTTGTCCTCTTGTCCTTACCCTTGAGACAACATCTCTAGTGATATTTGTGGTGGGGTGAGACTTGTGGATCCTAAGCTGAGGGATCACAACAAGTTGCTGAGAGAGATCTAAATTAGAGAAATTTAGATCTGGCATGGATGTTTCTCCCACCACATCAGCACACTTATCAAGAGAGACTTGATCCAAGCAGTGTGTGACATCACTGATGTTCTCATCTATGGTGTGGTTAGTGGCATCAAGAAATTCTCGGTCACTATCACCACCACATTGTTATCTTCCACACTTGAGGTGTTCTTATCTGGTAGTAGGCCTCTGAGCTGGAATTTGAAGGCATACCAGATGTATCAGCTGAGTTTGTTATTATTATGCTGATAGAAACCTCATTTGCAGAAGTAGTTCCAACTGGAGCTGAAGATGTATGACTTGAAGGTCTTCCTAGCTCAAATCTTGGATCAGAGTCACCTGTTTTTGAATTTTCTACAGATCCTGAACATTCTCACAAGATTTGTTAAAACAGTTGGTAACCAAATCAAGATCAAATAACCAATCCGTACTAGAACCAGCAACACATGGTGTGTGTTCATTGAAAGTCACATTGGCTGACTCCTCAACAATTCTAGTTCTGAGATTGTATACTCTGTAAGCCTTAACTTGAGAAGAGTATCCAATAAAGTGTGCATCATCTGATTTCTCAGCAAACTTGGCGATTTGATCTTTGGTATTCAAGATGGTGTAAGGACATCCAAATGACCTGAGAAAACCAATGAAAGGTTTCCTCTTGTGCCAAAGTTCATAAGGAGTCTTGCCATGAGTCTTAACTACTAAAACTCTATTCTGCACATAGCAGGCAGTGTTGACTGCCTCTGCCCAGAAGGTGATGGGCAGCTTAGAGTCAAACATCATGGTTCTTGCAGCTTCAATCAGTGTCTTGTTTCTCCTTTCAGCAACACCATTTTGCTGAGGAGTCCTGGGAGCACTGTATTGTCTTGTAATACCCTTTTCATCATAAAATGTATCAAGGATTTGGTTCTTAAATTCAGTTCCTTGATCATATCTTATGATCTTGACCTTGTGATCAGATTGATTCTCAATCTTTAAGATGAAATTTTCAGAATCTCAGGAGTCTCATCCTTAGTTCTAAGGAAGAAGACCCAAGTGAATCTTGTAAAGTATCTGTGATCACTAAACAGTATAAGGTCCTTCCTAAACTCATTACACTGGTAGGGCCAAATATATCCATATGTAACAAGTGTAGGGGTGTAGTGATAGAGTTTCTTTCCTTAGGCTTGTGAGATACCTTATGTTGCTTCCCTTTCAGGCATGCAACACAATGGTTATCACTTGTAAACTCTTTCTTTGGTATTCCAGTTACCAAATCATTCTTAATCAATTTGTTCATGTTCTTAAAGTTTACATAGCACATTCTTTTATGCCATAGGAAAGACTCATCACTATTTGCTTTAGACAGAAAACATAAAACTTCTCCAGAGGGAGAGGTTTCTTGCAAATCCATCTTGTACATGTTTCCTTTCCTGGGGGCTCTAAGCAGGATATGCTCATAAGGAATGACCACACCAGGCTTAAGAACAATGCACTCATGCTTAGTAAAGAGCATGTTATGACTCTGATCACAAAATTGAGATACACTCAAAAGATTGTATCCAAGCTCCTTGAAAAAGTTTACCTTTTCTATGCTGAGCTTACCATTTGTGACCTTGCCCCTTCCAGAAATGTAACCACCTTCATCTCCTCCAAAAGCAACTGGTCCTCCATCAATCCTTTTAAAGTTCTGGAGTAGTGACCTATTGCCTGTCATGTGCCTGGAACAACCACTAGCCATGATCCAAACATTTTTGTTAGTCTTCAGCTATCCTTGCACAAAGAAAATGATTAGTTACATTTGGAAACCCAAGCCTTGCTTGTCTTGGGCTCATTAACAGAAGGTAATTCAACAGTAATGGATCCTATGATTGTACTAGGAGGATCTTGAGCTATTGTTGATGGAGAATTTTAAGTCACTTGGTCTTTCTTAGACTTCCATACCACCTTTGGAGTGTTGGACTTGACCTTCAAAACTTCGGAAGCTTTTGGAACTTCAGAAGTTTGATGACTGGACCTTCAGAAGATTTTGCAGACACTGCAGCAGACTCCAGTGCTTCGGAAGAACTCCTTTCTTCCGAGACCAACTTTTCTTCCGAAGGTAATTTTCCACTTGCCTTCTTCTTAGATTGGAGCTTTCGAGGGAAACAGATTTTCCTTCCGAAGCTTGAATCTTCTTAGAACTCTTTGAAGTCTTTGTTTTGGTCATATGGACAATACCTTTAGGATTGTATGGACAATCCTTAGCAATGTGAATGGTGCTGTCACACATGACACAGTTCATCTTCTTCTTCATAAGAGCCTTTTCCAGAGAACAAAACTGTCTTTGGTCACATCCCTTCTCCACCTTCATCTTTGCAGATGCTGAGACAATCCTCTTGGGCTGAGGACTATGCTTGGAGTTTGATGGTCCAGGCTGTGCAGCAGTGGTACACAGCAGATCAATCTTCTTCTTGCTACTGAGATGAGTTGAACCAGAACTAGAACTCTTAGTAGAAGAGTTTTAGTTGATGTCTTTAGTTCCTACCACTTTAAACCCTGCAGAGATAAAAACTTGTTTCTGTTTAGAGTCAAAAGTAGTCTTGATCTCTTGAGCCTTCCTTGCCTTTCTTTTGCTCTTTCTGATCAAGTTCTTTCTCATGGACTTGGTCATCACAGTCTCCTTTTTCTCCTCAGAAGGATAGTGACCCTTCTTGGAATCCTCCTCTTCACTCTTCTCAGAGGAATTCATCACTATCTCTTCTTCATCCTCTTCACTCTTAGGATCTATGAGAGGAAGCTCATCTTCACAAGTTCCACACCTAGGAGATCTTACAGACAAGATTGTATGTGGAGGAGCTATCTCATTGGATCCTAGTCCCTGCCTGTTTTGATAGCACACTTTGTTATGCAGGGATGAGGATATCATGTTCTTGAATGTCTCTTCTTCAAGAACATTCTTTTCTGCCCTGGCTTTGCTGATCACAAGCTCAGCCTAGCACTCAGTTAACTTGGTTATGAGATCTTTTATTTGAGTCCCAAAATCTGTGCGTTCATGTTTTAGAACTGAAATGGTTTTCTCTAAGTCCTCTATCTTCAGTTTATAATCATTTTCAAACATTCTAAAATCATATTTTAAAATGTTTAAGGACTCAAGGTCAGATCTTATCTCCAGGTTATAGGACCTGTATCTATTAACTTTAGCAATGCATTCAGGAGTACAGAGATGTTCTAATACCTTGGCTTCATCATTATCTGCCATCAATGCTTGGTTTGGAGAAGCATCTTCCACCTGAAAGCTCCAGTCAAAGCCTCCTTTTTCAACAGCAACAGCAACCTGCTGCTTTGACTTCTCATTTTGGAAAGCTTTGTCAGTGTAGTTTGGTCTGGATTATGTTTGGCCACTATTTGTTCTAGATGCCTTACACTCTCTGACAAAGTGGCCCATCAAGTTACAGTTGTAACACTTGACTTTGCCTTTATCCAGTCCAAACTTTCCACTGGTTGCATTGCTTGGAAACTTCCTTCCTGTCCTCTTGTAGAACTTCTTGACTCTATGAGTGAGAAGAGCCATCCGCTGGACTATTTCCATGTATTCCAGATCATCTGGATGGATACAGTCCAGGTCTTCAAGAGTGAAAAGAGAGTTGCCACAGCTTTCATCAGAAGAACAAAAGCTTGAGAAGAGCTTGTCTCTTGGAATGGGCTTCCTTGAGTGTAGTTCTCCTTTGGTGTCTCTGGGAAGGTGATGAAAGGACCCTTTGATGAGTTGTCAGGGTAGCATAAGAGATGATATTTGGGTTCTATGCTATCCCTTTCAACCACATGTAGGGCTGAACACATTTGATTGTTGGAGTTGCCAGATGAACCTTGCATGTTCATCTCCATCTGGTAGCCACTAAGAATCCCATATAACTCTGTCAGAGTAAGAGTTTTGAGATTTTCAGTTCTCTTGATCACCACACAGTAGTGTGTCCATTGCCTAGGAAGTGAGGACATGAACTTCCTTACAATGTCTTTGTTTTCAAAAGAAACTCCTCCATCCACTAGGGTATCCACAATCTCAACATACCTGAAATACTACTGAGTCATGGTTTCACCCATTTTGAAGATGAAGTTTTCAAACTGCTACTTCAGGAGATCCTTCTTGTTCTCCTTGGCTTCAGAGGAACCCTCATACATCAGTTTCAGTGCATCCCATAACTGCTTGGCTGTTTTGCACTTCTTGAAACCTCTGTACACAGAGTTTGGAAGGGCAATTTGAAGGGCTGTCATGGCTTTTCTGTCTATCTCTACTCTCTTCCTATCTTTATCAGAGTAGTTAGCCACATCTTTGGGGATCATACCAGCACCAGTAGCAGAAGGAGTGCTAGGTATGAAAGTTCCATTCTCAATAGACTCCCACATTCTTGAATCAAGAGACCTGATGAAACCTTCCATTCTTAAACACCAGGTATCAAACTCATCAAGAGTGATCAGTGGGGACTTGTTCATGGTTCTAGTTTCCATATCAGTCTTGGAAATGGCTGCCATTTGAAAAGTTTAGTATTTGTGTGTGAGGGATCTTTAAGATGGTAAGATCTTATATGAAGAGCCTGAAAAGCTCTGATACCAAATGCAGGATCGTTGAAGGGAGATTAACTAAACTTTAATCAAACAGTAAACTGGATTAACCAAGTTGAGATGCTAAGAACACAAGTAATGTAAGAGAGACAGAACACAAAGAACACAAGTGTATGGTTTTCAAGAATGCAGTATATTGCTTTCTGTATGTTCTATTACAAGTGTTACAAAGCATATTTCAAAAGATACAAGAACATGAGATACTTATACTACATCCTACAGCGGGCTATACTTTGAAAGCCAGCTGGATACAATTGACTAGACACAAACAAAATCAATTGTAGAGTCAAAAGGCAGATTGTCTTTTGACTTGTGACTATGACATGCCATAGCTCACATCCTTATCTATTACAAAAAGGATAAAGTACATAAAGTAGAAAGTTACAGACTCAAGACCTCATGTACAGTTACTAAAAGCATAGACCTTTTCACCAACTCATGTAAGTTGGTGACTTGCAGAGATGCGGCGGAAAGGTGTCCAGCTTTATGGAATAGTACATCAGATAAAGCATGTTATTAAAAGTCTTTGGAAGAAATCTGTCTTCATGAACTTGAAGCTTCGGAATACTTTGTCTCTGAGGCTTCGGAAGACTTCATGTTTGGCTTCGGAAGATATTGGTCTTGGCTTCGGAAGATTTCACACTTAGAGTATTTTCTTTTTCATGTGTGAAACTTCCTAAGCTTCTTCTTAATGTGCTTGTGCAGCATGCAGGATAGACATTGGGTGTTTAGGTTGCATCAGCCTCTTCATTTATCTCTACAACATGTTTACTTCTTGACATACTATACCTTTATACATATATACACTTTACATACTAAACTCTAAATTAACTTTATACTAATTACATAAAAGACCCATTAATATAACTATACTTAGACACACTTATGCATTTATGGATTAAGATATTATACTTTCAACATTCCCCCCTAATTTCTTAATCCATGTCTTCAACATCTTTATAAATCTCTTCATCTTTGATATCTTGAACTTTATCTTTAACACGAATGAGCTTTCCTTTGTCTTCATATTATTTTTGAGTATAATCTTCTTCAACTTGTGTTAATAAGAGAATTGGATCTTCATCTTCTATTATGAGATGTGATTCTCTTCTTTATGTTTTGATTTAGGACATTCAGATGCATAGTGTCCTTGATCACTGCAATTATAACATCTTATCTTGCTTTTCTCAAATGTGGATTTGTTTTGGTTCCTTGGATATCTTTTCCTTACTTTATAGTTATCATCATTTTCTTTAGGGTGTTCATGTGATATAGCTTCTCCTCTTTCTTCTTGTTAAAATCTACCACAGCCTCGACCACGTGATGGATAAAAACTACCTCTTCCACGACTTGACTTGTTTTCTTGACGTGTGTACAAAAGTTTTTCTTGATTGTCCACTTGACCTTCATTCAATAATTTGTTCTTTCTTCAAATGATTTTAATCTTCCAATTATTTCATCTAGAGTTGTTGAGTCTAAATCAACGAACTGCTCAATAGTTGCTACGATGTGAAAAAACCTTTTAAGCATAGAGCTTAGGAGTTTGCGTACTAAAGTTGGTTGATCAAACGTTGATCCTAGACCACTTGCTCTAGTAACGATATTATTAAGCTTTGTGGTGAATGAATCGATAGTGTCTTCTTCTTTCATCCTTAGTAACTCAATTTAGTTTTGAGTGTTTGAAGACGTGCTTTTTGTACTCAATCCACACCTACATGTCTTGTCTTAAGTGCATCTCAAATTTCTTTTGCACTTTCATAATTTGCAACTTGTAACATCATATCATCGGGTAATGCTTGAAATAAATATGCAATTGCCGTCATATTCTTCTTTTCATCGGATTGCGTATTATCACTAGGTTCTATCCTTTCCCAAATCCATATGCCTCGAGTATGATTTTCATGCGGATTGACCATATAGTGTAGTTTGTCGACTTCAAAACGGGACATTAGAATTGAGAAAATGAACTCACATGTTTATGTATTACCATTGCGTTTTTGTTTGAACCCGTTGATGATTTTTCTGTCATCTTGACTTCGGTTTTCTTCTAAAACAAACTTGATTTTTCAAATCTAACTTTCTTGAATCCTTCTAATTAGTATTGTATCCACGAACAATACTCGTTTTCAATCTCTTTCGATGCTATTTTTCTTTTAAATCCTCACTTGTGGTTTACGACCACTTTTCCTTTTCTAATTCTTTTTGCTTTTGGTGGTTTACAAATCACCTTTGGATATATTTTAAAACACTTTTCCTTTGACTTTTAATAATCATGAAAGAAAATACAATAAGTTAAACTCTTTTCCTTGTTGAACGATGGCTTACGGTCCACCCTTATCTTTGACTTCAATAATTAAAATGCTACAAATATTTTTTTCTTCTTTTTTCTCCCTGTGGTCACGATTCCACTATAATTCCACTTTCTTTCTTTGACTTTGACACTTAACAAATTTGAATAAACTTTCTTTTTTTTGATCCTAGCTTTATTAAGGAGTTGGCTGGGCGGCGGGCCTCGGGAGCGGTTGACCTCATGAAACTCTTGCCCTGCCTTAGGAATCCCCAATGTGACTACTTTTGCTAAGGTCGTGCATGGGAGTTGCTAAGTTACTTTTTGGGTTGCGCACTTGTCAACCCCATTTGATGGAGGATGCGGTATCTCGGTTCGATGATAGCCTCACGGAGGCTATAGAAGACATAGTCGTGGGTGTGGCCCTTTTTTTGATGATCTCCAATGGCGTTTGGCATCTTTGCCAATGCGTCTCGGTGGTTTGGGGCTCCTTTCAGCTCGAGATGTTGGGGCTTATGCTTTTGTGGCCTCTAGAGCTCAGTCTTGGAACTACAAGATCATATCCTTCGAAACAGTGGGGTCTTCGGGCTTGACCCGACTATCAGCAGGCGCTCGAACGCTTATATGTCCTTCTCCCAGACTTGGATATTGGCGGTTTCTCTAATAAGGACACCGCCCCCTCGAAGCCACAAACAACTTTGACGAATGCTCTGTTTAGCAAAATCGCTCAAAGCCTGGGAGAAGTTTTCTCTTTGTCATCCCGCCAAAAGGCGGTGTTTGAGTGCCTGAAGGGCCCCCATGCTCAGGACTTTTTGATCGTTATCCCGATTGAAGGGTTGGACAGTGCATGTCTCCAGTAGAATATAGAGCAATTCTCAAATACCGATTGATGATCCCTATGTACCCGGAAGACAAAACATGTCCGATATGTCGTAAGCTTGTATGGAAAATATGGGGAGCACGCCCTTCACTGTAAAGAGCTACCTGGGTTCAAATATCGGCATGACTGGGTACGAGATGTTTTGTGGGACATCCTAAGAAGAGCTGGAATTTCTGCTAAGAAAGAAGCCCCTGTGAATTTCCTCACGGACCCTATGGAGGGGAGGTCTACTTTGCGACCAGCGGATCTGCTCGTCTTTGGCTGGGCTGGGGGCAAACATGCTTGTGTGGACCTCACAGGGGTTTCCCCTTTGGTTGGTTTACGGGAAACGGTTTTGTAGCTGGTCAAGCAACAAGAAAGGCAAAATCAAGAAAGTGGATAAACATGTTAAAGCTTGCGCAGAGAACCAGCACGCTTGTTCCCTTTGCCTTTGATACATTTGGCTCCCTAGCGCCAAACTATCAACTTTTTGACCAGGGTCCAACGGGTCATAGACAACCATTGCTCAACCCCGGGGAGGCAAGGATTTGTTTTTGGAAGGTTAGGATTTGCTATTCAGAAAGGGGTGGCGGCGCAGCTTGTCGCCCGTCTACCTTCTATTTTGATGTAACTTGGCAAAACATTATTAATTTTACTTGAAATTAGATATTATTTACTTAAGACTAAAACACAAATTAGGGCAAATCTTATTTCTTTTTCTGTGAAACTTACGAACAACAACCCTTTCTTTTTTTTTATTCTGGTTCACAAACAAGCAAGCAACCAACCACTCTCTTCTTCTTCTGATTCGCCGATGATGGTCGCAACAGCCCTTCAATCAGTCTTCTGGCTTTCTCTGGTTTGCGAGAACGATGGCAACACTAGTGGTATTCTGTTTTGGAACAAGGATTAAATGAGCTTTACTCGATCGGTTGTAGCGATATCAACTGGTATGTTCCCTTTCTTAGTAATCATACTGTTACGGAATTGATTTATTCTGAAATCAATTTGATCTTAATCGACTTGGTACTGATCGATTTCTTCTCGGTTCTGAATAGATTTATTCCGAATCGATTTGTTTCTATCTTCACTTTTCTGGTATGAGTCGATTTGAAACGGAATCGACTTGGTTTTGGGGTTATGAATCGATTTAACTGAATCGATTTTACAACACTGAATTGATTTTACAACACTGAATCGATTTAAACAGAATCGATTTGTTATTCCTCTTTCTGAATCGATTTAACGAAATCGATGTTTGAATTTTTTTGATTCGTTCACACTGAAATCAATTTCACAACGCAAAATCGATTATCAGATCGATTTGTTTCTTCTTCGATTTGATTTATTCTTGTATCCTGCATCGGTCTGAATTGATTTATCACTGAATCAATTTTAACAACGCTGAATCGATTATCAGATCGATTTGTTGTTATCGAAATCGTTTTTACCCTTCTGAAACGATTTGTCTGAATCGATTTACTCCAGAATCGATTTAACAACACGGAGTCATTTATCCTGATCGATTTGTTGTTCTCTGAATCGTTTTGGGTCTTCTGAAACGATTTACTCGGAATCGATTTTTCTTTGAATCAATTTTGTTCCTTGATTGCAGTTTCAACAACAAATCACAGATTAGATTTGAGCCTTAGGCTTTTATACTAATTGTTGGCCCTTTAGAATCGATTAGGCTCTTGATATATTGTTGAATATTAATATGAATGTGTATGAATATTGAGAGAAACTTAGAACAAATGATGTATGTGTTTATGATTGTTGCTTACAATGTTTACAAACTCTTGACATTTATATATACCCTATATGATAGTTAACATGGTTACTTCTTGACATACTATGCCCTTATATATAATACACTTTACATACTAGACTCTAAATTAACTTTATACTAATTACATAAACGACCCATTAATATAACTATACTTAGACACACTTATGCATTTATGGATTAAGATATTATACTTTCAACATCCAGTATCATGTAGATGAGTAGTGTCTGGCTTGATGGTCGTCTCTGATAGTATAACAAACAGCTTCTGGTTGTTGTATCAAGAAAACAACTTCATGAGTGGTCCGGTATTGCTTTAAAGCAACCATCTCAAGCACACGATTTCAACAAATGCTTTAGTGTTTTTGTGTCCTTCAATCCTAGCAGCGTAAAAGTATGGTGAAGTCACTAGTTAAAAGTTTTCTTCTTTGTTGAATATGTGTGTCATATTTTATTTATTATCTTAACATTGTTGTACTATCGAGCTTCTCATGTATCAACAGAGTACCCTTATTTAGAGTAAAGAATTCTAAGGATTAATCTATTATATAAAAACTTTATAGGTCGGACAACTTTTGGATCTCCAATATGCGATCACCTTCTGCCGATGTGATATGTGATGCAAAATATTATGTTAAACTCTTCTTTCTCATCTCCAATAAAATTTTAGGAAATTAACCCTAGTAAAATATTTAAAGAATTAGCTATTCGGTTTAAGACCCTCAATTGCAGTGTTTCCTTAATACAACATACTACATGTTTGCTGAGTCATATCATAATTGTGCACGTCTAAACATAAAAATAAATTTATATAGGTGTCGTCTAGCTTAAATGTTAAACTTACGAGACAAGCCATACGTGGGCGTGCATTAAATATTAATTAGTCTTGTTCTCCACGTTAGTTTCTTTACTTCAATCACACCAATGCCACCATGAAATCAGAAATTTGTAGTCCGATTTGAGGCAAGTGCACCACTCTTTAGGATCACACAGTGGTTTCACATGATCAAATATTTCTATCATTTATCTACGCGATCTTAAGTTTGTATAAATACAACCAAAACAAGATTCTAGTGGTCATTCCAAAATTTCAAATGGCTTTTTCATCATCCAAGAATCGCCATGCCATTCGATCCATTAGTTTGCCAACGCGATCGCACCCCAGCACTCTTCAAGTAGAAGAGGAGCTCACCAATTTTAAAACATGGGAGGCATCTATCTCATGTATTCCTGATGCAGAAACAATATGCAATGGTGTTACAAGTTTGAATAGCTTGTACACGAGTGTTGATATCTTCTCGGTATGTCACTGACCCAACAAGCCCTTTCTCACCATCAATATAAGAAATTGGTGGATGAGTTGCGTGATCGGTCAATGATGCTTTTGGGCATCTGTGGCTCTATTAGAGACGTATTTTCACAAGTGAAGGAACATTTAAGGGATGTTCAATCAGCTCTAAGGAGGAGAAGAAAGATTTCGTCATTGAGACTTCATTTCTAAAGAAACTGATGAAGGACTTCAAAAGAGGTGTTGCAGATTTGAAGCACATGGATCACACTTATGGCTCAAACCCTTGAATCTTGACCCCCATCTCTCATCTGTGATCAGAGTACTGAGAGATGTTAGTGAATCAGCATTTCGGTTTTTGGAATGCTTTTGTCGTTTTTTTCAGTGTCAATTTCAAAGTTGAAGTCAGCAAGCAAATGGTCCATGATCTCAAAATTTATTCAGAAAGGAACAACAGCAGGAAGCAACGATCAACATCAAATCTGCGTTGAGGCTTTAGATTGCAGCATTGAAGACTGGAGAATGGTTTGGAGAGGATGTTTCGGATGTTGATCAAAACAGGGCTTCCCTCCTAAATATTTTATCTCACTAAAGTGATTTTACAACACTTAGTATATATACTAGTGTTGTTACAAAGACCCATCTTTTTGACTGTCTATATTGTACAGTTTTATAGCCATGTAAATTTCAGCATGTAACATATATACAAAATAGGTTAATACATTTTTTGATGATTATAAATAGACTTAACTTCCAAATCGTGTTTGTATATGTTTGAATATATTAGATTTTGGTCTTTTAGCAAGAAAGCAACTACTATGTTATTATAGGAGTACAAGTAGGGTAATCTTAAAGAAAACCTATATTAGTGTTCTCATATACTAGATCATCTCAAGAATCATACTCAGGATAAGATCGATCACAAAGATCACAACGTTTCTCCATAATAATCGAGTCAAACACAACTGATTATAGAAGTAATTACAATCAAGCTTGACGTTGATTGAAGATGATCTTGAAGACCGATCTATCTTGACAAACCCTATTATATACAACATGAAATGTCGCTTGGAAACTTTTTCAAGTACTATATAGAAGGATCAATCAAAGCAAAACACAATTCAGGAGAACTCACTTTTATTATATCATAGAAACTTAACTCAAAACCACAATACAATAACTCTCATACCCAACCTTAATCTCGGTTATGGTATTTATAGGAACATAAGATCCTATCTCTAACTATATATCTTATCTCTAATTCAAATTAATCTTATCTAATCAACTAATTTGAATTACCCTTATCTCTATATAAACCGACAAGTTTTCCTTAGATTAAACCAACTTGTTTAATCTTCATGGGCTGACCCCTCACTCGGGCCACTCGATCCACCACGCATTTTGTTCAGGCGTGTATGGGGTTGTGAGGTGACGATGGACCCCGTCTTTTTCACAACAGTATTAGAATTCTTTTGAAGTGAACTTGCCTCCCCGATCTGTTCAAAAGTCTTCAAGGGTTTACTAGTCTCTTTCTCCACCAAAGCCTTGAACCTTTTGAAGGTTGGGAAAGTGTCACTCTTCTCCTTCAACAAGAACATCCACATATATTATAGTGATCATCAATTAACCGAAAATATATCGGTTACCTGTTATGGTTGGTGGTGTTATCGGACCACAAAGATCCCTGTGAACCAGTTCAAGAAGCTTGGTTGCTCGAAAGTTCCTTGTCTTTAGGAACGTCTTTCATGGTTTCTTTCCCGACCAGGCAGCTTCACATACTTGTGCTTGCGATTTTGCAGTCCATCCACCAAGTTTTCTTTCCCCATCCTTCGTAGTGTCTCAAGCTTGTGTGGCCCAAACGTGCATGCCACTGCCATGCATCGTCGTGGATTTTAGAATGCAAGCATACGGTGTGCCAACCGTTAATTGTATTTTATAGAGCCTATTAGGTGATCTTTCAACTTTCATAAGCAGCTTTCCCCTTGCGTCATGCATGGTTAAAATCAGTCTTTCAATCGAATGTCACAACCGAACTCGTGGCTTGTTTGAGGCTGATGATATTATTTTTCAACTCGGGTATATAATAAACATCGGTCCATAGACTCTGCTGCATGTTTTTTTTGCCTTGGAAGAGAATCACTCCTCCTCTTCTTTTGATATCGACACACACGAATTGTCACCGAACTTCACCCGCCGCCCGTCACCCTTCTCATTGAGTTCGCAGAAGTACGACTTGGTGCCAGTCATATGATTGCTTGCCCCGTTGTCAAGGTACCAAACGTTGCTCTTCACCGAGTTGGTTTTGAGTTCCTTTGGTAGTATCTTCCTCTCATTTAGAAATACAAGTTTGTGCACGCATAAATACCTTCTCAACATCTTCGGTTTCATTCAGACATGCTTCCTGAATCTTCTTGATTCTTTACGGGCAATTTGACACAAAGTGACATGCTTTGTCACATTGTAGCCGATGATCTTCAAGCGGTCCTCCTTCTTTTCTTTATCTTTTCCCTGGGCATTATCGTAGGTAGTCTGGCATTGGTCCTTAACTCTGCCTCGTCCCTTCCCCTACTGCTTTTGCCTGCATCCTCGTGATCCATCCTTACCTCTTTGGGTGTTATGATGACTTAGTTTTTATGAATAGGAGTTTGGATTGGCTGCCATTTTGAACTTCTTCATTTCTAATTCATTCTCATATGCTTTTAAACTGCCTATGACATCTTCAATAAAACTTGTGGTGTTGAGGTTCAACACTTGTTCCCGGGAGGCTACAATCTGGATGATGTATTTAGTCCTTGGAGAGTTTTGAGAACTTCTTTATGAGTTTTGATTCCTGGATTACTTCTCCCACGGAAGCTGAAATCGAAGCTATTCCGGATAGCTTTCTCACATAGTCATCTATGGTCTCGTCATCTCTCATCTTGAGTCAATCAAACTCCAACATGATTTTGCAAGCATGCTTCCTTCACCCGATCCGCACCTACATTATGTGTCTTGATCACATTCCATAGTTTTCTTTTGCTGTATCCTGATCACCGATCTGCATGATTAAATGCTCGGGTATCGACTGGAATAGCAGCCCCACTGCTAAATCAATCTTTTCTGCATTTTGTTGATCCAAGATCAATCACATCCCAGACCTTATGAATCTTCAAGACTACCTTCATTCGTATCCCCCATATTGTGTAGTTAGTAGGGGTCAACTTCGGGCATTGAACAGAGGTTGTGCTCGTTATTTTCCTTTTTGTGCTGCTGGTGCGTCTCCTACCATTGTCTTCTTTCTTCGCTATATGTGAGGGGTAAGATTGGTTGCAGGACTGCAATGATTACTTTGATTGATATTAGATCTTGAACTTGGCTCTGATACTAATTCAAGTTCTATATAGAAGGATCAATCAAAGTAAACTTAACTCACTTTGATCTATTGATATTAGATCTTGAAACAACTTTTTATATCATGAAAACTTAACTCAAAACCATAATACAGTAACTCTCATACTCAACCTAATCTCGATTATGGTATTTATAGGCACATAAGATCCTATTTCTAACTATGAATCTTATCTCTTATTCAAATTAATCTTGTCTAATCACTAATTTGAATTACCCTTATCTCTATATAAACCGACAAGTTTATCCTTAGATTAAACCAACTTGTTTAATCTTCATGGGCTGACCCCTCACTCGGGCCACTCGATCCACCACGCCATTTTGTTCAGGCGTGTATGGGTTGGTGAGGTGACGATGGACCCCGTCTTTTTCACAACAGTATTAGAATTCTTTTGAAGTGAACTTGCCTCCCCGATCTGTTCAAAGGTCTTCAAGGGTTTACTAGTCTCTTTCTCCACCAAAGCCTTGAACCTTTTGAAGGTTGGGAAAGTGTCACTCTTCTCCTTCAACAAGAACATCCACATATATTATGAGTGATCATCAATTAACACGAAAATATATCGGTTACCTGTTATGGTTGGTGGTGTTATCGGACCACAAGATCCCTGTGAACCAGTTCAAGAAGCTTGGTTGCTCGAAGTTCCTTGTCTTTAGGAACGTCTTTCATGGTTGCTTTCCGACCAGGCAGGCTTCACATACTTGTGTCTTGCGATTTTTGGCAGTCCATCCACCAAGTTTTCTTTCCCCATCCTTCGTAGTGTCTCAAAGCTTGTGTGGCCCAAACGTGCATGCCACTGCCATGCATCGTCGTGGATTTTAGAATGCAAGCATACGGGTGTGCCAACCGTTAATTGTATTTTATAGAGCCTATTAGGTGATCTTTCAACTTTCATAAGCAGCTTTCCCCTTGCGTCATGCATGGTTAAATTCAGTCTTTCAATCGAATGTCACAACCGAACTCGGTGGCTTGTTTGAGGCTGATGATATTATTTTTCAACTCGGGTATATAATAAACATCGGTCCATAGACTCTGCTGCATGTTTTTGCCTTGGAAGAGAATCACTCCTCTTCTTTTGATATCGACACCATTGTCACCGAACTTCACCCGCCCGGTCACCTTCTCATTGAGTTCGCAGAAGTACGACTTGGTGCCAGTCATATGATTGCTTGCCCCGTTGTCAAGGTACCAAACGTTGCTCTTCACCGAGTTGGTTTTGAGTTCCTTTGGTAGTATCTTCCTCTCATTTAGAAATACAAGTTTGTGCACGAATACCTCTTCATCAACATCTTCGGTTTCATTCAGACATGCTTCCTGAATCTTCTTGATTCTTTACGGGCAATTTGACACAAAGTGACATGCTTTGTCACATTTGTAGCCGATGATCTTCAAGCGGTCCTTCTTTTCTTTATCTTTTCCCTGGGCATTATCGTAGGTAGTCTGGCATTGGTCATTAACTCTGCCTCGGTCCCTTCCCCTACTGCTTTTGCCTCATCCTCGTGATCCATCCTTACCTCTTTGGGTGTTATGAGACTTAGTTTTTATGAATAGGAGTTTGGATTGGCTGCCATTTTGAACTTCTTCATTTCTAATTCATTCTTCATATGCTTTTAAACTGCCTATGACATCTTCAATAAAACTTGTGGTGTTGAGGTTCAACACTTGTTCCAGGGAGGCTACAATCTGGATGTATTTAGTCCTTGGAGAGTTTTGAGAAACTTCTTTATGAGTTTTGATTCCTGGATTACTTCTCCCACGGAAGCTGAAATCGAAGCTATTCCGGATAGCTTTCTCACATAGTCATCTATGGTCTCGTCATCTCTCATCTTGAGTCAATCAAACTCCAACATGAAGTTTTGCAAGCATGCTTCCTTCACCCGATCCGCACCTACATTATGTGTCTTGATCACATTCCATAGTTTCTTGGCTGTATCCTGATCACCGATCTGCATGATTAAATGCTCGGGTATCGACTGGATAGCACCCCACTGCTAAATCAATCTTTTCTGCATTTTGTTGATCCAAGATCAATCACATCCCAGACCTTATGAATCTTCAGACTACCTTCATTCGTATCCCCCATATTGTGTATTAGTAGGGGTCAACTTCGGGCATTGAACAGAGGTTGTGCCGGTTATTTTCCTTTTTGTGCTGCTGGCGTCTCCTACCATTGTCTTCTTTCTTCGGCTATATGTGAGGGGTAAGATTGGTTGCAGGACTGCATGATTACTTTGATTGATATTAGATCTTGAACTTGGCTCTGATACTAATTCAAGTTCTATATAGAAGGATCAATCAAAGTAAACTTAACTCACTTTGATCTATTGATATTAGATCTTGAACTCACTTTTATTATATCATGAAAACTTAACTCAAAACCATAATACAGTAACTCTCATACTCAACCTAATCTCGATTATGGTATTTATAGGCACATAAGATCCTATTTCTAACTATGAATCTTATCTCTTATTCAAATTAATCTTGTCTAATCAACTAATTTGAATTATCCTTATCTCTAAATTAAACCAACTTGTTTAATCTTCATGGGCCGACCCCTCACTCAAGACACTCGATCCAATCGGTAATTAACATTTAACACTTTTATACTGGTTCATTAATTAGTTTTTGATAATTGTTCCAATATCATGGTCCCGATGCAACGTTTAACCCTAATGATTAGATTAAAGAAACAATCCAATTGGTCTTTGTGGCTTTTGACCAAACATAACAAACATACATGATAAGTTTGACAACCAAACTACTTAACCAATAAACATAAACTAAATCTATCCTACTAATGGGTCTTGTTGATTAATTCGGTAACATTCACTCCCTTTATCAACACAACCAGCCTTTAATCTTCCATCTTATTTCTTGCCATCCACGTTATACACTAGCTCTTCCTCCATGTCTTTCTTGTTATACGACTAATGTGTTTCTTGTGCTTATATGTCCATAACCTCTTGGCAAACTTCGCTTTGCACTTACACACCTTTTAACCCAAATTGATTTTCCTTTGGCAATCCTTTCCATCATAGCATTATCTTCAAAAGAATTGAGTTGTAGTTCATCTTTCTCATTCAATTTGACCTAAACCTTGATCATGTAAAACTACTATTCAAATGAGTCAAGATATTTGATACAAGTTAGTTTGAGTGTTATTTCATCCTTGTAGTCATGCTTAAGTTTAATTGCCATAATTTTCTGTTTCTATTCTTTAGTGGTCTGATTAAAACCTACCATTTCATCCACTATCGTATGCAAATATAAGATGTTTATTTTATCATCCATAGCCACACATGATGAGGTACCTGTTCCTCCTAACTTAGAATTCCTAAATAATCTTGAACCGACAACTTAACTAACTTGGTAATTGCAAGCTTCATCTTGAGCCAAACTTTGTCGGAATCCTAGGCATTCTTTCCTTTGATGTTCCCAACAGCATCGCTCACTCCATCATCCATCTTCATAAACACACTCAAAGCAACCTGTGATGTTCTTGTGTTTTCCAATTTCCCCGTGTGTTTCCCTTTGTTTGTCTTCTTTGTTATACTTCTAGTATGATTTTGACACATGTATTCTTAGTTATCCTTTATTAAAGTAGGTAAATTATTATTAATATGAATACAATATAAAATCATTATTATTATTGTTCCTTTCTTCATTCATTAATATATGCTTATAAAATAGATCTGAATATTCACAAAATAAATGAAAAGACTATGTATCTAGATTTTCTTATTAATGAAATAATAATTTATTTGAATAAATAGGGAAACTAATAGTTCAAAGGGAAAAGGGAAAAAATGTTAAATAAATAAACAATGAAAACATGACATATCACAAGAATAATTAAAAAAAATTCCACCAACCATTTTAAATTAGGTTGTGACGTTCTTTGATTTTTTTTAATCTTTTTTTTATTAATTTCATATGCCAACCCACTTACAATTAGATCACAATAAAGATCATCATAATGGATAGTCTAAAATCTGTAATTTCTTATTTAAGTTTATGTCCTTTTTTGTTGTATTTTCTTCCATGCTTTTATCATTTTCAAATGGATGAGATCAAACGATGATTCTCGAAATCAAGTTTCAAATGAATTATTAATTTTTATTTTTTTAAAATTTCCTTCCATTCACTTCTAATTTTTTTTATTAATTGTGATTCTTCAATCCACACACTAGTTTCCAAGATCAATAGTTATCCCTTAACCCCATCAGTATGAAATCGATCACCAGACTACCCAAACCACCAGTTGCATCATTTGTGCAACTCCGTAAAATTCAGGATAAAAACACAATATGAGCGATACCAATCAATCAAACGTGAAATGAATAATGTTTGTAATAGTAAACATGCGTACACATGTTAAAATGAACTCATAATAGTGTAAATATATGTTTTTTCTCTCAGTAAACACAATTACTTACAAGCTTTAGATAGTTCAACAACTGATAAATTATTGCAAAATACAAACCCATGCCACTATTTATACTACAACCAAAGTTTTCACCTCAATCCCCATGTTCTTGCTTCCGGAAGTTCTCGCATAACTTGATGTTCTCATTGCAACTCTGTAAAATTCAAGAATTGACAAGTGATTGCAAAATACAAAGCTACAACAATTTATACTACAACCAAGGTTTTCACCCCAATCCTATGTTCTTGTTTCCTAAAGTTCTCGCACGGCTTGATATTCTAAGATATGTGGCTTGAAATTTTCGTATGAATAAAGTTTTTGATTTTCTGAGTTTTTAGGTCTGACTTTTACAAACTCACATTTGATTGTGATCCAATAAGGTTTTAGTAATTTATTAACATTTGAATTGATTATAAAAAAATAACTTAACGTTTTCAAGTTTAATAAACAAATAAAAGAAAGAAAAAAAGTGAAAAAAAAATTCACAAGAGAAAAAAATAAAAAGAAAGAAAATTGAAAAGAGAAAAAAAGAGAGAACAAAATAAAGACATATTATAATTTAATGGTTCAAAGTTTGAAAAAAAGAAATGAAAATATTATGTGTTCTCTTTCTTTCTTTTTTATTTTCTTTCATTTTAGAAGGAAATTTAGGATGTAAGATTATTAAAAAAATTTCTTTTTTTTCTTTATATTTCTATCATTTTAAAAACTCAAGAACACAAACAGTTTGAGTTTCCTTAACTTTCTTCCATTTAAAAAAATTAAAATCAATTCATTTTCGTTTTTCATCCATTTTCTTTTATTTCCTTTTTCAAAAAAAATTGGGACCACAGTGCAAGACTCGTTAACTGAATGCAACAAACTCAGTCCCTTTGTTTGAACCTTTTTCTTACAACCATGATATTGTTTTAGATCAGCAAAACCCCTTATAATCCTTTTTTGGCCGTTATAAGGACTAGAACCATAGTTTATATCTTCAACTATACATGACTAGTTCAACTACCTTGTGTTTTCATCAAAAAATGAGTTTTTGAAAGAAATTATTTTTAAACCTGGTCCGACTACCTTGTCTAGTTCTACCGATTCAATTGATACAGTTAAAATATACAAGTAGATTGGTTCTATGACTGATTCTCAATCCAACTGATCATGTCCGCTTCCGAAAATACTAGTTTTAAACTCTAAATCTTACATAACAACCCTTTGACTTTCGCAAATACATAAAATAATGAATCAAACTGTACTTTATAGTAATTACACTAAAGGCACGTAACTATGTTTCTCTATGTATATTAAACTTGCTCAGACAATAAATACGTCTAAATATCTTTTGAAACTCTAGAACTTAATATCGTATCTTTATTCCAGCTGTTATTTTTTATCCATACAGGATTATGGAATTCTAATTAATGATACCTCTATACCACTTCTCCCATAGAAAGTCATTATTAATAATACTTATGAGCATAATTTGAGAATATTTCATATATTTCTCGTAGAATATCCACACACATAAGAACAAGGAAGCCAAAATCACTAAGCTTTATGATGAAAAACACTTCCAACGAAATGTATTTATGAACTGAAACAAATTAATTATAAATTTATTTTATAGTTAACATACACATGTTTTATTTTAATAAAATGGTTCAAGATTGAAGTTTTATCTTAGCTTGGAATTATTGAAGTTTTAATAAAATTTATTTAAAGTTTTATTTTAATTATTGTTGGACGGCACAACATTCAAAGGATAATAAGTTGTAAGAAGGACCTTCACATAGAAATTTGTAGCATTTTAGATCATCTCTATCTTATGTACAGAAACCATTTTAATATACGAAACCTTTTACATACCGGTTATATGGGCAATTGATGTGGAGTTTATTGACCAAATGGGTTCTCTCACCCATCATACTAGTATTTTGAGTTGATTTCTTTTATTTGATCTCTAACCGTGATATCAAAGCCAACCTCAGAGTGGTGGTCTGGAGAAAGCCAGTCGTGATCAACGAGGACGTTGGTCCTTAAAGAGGGGCGAATGTTATTGACCAAAACTATTACAAGGTATGAGACTTGTCTCACATCGGTTGTATCGGCAATTGATATGTGTTTTATAGACTAAATGGATTCCCTGACCTATTATACTAGTCTTTTAGGTCGAGTTCTTCGGTTTGGTTTGTAACACTCTACCCTAAAAATAGCCATGGACTACAAATGTTTCTTCCCTATCTCTAAGAAACTTCCTCATTTTACTCTTTCTCAACTCTCTTTAAGTTGATGCAATCCTCTTGTATGTGGAAGTTCATCACCATGGATAATCGTTGTCACATCTTGGTGGAAGACTTGGGAGTTTGGAATGTAACTATAGCTCAAAACATATCCGTTACTAGTAGCATTTATCATACAATAGAATAAACCGTTTAATACTAATAGTACTATTTCATACATATCGAAAAGATTGTAGAATTCCTCATAATAAAACATTTACATGGTTACCAAATAAAAACTACATCAACTTAACTTCAAACACACAGTTATATATAAGATATTATATTTAAATAAACTTACAACCAAACCTAATCTCATCATAAACCACACAAGTTTTTCTAATGTCAAATAACATAAACATGTAAAACAAATAATATAGCACTATCAACACTCTCAATTAGGCTTCCAATTCACTACAAGGAAGAAGACTAATAGCGCCGACAGATTTTGCCACTATTACTGGGGTTTGTTGCCGCTATTACTAATAGCGGGGACATGTAGCCGCTATTAGTAATACCGGCGACATGTCACCGCTAATAATTCGTCGCTAATAACATTATTAGCGGCGATTATGGCGCCACTATTTGTATTTGTTAAAAATCCCGGAGGAAGGACTTTTAGTGGCAACATGTGTCACCGCTAGTAGTCAATTATTTGGTTTTGTTTTTTATAATTTCTATTTTTAAAAAGCGAATAAACCTGTATAAAAATAAACCCAGATTTCCTAATAACACAAATAACATACACATACAAATAATATTAAGAAGTCCACTGCGATTGTGAACTAAGTATGCTAATACATTGTTTAACTTCAACATTGAATGTCGTTAAAACAGACTTAAACTACTTAACCTCTATCCTATTCATCTTCCTTGTCCGAATCATCCTCATCAGCGTGTTGTGTAGCTTTTTGAGAGGCAATAAGTTGCGTAATTTAAAACATAAAGTTCGCATTTTGAAACAAACTTGTGATTTGAGCCTACAAAACAAAACATACACTTAACACCTTCAAGTTCAAGCAAAATGTGCAAAACAAAACATACACTTAACACCTTCAAGTTTAAGATAAACAAACAATGATACACTTAAGACCTTCAAGTTTAAGATAAACAAACAATGATACACTTAACACCTCAAGTTTAAGCAGTTATAGTTTATTTTTACCTATTTTGACTCATTTTAACTCAAATTAACATGGTTTTAACTATATCAAGTGTATTTGTATCATTTTGACCCATTTCAACCAAAATGTATGTAATTCAACTTAAATTTACCTATTTTGACCCGTTTAAGATAAACAAACAATGATACACTTAACACCTTTAAGTTTAAGCAGTTCAAGTTTATTTTTACCTATTTTGACATGTTTAAACTCAAATTAACATGGTTTTAACTATATAAAGTGTGTTTGTATTATTTTAATCTATTTTAACCAAAATGTACATAATTCAACTTAAATTTACCCATTTTGACCCGTTTAAGATAAACCAACAATGATACACTTAACACCTTCAAATTTAAGCATTTAAAGTTTATTTTTACCTATTTTGACTCGTTTTAACTCATATAAACATGGTTTTAACTATATCAAGTGTGTTTGTATCATTTTGACCCATTTTAACCAAAATATACATAATTCAACTAGTGTGTTTGTATCATTTTGACCCATTTTAACCAAAATATACATAATTCAACTTAAATTTACCCATTTGGACCCGTTTAAGATAAACCAATAATGATACACTTAACACCTTTAAGTTTAAGCAGGTAAATCTTTTTTACCCATTTTGATCCGTTTTAACTCAAATTAATGTGGTTTTAACTATATCAAGTGTGTTTGTATCATTTTGACCCATTTCAACCAAAATGTACATAATTCAACTTTAATTTACCCATTTTAACCCGTTTAAGATAAAACTTAAATAACTGTAATACCTCTGAAAGTGTCAGAGGTGTTTGTTCTTGCTCATGGACAAACGAACTCGACCCTGCAGATGAAGACGGTTTACGCCCAATACCTCTAATATGTCCGCGGCGTTCTCCCAACATCGACTCAAAACCTTCGACCTCATTCGGCGTTGATGAACAATTTTTTTCGTTTTTGGATTGACTTAGCTCATCAAACAGTCCTTTGAGCTGATTCTACATTAATTAACAAAAAGTGATTTAATATATACATATAAAAATTGTAACAAATCTTATAATCTGAGTCTCCTTCGTATACTTCAGTCTTGTTGTCAGACCCCTTAGTATCATAACCAAAAATCCTCTTTATCATAATCACCCTTGTCCTCAGACATCACATAGTAGTAATATTCGGTGGATTAACTTCACTTGCATGTTCGTCATCGACTACATAAGTAGAAATATTTTGAAAGTATTGGGTGAAGTCAATGAAAAGTACACTATTAGATGAAGAATGATTATGAACAACATCAAGATCTTTTGTTAAGTCATTATCAACATTTTGAATGTTCTCCACGACGGCATCATTGGATGACGGTCGATCCCAAATTTTATGATGATTAACATTCTCAACGATCCATCGGTTATTATTGTTTTGGTTTCTCCAAGAAGGTTCTTGGATGTAGAACACTTATTAGCTTGGGAAGAAAATATGAGTTGATCGTCTTTGTCCCATTCGCGTTTAGTGTTGATACTGGTGATATTATTGTCGTATGAAACACCCCTTCGAGTATCGAACCATTTGCAACGAAATAGGACTGTGGAATACCCGTTTGCATAGCACAACTCAATAATCTCTTCAACTTGGCCATAATATTTCTTACCATTCTCACCCTATACTAAACACCAGAGTTTTGTGTTGTGCGTGCGCGCCACGTGCGAGTACCATAAACCTAACATCGTTGACTATGCAAGCAGCGTAATTATAGGATTTTACGTCCACACCCATTGAAAGAGCATACAACTATGAGTGAAAATTTGAAGAATTTTGTATTTTTATCGAATAAACTTATGAAAATAACATGTTATATATAAATTAGCTAACAAATGTAGATTTGAATTCATGTTGGAGACCTAAGAGAATTTTGTACACAGATTATGTTAGAGCATATATTGTCATATATAGTGTGTTCGTCGCTTGTCGAATAGTCTAGGCTTAATGTAATACACCTGATATGTTGTAAACACATGAACTGGGTCATTCGCAGGAGCATATGCGAATGAGACTCAGTCGTACGACTGGGCCATGCTAATGGACTAGCCGTGCGACTGAGAGATACGATTGGAACATTCGTAAGACTGAACCATAAGTATGGTCCAGTCGTACGATTGAACCATACGCATGGTCCAGTCGTACGATTGAACCATACGCATGGTCCAATCGCATGAATGGGCCCAGTCGCATCTAATATGGCCGAGGCCTATATATACCAGTTCCAATGTGTAGAGAGAGGAGAGGATGGAGAGGTAGTCTTCCGGGGAGCCTAGGGCTGCCGGATGAGAGGGGAGATCATGCTCGATCTTCCCCTTGCCAAGAATCTTGATTCTTATGTTGTAAAGAGCTTGTAATTGTTAGGTTTTATCAATGAAACCATTCAATTATAGTTCGTTTTATCGATTGTCTCTTGGTGTTTGCTGTTATTTATCCTTCCGTCAAGAACATGCTCGGATGTTTATCGATCCAGCCGACTTCACAATTGGTATCAGAGCCGGTTACTGCTGGAATGATCTAACAATCATTCAAGCAACCCGAGCTCTTGATTTTTATATCAAATTTTAGATCTTGATATTAAACCCACTTCGTGTTTTGTTCAGATCTTGTTACGTGTGTTGTATGCATGTTAAAATCGAAATTGAAACCACGTTCCCATCACTCTTTTGAATCTGTTGATGTATGTTTTGTTTTGGTTCATGTAAAATTCGTCAGATTAGGGTTTTGGGCAGCCCTGGCGGCTGCAGATCTGAAAATCTGCGTGCAGACCCGTTCATGCGACTAGGCCATGCGAATGGACCATTCGTATGAATAAGCCATGCGAATGGACCATTCGTATGAATAAGCCATGCGAATGGACCATTCGTGCGACTGAACCAATCATATGTTCAGTCGTGCGACTGGACCAGTCGTATGTTCAATCGCACGAATGTGCCATCCGCATTTATTCCAGACAAAAAAAAGAGTCTGGAATAGCTTCTTGCACAGATTTGAAGATGAGCAAAGCATATTCACCCTGTGGTTCTTTTGTCAAATAAGTTCGATGTATACCCCATTATTTGTCGGACTTACAGAATAGGTGAATGTAATTGGAACACGAAAGAGAGAAGAGAAGATGTCAGCAGTCGGTGCTGATTTTGTGGGGGTAGTCAGGAGCATCTGATTACTTATGGGCCAATCAAGTTATATTTATCTGCACAGAGAGGATTCTCATTCTTAGGGGGAATCCATGTATAGAGAATTGAAGACGCAATCAGAAAGTGATGATGTGAGCAAGTTTCTGATGATGAATCTACATGCATGCTGATTTGTTTGATATTGTCAGTTGTGGATTGGAACCTTCAACCTTTTGCCCAATACACCATGTGAAGACACCAGGAGACCATAATGTCTATATATTGGGATATGCTAAATGTGAGGGGAATTTCTACAGGTGTTGATGTTAATCTCAGGTTAGCCTGTGTGAAGATTGAAGCAATGGAAAACTGTTCGTATCATTATCTGGAAAAATCAGTCATATGGGGAATCTTGCTATGATGATGGTGTTCTGCAAAGTAAACGAAAGCTGTTGTACCTAAATTCATGTTTAGGGATGTTTAACCACCTGACGGATCAGTAACGTTGGCTAATGTGGTTTTTCGTTTGATTCTATTGGCAACCAGAGTAGAGATTGACTGCAGATTGTAAGAGGTGTTATCTACTATTCACAAGCAACGTCCAAGGGGGAATTTTTTGGAGCATATATTGTCATATATAGTGTGTCCGTTGCTTGTCGAATAGTCTAGGCTTAATGTAATACACCTGATATGTTGTAAACACATGAAACTGGGTCATTTGCAGGAGCATATGCAAATGAGACTCAGTCGTACGACTGGGCCATGCTAATGGACCAGTAGTGCGACTGAGAGATGTGATTGGAACATCCGTAAGACTGAACCATAAGTATGGTCCAGTCGTATGATTGAACCATACTCATGGTCCAGTCGTACGATTGAACCATATGCATGGTCCAATCGCACGAATGGGCCTAGTCGCATCTAATATGGGCCAGGCCTATATATATCAGTTTCAATGTGTAGAGAGTGGAGATGATGGAGAGGTAGTCTGCCGGGAGCCTAGGGCTGCCGGATAAGAGGGGAGATCATGCTCGATCTTCCCCTTGCCAAGAGTCTTGATTCTTATGTTGTAACGAGCTTGTAATCCTTAGGTTTTATCAATGAAACCATTCAATTATAGTTCGTTTTATCGATTGTCTCTTGGTGTTTGCTGTTATTTATCTTTCCGTCAAGAACATGCTCGGATGTTTATCGATCCAGCCGACTTCACAGATTATCTTCATGTTGGTGTTCATATTTGAATTTGCTATATTGTTGACAAACATATATAATAATTAAGGAACAAAATATATTTAACTAATGATAAAAACTTAAAGATAGGAACTCTTGCTTCATATAGTCTCTGACTTCTTGACAACTATCGAGGACAAACCATTCTAACTTAAGTTTTTTGTTTGGAGAAAGATATTTTATCTTTTTTGCGCTAGCCGGACTACATTTTGACTCAAATGCATATATCTTTCTTTTATTGATAATAATATCTTCATTGCTGATATTAGATCCGAACCTATCCGGTAGCTTTACGTTTTTTATAAACTCATAAAATAACTTTTGATCACTGGTTTTGAATGAGTATTTTGGGTGGGAGCTATACCACTTGCCATTATTTTCTTTATCAATCTCCTACTTTGAATATTTTGATTATTCAAGTCAACCCATGTCTTTGGTATATTTTTGCTCTTTTTATTCGTTAGAAGAGTACCAAGCAAACTATCACACATATTTTTCTCTATATGCATCACATCTAAGTTGTGTATTAACTGTAGTGAAAACTAGTACTCAAGTTCAAAAAATATGCTTCGTGTAACACCCGGTTATTTGTTTATTTTGAAGCCGACGAAAGAAGAAAAGAAATAAAGTCCAGAGTCGAGGGACCAAAGTTGCCAACGAGAGAAAGTTGGGAAAGTGGGAGTATTTAAGGGAGAGGGCAACCCTTACCCTCTCCCCACACCCACCAAAATTAGCCATCAAAGAAGAGAAGAGAGAAAGAGGAGAAAAGAGGAAAAAATGTTGGTTCGGGTTGGTTCGAGTAGCCAAAATCATTGAAAAGCAAGTCAAATCGAAGCTCTACTTGTTGTGGTCGCTTGTGTGAGTTCTAAGACCCCTATTTTAAACATTTTTGAATTATTTGGGGCTGGAAAACATCTAAAACTCGGGTTTTTGAGTGTGTGTATGTTTGACCCGTTTGTGTATGTGTATGTATGCGTATGATTCGTTAAGCCTTGTTTGTGAGCTTGTGTGTAACGCCGGATATTTATTATTTTGAAGCCGGTGAAGAAAGAAAAGAAATAAAGTCCAAAAGTCGAGGGACCAAACTCGCCAACGAAGAAAAGTGGGAAATGTGGTGATATATGTAGGGAGAGGGCAGCCCACTCTCCCCACACTCACATTTCAGCTCACAAAAAGAAGAATAGAGAGAAAGAGGAGAAAAGAGGAAAAGTGTTGGTTCAGGTCGGTTCGGGTCGCCAAAATCGTCGTGAAGCAAGCCGAATCAAGCTCTTGTCATTGTGCTCGTTTAGGTGAGTTCTAGGACCCCTCTTTTACTTGTTTTCAAACGATTTGGGGCTGGAAAACATCTGAAATCGAATTTTTCGTATGTGTGTAAGTTGACCCGTTGTGTATGTGTATGTGTATGTATGATGCGTTTGTGACTTGATTTCTTGCTTGGTTGTGCTTGAATGATGTTATGGTATGCATCCCTAAGGTTTAGGATGGTCGATTTAGGCTTAAAATTGGTTTAGATGAGTTTGGAGGCCGAAAACCCTCGGCTGCAGTCGGGTTGAACTGCATTCTGCATCAGTTAGGGTTAGGCGACCGACTGGAGGCCGAATGGAGGCCATACGGCCGATTAGGGTGCGATTGGGGTCCATTCGCACGATTGAGGTTCATTCGCACGACTGGAGGGCCAGTCGCATGGGGGTCATGCGACTGAGGGTCCATTCGCACGACTGGATGTTCATTCGCATAGGTGTTCATCCGTATTAGTTCAATCGCATGATGTTCAGTCGCCTGGAGGCCATGCGACTGAAGGGTGTCCATACGCCCGAATAGGGCTGTTGAACCTGAGGAAGGTGTAGATTGACTTCTGACTTTTGGGGGAAAGTGCAGATGTAAGTTTTGACGTAAAGGTTCCCACAAGAGTATCAAGACGACGATCGAGGTCTTAGAAAGCATGTTGGGCATGATGAGGGTGATGATGTTGCAATTGTGTATGTATGATGTTGCCTAGTATGATGTGATGTTGATGCATGTTTATGTTCCTTATTATGATGTATAATATCTTTCCTGTGGCTTTACCTATTACGATGAATGAACGAAGTATTATGTAACGTAAAGTGAAAGATAAAGAAGAGGAACATGATGAACGAATGAACGTCTTGCACACATCGGATACGGGGTCCCTCTTGGTGATTGACCCCAAATGTAAAACCTCTACTGCTCACCCCTAGTAATGTGGCATACGTTTAGCTGTCATTTGTTGACTTCGGCCCAGTAGCTAAGACTGACGGTTACTCCTAGTACCGTGGCATACGTTTAGCTGTCATCGTTGACTTCGGCCTGGTAGCTACGACTAACCGGGGTGTAGCACATGGTATTGGTTTGGGATGATGTCCGATGCGCAAGTAAGGTAATGAAAGAAGGAATGAACGAATGAAGAAGATAATAATGATATTATCTATGTGTACGTATGATGTGTGATCATGTAAAAGTACGAACGGTTTTATCTGAAAGTAAAGTATGTTTTATTTATAAAACTAGAACTCACTCAGCAACGCTGACTTTGATGTGTTTCCAGTTGGCAGGTAATGATTGCTGAGGATGGCACGGGCGACTACTCAGCTCTTTTGGGATGGCATTCGTTTGATTAATGATTTTGCATTGTAATGCGAACAAACAGTTTTTGTAATGAATGTTGTATTAGTTTGCAAAAGCATTTTAATCGAAATGAAAGTTTGTTTTAGTTTTCTGCTGCGATTTATTAAATACTAAGGTAATTATATGTTTTATGTGCGATGAGAACCCAGCTGTAAGCGTCCCGGGAACGGGGCCTTACAAGTTGGTATCAGAGCCAAAGTTTAAGTGAAATGGGTAAATTTTCAAAATAAACCTGATCTTAAACTGAGAATGGGACGGAAGGGAATGGGATGCCAAACTGAGTAGCTGCGTGTCATCAGGTATTTTCATAAAGTTAACCGGTTTTATGTGCGCATGGTATGTGTTATGTGTTATATGTAGGTTTAAATACTGATGTAGTCAGGACAGGTAATACTTGGGGTATGAAGAGTAAAGTAAGTGGCTAATCACAACTGGCCACTGTAATTAGGGACTTACTATACTTGACATAAACTGAGTTATTTCCTTGAATGACCGTGTTGGTGTTTGAATCTTTCAGTGTGCGTGTGATGGCCGGAGGTAGATCTTCGAAAGCTTCTAGGGGTGGAGGTCACGGTGTTGAACCGCGACCCAAGAGAGGGAGACCCAGAGTTGAGAGGGTGGTTCATGAAGAACCAGAGACCCCTCATCCGGAGGGTGGCGACGAAAGCGCCAATCTGAGAGCCTCAGTAAAAGAGGCTGTTGTAGAAGAAGTACATCAGGTCATGCAGACGATCTTACCGTCTGTGGTGACTGAAGTTATTAAGGCTGTACGAGAAGGGGAAAGGAAAGAAAGAAACAGATCCTCTGGGGAACGGGAACAACCAGAGCCGGAAACGGTTCTATCTGATGATGATGAGGAGGAGGAAGAGCCTGTGCATGAAACGGCACGAGGATGTAATTATGGGGCTTTTATGAGATGCAAGCCCCCTACTTTTGATGGAAACGGCACCGCTGCAGCCGCTCACCGGTGGGTGAGGGAAATGGAAGCTGTTCTCGATATCAACGAGTGTCGAGAGGACCAAAAGGTGAAGTTTGCTACCCACTCTTTTGTGGATTCAGCTCCGTGTTGGTGGGATAACATTGTCCAAGCAGAAGGTAATCGGGCGATCGGGAGAATGAAATGGCCCGAGTTGAAGAAGATGGTGATTGAGGAGTTCTGTCCTCACAGAGAAATGGATAAGTTGGAAAGGGAGTTTTTACAGTTGGAGGCTGGAACCATGACACACCAGCAGTATACCACCAAGTTTAATGAAATGGCACGGCTTGTGCCTGATCAGGTGACGCCTCTGTCTCGGAAAATCAAGAGGTACATTCAGGGTTTACCGGTGGATGTTCGCCGGCATATGATCGCCGCCCGGCCAAGCACGTTTAGGTCGGCGGTTGATTTGGCAGGGAGGCTGTATGATGAGCGGGAGGTGGTGGTGACTGAAGCAAGTAAGATGGGTGGTGGTGATCGGAACTGGAACGGGAAACGGTTTGGTCGGGGTGATGCCCCGATGGGTAACAAAAAGGCACGGGTGGATGAGCGCCGTGTGGTCACATCAAGTGCGGGGTCGAAAAGGTGTGGCAAGTGTGGAAGGGAGCACAGCGGGGAATGTAGGTTTGGGTCAAACTTGTGCTTCAAGTGTGGGAAGACAGGGCATATGGCGAAGGATTGCATGTCGAGCAAATGTTTTAACTGTGGGGAAACTGGTCATATGAGCAGAGATTGTAAGAAGTCGAGGACTGAGGGTTCAGGGGTGAAGAAGACAGGAAGTGATGGGCTGAGGGCGAGGGCCAGGGCGTTCACCATGACACAGGAGGAGGCTAGGACGGACCCTGACGTTGTGTCCGGTACGTTTCTAGTGAACCAGACTTTAGCTTCTGTGTTATTTGATTCGGGTGCTAGTAAGAGTTTATTTCTGCTGCTTTCTGTGCTAAGCTGCCTGTTAGTAGTGGACGTGTTGATGCGCCCTTTGATGTAAAAACTGCCATAGGTAAGTCTACCATGATTTCTGAGATGATAGAGAATTGTGATGTGGAACTTGAGGGTCACAAGTTTCCTGTTAGACCGTTTGTGATGACCTTGGGTGGTTTCGATTTGGTTCTTGGGATGGATTGGTTGGCGGATTACGAGGCGAACATTGTGTGTCGCAAGAAGATGGTTCGGTTAACAGCGCCTGACGGAAGTTTGGTAACGGTTTATGGTGATCGGGTTACTACGATTCCGAAGGTGATCTCAATGGCGGTGGCGGGAAAGTGTATGAGGCGTGGATGTAGCGCCTACTTGGCTTATGTAAAGGATGTGGATACACAACACCACAACTAGCCGATGTACCGGTTGTGTGTGACTTTCCAGACGTGTTCCCAGAAGACTTATCAGGAGTGCCACCTGACAGAGAGATTGAATTTCAGATTGATCTGATACCGGGTGCCCAACCTGTTGCCAAGGCACCATATCGGTTGGCTCCAACCGAGATGAAAGAGTTGATGGAGCAGTTGCGAGAGCTGCTTGATAAGGGGTTCATTAGACCGAGTATCTCTCCTTGGGGTGCTCCGGTCCTATTTGTAAAGAAGAAGGATGGTAGTATGAGGATGTGCATTGACTACCGCGAACTGAACAAGTTGACAGTGAAGAACCGCTACCCCTTACCGAGGATAGATGATTTGTTCGACCAGCTTCAGGGTGCTAGTTGGTTCTCGAGGATAGATCTTCGATCTGGTTATCATCAGTTGAAGGTGAAGGAGCAAGATATCCCTAAAACAGCTTTCCGTACGCGCTATGGTCATTACGAGTTTCTTGTCATGTCCTTTGGTTTGACCAACGCTCCAGCTGCTTTTATGGATCTGATGAACCGTGTGTGTCGGCCTATGTTGGATAAATCAGTGATTGTGTTTATTGATGATATCCTGATTTATTCAAAGAGCGAGATTGAGCATGCCGGTCACATTCGAGAGGTTCTAGAGACGTTGAGAAGGAGAAATTGTATGCTAAATTCTCCAAGTGCGCGTTCTGGTTGCGCGAAGTTCAGTTTTTGGGTCATGTGGTGAATCCTGACGGGATTATGGTTGACCCGGCGAAGGTGGAGGCGGTTATGCAATGGAAGTCACCAAAGACGCCATCCGAGATCCGTAGTTTCTTGGGCTTGGCGGGCTACTATTAAGATTCGAAAGGATGTGAAATTTGTATGGGGTCAAGCTCAAGAGAAGGCGTCCGAAGAGCTGAAAGCAAGACTGACTCAAGCTCCTGTTCTGTCATTACCCGATGGAAGCGAAGATTGGTGGTTTATTCTGATGCTTCCTACTCAGGGTTGGGGTGTGTGTTAATGCAGAGAGGGAAGGTTATAGCCTATGCATCTCGACAGTTAAAGGTTCATGAGGTCAATTATCCTACTCATGACTTGGAGCTAGCAGCCGTGGTCTTTGCATTGAAGATCTGGAGGCACTATCTCTACGGGACGAAGTGCACCATATTCACTGATCATAAGAGCTTAAAGTACTTCTTCGAGCAAAAGGATCTGAACATGAGGCAGAGGAGATGGTTGGAACTTATAAAGTATTATGATTGCGAGATCCATTACCATCCGGGCAAAGCTAATGTGGTGGCGAATGCCCTTAGCCGAAAAGAGAGGCCCGAACCGATTCAGGTGAAAGCTTATCAATTAATCATGACCTCCGATGTGATGAAGCAAGTTAAGGAGTTTCAAGATGAGGCATTGAAAGAAGATCACCTAACTCGGAAAGAATGAGAGGTCTGGTTGGGGAATTGGGTGAAAACACACTCGGTGTTAGAACTCGATTCGGCCGTGTGTGGATTCCTCGTTTTGGGGATCTACGGGTGAAGATAATGGATGAAGCCCACAAGACTCGATACTCCATTCATCCTGGTGCCACGAAAATGTACCATGACATGAAGAAAGGTTATTGGTGGCCGGGTATGAAGCGCGACGTGGTGGAGTATGTGAGTAAGTGTCTTACTTGCTTACAGGTGAAGGCAGAGCATCAAAAGCCGTATGGGAAGATACAACCTTTGGATATACCGGAATGGAAATGGGAGCACATCACCATGGACTTCATTACGAAGCTGCCGCGTACCCCGAAAGGGTACGATGCCATATGGGTGATAGTTGATCGTCTGACGAAGAGCGCTCATTTTCTACCGATCCGCGAGACATATTCATCTGAGAGGTTGGCTGATCTGTTCATCAAGGAAATTGTAACTCGTCATGGTGTGCCGGTGTCTATTGTGTACGTATGATGTGTGATCATGTAAAAGTACGAACGGTTTTATCTGAAAGTAAAGTATGTTTTATTTATAAAACTAGAACTCACTCAGCAACGCTAACTTTGATGTGTTTCCAGTTGGCAGGTAATGATTGTTGAGGATGGCACGAGCGACTACTCAGCTCTTTTGGGATGGCATTCGTTTGATTAATGATTTTGCATTGTAATGCGAACAAACAGTTTTTGTAATGAATGTTGTATTAGTTTGCAAAAGCATTTACATCGAAATGAAAGTTTGTTTTAGTTTTCCGCTGCGATTTATTAAATACTAAGGTAATTATATGTTTTATGTGCGATGAGAACCCAGCTGTAAGCGTCCCGGGAACGGGGCCTTACATTGTGTGTGCTTGAATGGTGTTGTGGTATGCATCCCTAAGGTTTAGGATGGTCGATTTGGGCTTAGAATGGGTTTAGATGAGTTTGGAGGCCTCAAACCCTTGGCTGCAGTCGGGATGAATTGCATTCTGCATTAGCTAGGGCTAGGCAACCGTTTGGAGACTGAATGGAGGCCATACGGCCGAATAGGGTGCGATTGGGGTCCATTCGCACGATTGAGGCCCAGTCGCATGGAGGTCATGCGATTGAAAGCCCAGTCGCATGGAGGTCATGCGATTGAAGGGCCAATCGCATGGAGGTCATGCGATTGAAGGTCCAGTCGCATAAGTGCTCATCCGCATTAGTCCCATTCACATAAGGTCTATCCGCATTAGTCCATTCGCACGATTGGGTGTTCATTCGTATGAGTGTTCATCCGCATTGGTTCATTCGCATGATGTTCAGTCGCATGGAGGCCATGCGACTAAAGGGTGTCCATACGCCCGAATAAGGCTGTTGCATCGTAGGAGAAGTGTAGTTTAACTTCTGACTTTCGGGGGAAAGCGCAGATGTAAGTTTTGACGTAAGGGTTCCTATAAGTTCATGTAAGGTGACGATTGTGTCCTTTGACAGCATGTAGGGCATGATGATGATGATGTTACATGTTTATGCATGATGCATGTTATGTATGTATGATGTTGCCCTGTATGACGTGATGACTATGCATGTTAATATTCCTTATTATGATGTATGTTTATCTTTTCTTTGGCTTTACGTGTTATGATAATGAATGAAATGAAGTATTATGTAACGTAAAGTGGAAGATAATGAAAAGTGGAACATGATGAATGCATGCATTATTGAATGAGGAAAGTAATGAAAGTCTTACAAGTATTGGATATCGGGATCCTTTGTGATTGACCATTTATATAGAACCTCTACCGCTTACCTCTAGTGCTGCGGCATACGCTCAACTGTTCATTTATTGACTTCGTCCAGTAGCTAAATAGTTTGGGGTGTAGCATATGGTATTGGTACGGAAGATATCCGATGCGCAAGAAAAGATATAAAGATGAATGAACGAATGTAGAAGATAATATAACTATTATTTATGTGTACGTATGATGTATGATCGCATGAAAGAAAAGAATGGTTTTAACGATAGAAAAGTATGTTTTATTTTATAAAACTAGAACTCACTCAGCAACGCTGACTTTGATGTGTTTCCAGTTGGCAGGTAATGATTGGTAAGAATGGCGCGAGGTGGCTACTCAGCTCTTTTGGGATGGTATCCATTCATTTAATGCTTTTGTGATGTAATGCAACAATGTATTTTGTAACCAATTAACGCTGTATTATCTGGCAAAAGTTTTTATAATAAAATAAGATGTCCTTTTGAATGTTTTCACTGCGATATTTTCCTAAGTCAAATGTAATTATATGTTTTATGTGCGATGAGGATCCAACTATAAGTGTCCCGGGAACGGGGCCTTACAGTTCGTTTGGACCAATTTAACTCATACTCCTCCCACTTTGATTTAACACCTCCAAAATCAGGATGCTTACCCGGTAAACGATGGCGTAGCCAACTAAGTTAAGTTTCTATGATAGTTTCATGTAGCCAACTAAGTTAATTTTCTATGATAGTGTCACTAAATTATTTCAGAGGGACTCTTATCTCGGGTTCCCCTTTAAATTCCAAACTTGTTCTCCATTCATGGTTTGCATCTAAAAACCAACGGTGACCAACATAAATGACTTTATTTGTGACACGCATTGAAGGAGTGTCTTCGTTACAACTTGGGCATGCTTTGTAGCCCTGCCCGCTCCAACATGATAGACTACTATGAGCCGAAAAGTCATTTATAGTCCATAACAAAGATACCCTCATTGTGAAAAATGTGTTTGTCGCCATGTCTTTACTACGTACGCCCGACACCCACAACTGCTTAAGCTCATCCACCAACAGTCTAAGAAAAACGTCCATGTCCTTTGTGGGGGATTTAGGACCATGAATCAACAATGACAACATGAATGAGTATTCCTTCATGTATAGCCATGGAGGCAAATTGTATGCCGTGAGTATAACAAGCCACGTGCTATGATCCGAACTCATGTTACCGAATGGATTGAAACCTTCAACTGCAAGTCCTAGGCGGAAGTTTTAGTCTTCTCTCGAGAAGGTAGAGTACTTTATATCAAAATCTTTCCATGAAGAACCATCAATAGCATGACGCATCGTACCATCTTCTGATCATCTAGTATTATGCCAAATCACATCTTTTGCAGAGTGCCTTGAAGAATACAAACGCCGTAGTCTAGGGGTTAAAGGAAACCATTATAACACCTTGTGAGGTAACATCTTGCCCTTTGTATTTGTATCAACCCACCGACTCTCGTTACTGGACAATTTTGTAACAATAGGTTTTCTTCCCAGAAAAAAGCACAATCATATTTGCACACATGTATCGACTCATACCCTAAATCAATTTTTTTAATGTCTTCTGGCTATATAGTGAGAAAAGGGAATTTTGTTACCTACAGGATGTGAAGACTGCAACAACTCAAGGAGCTCATCAAATTAGCTATTGGTCCATTTATTTTTCACCTTAATATTCATAAGCTTTCTAAAAAGTCAAGGGAAGAAAACTTTGTACAACCAGGATATAATTCTGATTGAACTTCCTCTGACAAGTACTCAAAATCATCACGCACACCGCTACTCTCTTCCATAACCATTTCATTTGTTGGCTCAACATCATTTACAACTACAACTTCAGGAATTAAAATCATTGTACGTCCGACACATGCCCCATATTTCAAAATGATATTCCATTTTAACCCATCCTTAAGTGGGTATTCTGACATTTCCTACACGAACATCTAATCATGCCATATTTTTCGATATGATTTTCACTCATATCGATAAAAGAGCTGAGTCCTTGCTAATACTTGGGTGATCTATGGTTCGGATTAAGAAGCCAACTTTTATCGACAGACATGATTACAGTTATGCCATATAATTTAGGATTTTAGTGGATGAATATTTATCCAGAAAACATGAATAAAAACTAAGGCAACGGATATATAATTTAAAAGGGTAGGCTGCTATACCTATTTTTTGAATATCTTATCTCATATACAAATGTGTATTACCTGATTGTTTATTTAAAAAAAAATGGCAGCATTTCCACGAAGCTCCAAAGTATATACATATAGAGATATATACCTGAGGAGCAAAGTGAGAATGACAACCAAATTTTTCTTACACAAACAATCAAGTAATAACATTCATATCCTAAGTGAGATAAAATATTCAAAAAGTAGTCCCAAAATGGGGACAACCCGAACATGATTACTAAATCAGTTTTGAGTGGGCATTTCTAAGCTCATGGTGATTAGAATAAAGTTGTGAAACCAAAAAGCTAATGTCACACCCCGACCGATAGCGAAATCATCAGGGCGGACGAATATGAAATGATTGTTCATGGCACATAGGACTAATAAGTTGAAATATTATTAAATACCATTATTCATTGAACATACAAGTCAATTAAGTCATTACAATACAAAAAAATATAACCAACAATATAAGATGTTTAATTTATCTAAGTTCAAGTCCTATATGAGCACAAAGATATCCTAAAGTATCAAACCTGAAACATGTTAAAAATAAGGATCATATTTGAAAGTTGGTGAGTTCCCATGGGTTGAACACATGCGTGTGTGTATATATATATATATGAAAAGATTTAAAAGTAGCAATTCATGTCAATGGTTATGAGTTAGCAAGGTTATAAAACACATACAGTTACAACCAAACCTTGACTTGATTACAAGTTTATAAGATTGGCTAAGTGTACTTGGTTCCTATGATGAACAAGCATACATCATCAGGAGCCGGCAATACATCAGCTTTAGCACCAAATAGTCTTGTCAGGCCCAAAGATCTAAGACGTCGCCAGGCTAACAATAGTTAATAATTGTAAACAAAATATGTATCTCATATAAGACTTACAATAACACAAATAACCTTTACAAAAATGTAAAAATGAATGGCAGATGCATTTACAAGTATCAAGATGTTTACAAGTGTAAGTTGATAAAGTTAACATATTTCACCTCAAAAGGTGTGAAGTAAAGTAAAAAGGGGCATGGAGAACTCACATGATATATATAAGGTGATGATAAGAAAGTAAACGAGGTTGCAACGATTTCTTTTACACGTTACCTAAATGTATTAATTCCAAAATTAAGTTCAATAATAAGATTATCAATTAGACATGAACTAGGGTTTCAATGATTCGGAGGATGATTAGAAACAATAACCCTCTATCAATATGAGTTTAGGATGCATGAAAGATGATGATACCTCGACTGCAGGTTGCGTTTAATCGTGAGAATTGTTCAGATTGTTTAGGAGTGATTCCGATGAAATTATGATTGTTAAGAGTTTAGGAATAGTTAAAAGTTTGATTTAGTTACAATTAATTTGATTATTATAGTGTTTTAATGTCGAATGCCTTGAAGTTTAGTGGCGATCGGTTACCGAGCTCAAACATCTCAATAACCGACCAAAACCGAAATTAACACACACCATTGAGTTCGAGAAAGTTCCACGAAACAGTTGGCATCAATTAAGTGATAAATTTCGAGGGTTTTAGGCATCGGGGGAGTCGCCGACATTCGGCCGGAGGTGGTGGCCGGACAAAGGTCGACGGGGTAAAGGGAGGTTGATTTGAAAAGTTACACCTTTGGTCCCTAAGGTTTAGGCTGTTTATTATTTCCTCCTAAAACCTTTAAATTAAGTTTTGGAAATTACAAAGTAAACCCTAGACCTATCCAAACTAATTTGAATTATAAATCAAATTAATTAGTTATTAATATTTAAAACTTTTATAAGCTTTTAAACCTTATAACTTGATTATTTATTCTTACTTAATAATTAAAGTTCATAATTACTTATAAAGTTGTATAAGTTTATTTGAATTTATAACTTAATAAATTTTTAATAAAACTTTCCATCTATTTATTTATCGTAAGATAATTAATAAACTCTATACCTTTATGAAAAGAATTATTTATAAATCCCTATGTTATTACAAGTTGTTTACATATTTGATATATTTTATCCATTAAAGTTATTACATAACTTAATAATAAAAACTTAAAATAAGCTCGGGAACTCAAAAAATGACGATGTTACAGTCCTCCTACTTTAAGAAATTTTGTTCCGAAATTTAGTTACGAGGGGACTAATTTCAAGGATATGAGGGGACTTGGATTTCATGTCACATTCGAAAGTGACACTTGGAACGTTTAAATTCAATAAGTGTAGTTATGATGTTTTGCTACGCTTAAGTTTGTTAAATTTCATAATTCATGATTTCATGTGTTCCTTGGAAAAGGGTACAAGATTATTAATCTAGAATTTTTCATTGATAAACGTTTGTATTTTAAATAGTTCAAGACAATTGGGAAGGTTTTTTCACGATGGAAACACTAAGTATTAGTGTGACACGAGACTCGGAGATAAGTTCAGGATACTTTTGGATGGAATATGGAATTCATAAGAGCTTATCAAGCAAATAACTTTAACGGGGTTCTTAGATGATCGATTCTTACTTACTAATGTCATTAAGGTTTCAAAGGTTCATTAGTGTGACGTTGATACGAGAATCATGTTTGTTAAGATTAAAAATTCAATTTAGAATGAGAGCATCATTGAAATGTGTTTCAGGATAAGTGTGGTTTTGAGGGGAAGACGTTTAGAAAGATTATTAAGAGTCATTATGAGAAATGGGATAATGGGTTTTAAGATCAGGAGGATGAAATCAATAATGAAGCGATTCAAAAATAACAAGATGTTTTGAGTGTAATGTTCAGTTTACAAACCAAAGCAATACGTTGACTTATCAAAGTATTATGTCCACTAAAACCTTAATGAAGACATGCGTACCTATAAGTGGACACTCACCCCAAGGGCTCCCAGGTAAGGTAAACGGATCCATCGGTTGATTGGATTTATAAGATACCTTGCCTAGATAGAACACCTCGAGATATAGGCATCACGCTTTTCCAGCATTACATGTTTCAAGTTATAGGACATAGACTTTGACGAGACTTGAAAACCACGAATAAAGATTCAAAGCTCATTTTGAAAACCATTTGATTTAGGCATATAATGCCTTAGAATATGATTTAATGTTCATGTGTGTATTGATGAGATTCAAAGTATAAGAATAAGCACATAAGACGTATAATCACATAATCAAGTATAAACACATAAGGCACATAAAATCCTATCTAAGCATATAAAATAAATAAGAGGACTCATGTGTAAGGGTACTTAGTTATAGTCTAGGTCATTCCATTTCTAGTAACCTAATACCCTATAACCATGGCTCGGATACCAATCAATCACATCCCGACCGACGACAGAATCATGGGGTGGACGAATGTGAAACGATTGTTCATGGCACATGGAACTAATAAGTTGAAATATTATTAAATACCATTATTCATTGAACAATACAAGTCAATTAAGTCATTACAATACACAAAGATATAACCACAACATAAGATGTTTAATTTATCTAAGTCCAAGTCCTATGTATCAAACCTAAAACATATTAAAAATAAAGGTCAAATTTAAAAGTTGGTGAGTTCCCATGGGTTAAACACATGTGTATATATATATATATATATATTATATATATATATATATATTATATATATAATATATATATATATATAAAGGTTTACAAATAGCAATCATGTCAATGGTTATGAGTTAGCAAGTTATAGAACACATATATTTACAACTAAACCTCACTTGATTACAAGTTTATATGATTGGCTAAGTGTACTTGGTTTTCATGATGAACAAGCATACGTCATCAGGAGCAGGCAATACATATGCTTTAGCACCAGATAGATTTGTTAGGCCCAAAGATCTAAGACGCCGCCAGGCTAGCAATAGTTAATGATTGTAAACAAAATATGTATCTTATATAAGACTTGCAATAATAAAAATAACCATGACAAAAAGGTAAAGATGATTACAGGTGCATTTACAAGTATCAAGATGTTTACAAGTGTATGTTCATAAAGTTAACATGTTTCACCCCAAAAGATGTGAAATAAAGTAAAAAGGGGCATGAAGAACTCACATGATATATATAAGGTGATGATAAGAAATCAAACGAGTCTCCAACGATTTTTTTTACAAGTTACCTAGATGTATTAATTCCAAGATTAAGTTCAATAATAAGATTATCAATTAGACATGAACTAGGGTTTCAATTGAAACTTGGGGGTTTAAATAATTAAGTAAAATAATGAATCGTTTATGTTTTGGTTTAATAAAGATGATATAAATCAATCAAGTCCAAGAATTATTCAAAATGTCTCAGAAATTTAAGTTATTAATTTAATAGAAATTAAGTATAATATGAGAAAAAAATAATTAATTTAATAATTAATTATTTAAAACTTGATAAGAGTGATTAATTGAATACTTATTAAATGAATTTAAAATTATTTAGAATTATTTTGTAGAGTTATGAACTTTTAAATGATTTATTATAAGATCTTATAATACAAAACTTTAAGAATAAAGTATAATTGAAAGTTGTATTGTTTTATAAGTTTCAAGAACATAAATAAAATCTTAAGGAATAAATTTATTAACTATTTATATATAACATGGTTAAATGAAAAGATGATAACTAATTATTTAAATGATTATTTAAATAACTATTTAAATAATTATTCATTTAACATATTGATTCATAATGTTTCAATAATCTCCATTTAAAATAACGTGATTTAACGATGAATATTTAAAGGAAATGTTTGGATCAATAATAATTTATTAATTATTAAAATCCATTTTTAATATATATAACCCAAGAATAACCTTTAAAATGTTATTCAAAAGATTTTTAATTATTTAAATTTTGGAAAATTATAGAAAATTATTTGGTGTCTTTAAAAATATTTAAAGTTTACAAAAACCATTTTTTATTTATTAGAAATTTTCTATAATTAATTTAAGGGCCAAGAAGCCTTAAAACAATGTTTGAGGGTGCCCGGGTTCCCGGGACCTCAAAGTTGAGACACTAACTTAACTGGTGAACCAGGGCCGCGGCCTTGGTTTCCATCGGTTTCAAATTTATTTAAACCTATTTAAAGAAGCGCCCCCAAATCCCCAAGAAACCTAAAACGAAATCTGTCAAATTGATGTATCAAACGATGTTATAAATAAAATTTAAGGCCTTGTTCCTGGGGTGCTTACAAGTGGTAAATCATTGCACATAAAACATATATTTTCATCATATTACATAAAAATGTTATAGCAGAAACTTTAAAACAAAACATTCTATTTCAGTATAATAGCTTTTGCAAAATAATACATCATTATCCAATTACAAAACCCAAGTTGCATTACATCACTAAAGAATTATAAATGGATGCCATCCCAAAAGAGCTGAGTAGTCGTCCCGTGCCATCTTCAGCAATCATTTCCTACCAGCTGGAAACAAATAAAAGTCAGCTTTGTTGAGTGAGTTCTAGTTTTATAATAAAACATACTTTATTTTTCGATTAAAACCGTTCTTACTTTCAGGCGATCATACATCATACGTAAACATAGATAATATCACTATTATCTTCATTATGCGTTCTTTCTTTAACTTTTCATATCTTCCGTACCAATACCTTGTGCTACACCCCAAACTATATGGCTATTGGGCCGAAGTCTATAAATAGACAGCTATACATGATGCCGCAATACCAGGGTAAGCGGTAGAGGTTCTATACAAGTGGTCGATCACAAAGAAAGACCCTGATGTGCATCCTTCTGGGGTAGCGAACTCGCACACCGTTGGGCTAACACATTACATTGGGGCGTGTCCCTTCCATACATTTGCTTGCAAGCCTTTCATTTCTTTTTTCATTTATGCATGCAATCTTTCATTTCGTTCCCCTTTTTATTATCTTCCACTTTACAATACATAATACTTTTTGTTCATTCATTAACATGCAAGGCAAGTCACAGGAAGACAATCAAATAGAACAAGGAACATAATAAACATACAACATCATCATACGAGGCGTAAGATACATATACATAACAACATACAACATCATACATCATCAACAACATGCCCAACATAACCTCTAAGGCCTCAAAAGTAAACTTATATGAACTTACGGGAATCTTCCAAGTCAAACCTTACATCTGTACTTTCCCCCGAAAGTCAGTACATAAACTACTTTTTCCCTCGGGTACACCAGCCCTACTTGGGCATATGGGCACCCTTCGGTCGCATGGCCTTCAGGCGACTGAACATCATGCGAATGGACCAATGAGGATGAACACCTATGCGAACGAACCAATGCGGATGAGAACTTGTGCGAATGGACCAAATGCGGATGGAACTAGGCGTATCGGCCTCAGTCGCATGACTCCCCATGCGGTTGACCCTTCATCAAACGACTGGCAGGCGTATGGGCCTCAGTCGTATGTCTCACATCCGATTGAATCTCAATCGCACAAATGGCATGCGTGTGGACTTCAGTCGCACGATTGGCATGCCATTCGGTAGCATAGCCCTAACTGTGCAGAATGCAGATTCCTCCCAAACACAATCTGCCATTTTTGACCTCCAAGCTCTTCCAAACCTCTTTTAAGCCCAAACCAACCCTACTAAACCTTAGGAATGCATATCACAACACCATACAAGCACACACAAGCCCGAAATCATACATCACTCGCATCATACACAAACACATACAAATGGGTCAAACACACACACACACAAAACGGGTTTTCAGATGTATTCTAGCCCTAAAATCGACCAAAAACGTTTAAAAGAGGGGTCCTAGAACTCACACAAATCACACCGACAAGTAGAGCTTCGTTTGGACCCGCTACACGATGATTTTACACTCTTGAATCCACCCAAACCAACCTTTTTCTCTCTTTTTCTCCCTTTCTACTTCACCTCTCTTTTCTTTGCTGAGATTTTGGGTGTGGGGAGAGGGTAAGGGCTAACCTCTCCCTCCAAATACCTCCAGTCACCTAAATTTCTCTCCTTGGCGAGTTTGGTCCCTCTACTTTAGACTTTATTTCTTTTTCTTTTTTCGCCGACTTCAAAAATAAATAACCGGGTATTACAAGTCCACCCCCCTTAAATAGGTGTCGTCCCCGAAACCTGTTATTCTTCAAACATACATGGGTAATGTTGTCTCATCTCTTCTTTAGTCTCCCACGTTGACTCGGATCCCTTCCTGTGCTTCCATTGTACATGCACAAGAGGAACCACTTTATTTCTCAGCTTCTTCTCTTTTTGATCGATGATTGCCACTGGTTGCTCCACATAATTGAGCCGTTCCTCTACTTTGATTTCCTCCAGCGGAACAATCATATCTTTATTTGCCAAGCACTTTCTTTGATGAGATACATGGAATGTCGTGTGAATTCCACTTAAATCATCTGGTAACTCCAATCTATAGGCCACCTTTAATATTCGAGCAATGATTTGGAAAGGGCCTATGTAGCTCGGGCTCAACTTGCCCCGCCTTTGAAACCAGATGATACCCTTCCAAGGTGAGACCTTCAACATAACTCGGTCACCCACCTGGAACTCAATCGGGGTACGTCGTTTATCAGCATACGACTTCTGTCTATCTTTAGTTGTCTTCATGAAGGACTTGATCTTTTCAAGCTTCTCGGTCGTAGCCTTGATTACCTCGACGATCCCTAACTCTTTCTGACCAATGTCACCCCAACAGATGGGTGTTATGCATCTCCTACCATATAGCATCTCATAAGGTGGCATACTAATGCTGGCATGAAAACTGTTATTGTATGAGAATTTAGCTAATGGTAAGTGGTCATCCCAATTTCCCCCAAAATCAATAACACATGCCCGAAGCATGTCCTCCAATGTTTGAATGGTCCTCTCGAACTGACCATCAGTTTGAGGATGATATGTCGTGCTAATGTGTAACCTCGTCTCCATAGCATCATGGAAATACCTCCAAAAATTTGATGTTAACCTGGTGTCACGATCAGACACAATAGACATCGGCACACTGTGACGAGCTACAATCTCCTTGATGAATAGATCCACCAACCTCTCAGACGAATATGTCTCGCGGATCGGTAGGAAGTGAGCACTCTTCGTCAGACGGTCAACAATCACCCATATAGCATCGTACCCTTTCGGAGTACGCGAAAGCTTCGTAATGAAATCTGTGGTGATGTGCTCCCAGTTCCATTCCAGTATATCCAAAGGTTGGATCTTCCCATATGGCTTCTAATGCTCAGCCTTCACCTGTAGACAAGTAAGGCATTTACTCACATACTCCACCACGTTATGTTTCATACCCGACCAACCAATAATCCTTCTTCATGTCTTGATACATCTTGGTGGAACCTGGATGAATGCAGTATCGAGTTTTGTGAGCTTCATCCATAATCTTCACCCGCAAATCCCCAAAACGAGGAATCCACATTCGTCCAATCCGGGTCCTAACACCAAAAGTGTTTTCACCCAACTCCGCGACCAGACCTCTCATTCTTTCAGAGTTAAGATGATCTTCCTTTAGTGCCTTATGTTGAAACTCTTTAACTTACTTCATCACGTCATAGGTCATAATTAGCTTATACGCTTTCACCCGAATCGGCTCGGGGCTCTCCTTTTGACTAAGGGCATCCGCCATCACGTTGGCTTTGCCCGGATTGTAATGGATCTCGCAATCATAATCTTTTATGAGCTCCAACCATCGTCTCTGTCTCATGTTCAGGTCCTTCTACTCAAAGAAGTACTTCAAGCTCTTGTGGTCAGTGAAAATGGTGCACTTCGTCCCGTAAAGATAGTGCCTCCAAATCTTTAGTTCAAAGACCACGGCAGCTAGCTCCAAGTCATAAGTAGGATAATTGACCTCATGAACCTTCAACTTTCAGGATGCATAGGCTATAACTTCCCTCTTTACATTAACACGCACCCCAACCCCGAGTAGGAAGCATCAGAATAAACCATCAGATCTTCACTTCCATCGGGTAATGACAGAACAGGAGCTTGAGTCAATCTCGCCTTCAATTCTTCGAACGCCTCCTCTTGAGCTTGACCCCATACAAACTTTACATCTTTCGGGTCAATTTGGTTAGTGGAGAGGCGATATTAGAGAAGTCTTGGATAAATCTTCTATAGTAACCCGCCAAACCCAAGAAACTACGAATCTCGAATGGCGTCTTTGGAGACTTCCATTGCATCACCGCCTCCACCTTTGTCGGGTCCACCATAATCCCATCAGGATTCACCACATGGCCGAAGAACTAAACTTCGCGCAACCAGAACACGCACTTAGAGAACTTGGCGTACAACTTCTCCCTTCTCAGCGTCTCCAGAACCTCCCAAATGTAGTCGGCATGCTCAATCTCGCTCTTCGAATAAATCAGGATATCATCAATAAACACAATCACTGATTTATCTAACATAGGCCGACACACACGGTTCATCAGATCCATGAAAGCAGCTGGCGCATTGGTCACACCAAAAGACATGACAAGAAACTCGTAGTGACCATAACGCGTGTGAAAAGTAGTTTTAGGGATGTCCTGCTCCTTCACCTTCAAATGATGGTAACCAGATCGAAGGTCTATCGCGAGAACCAACTGGCACCTTGAAGCTGATCGAACAAATCATCTATTCTCGGTAAAGGGTACTGGTTCTTCACCGTCAACTTATTCAGCTCACGGTAGTCAATACACATCCTCATACTACCGTCTTTCTTCTTCACAAACAGGACCGGAGCACCCCCAAGGAGAGATACTCGTTCTAATGAACCCCTTATCAAGCAGCTCTTGCAACTGCTCCATCAGCTCCTTCATCTGCGTTGGAGCCAACCGATACGGTGCCTTGGCAACAGGTTGGGCACCCGGTATCAGATCAATCTGAACTCAATCTCTCTGTCAGGTGGCACTCCTGGTAAATCTTCTAGGAACACATCTGGGAAGTCACACACAATCGGTACATCAGATAGTTGTGGTTCTGGCGTATCCACATCCTTTACATAGGCCAAGTAGGAACTACATCCACGCCTAATACACTTGCCCACCACCGCCATTGAAATCACCTTCGGATTCGTAGTAACTCGATCACCATAAACCGTCACCGAACTACCGTCATGCGTTGTCAAACGAATCATCTTCTTGAGACACACAATGTTTGCCTCAAAATCCGCTAACCAATCCAGCCCAAGAACCAAATCGAAACCACCTAAGGTCATCATGAACGGTCTCACAGGAAATTTATGACCTTCTAGTTCCATATCACAACCCTTTAACACCTTGGAAATCCTGGTAGACTTACCTATAGTAGTTTCTATATCAAGAGGCGTATCAACACATCTACTACTAAGAGGCAGCTTAGCAAAGAAAGCCGCAGAGATAAAACTTTTACTGGCCCCGGAATCAAATAATACAGGGGCTAAAGTTTGGTTCACTAGAAACGTACCGGACACGACATCAGGGTCCGTCCTAGCTTCCTCCTGTGTCATAGTGAATGCCTAGGCACTCGCCCTCGGTCCTTCACTGCCCGTGTTCTTCACCCCAGAACCCTCAGCCCTCGCTTCTTACAATCCCTACTCATGTGACCACTTTCCCCATAATTGAAACATCTGCCCGCACGACAATCCTTTGCGATATGCCCCATCTTCCCACATTTGAAGCACATATTCAATCCCAACTTACATTCTCCTGCATACTCCCTTCCACACTTGCCACACCTCTTTGACCCCTCACTCGATGTGGCCACATGGCAGTCATCCACCCGTGCCTTTTTGTTACCCGTGGAGGCATCACCCCGACCAAACCTTTTCCCGTTCCAATTCTGATCGCCACCACCCTTCTTGCTCACCTCAAGCACCACCACCTCTCGTTCATCATATAACCTCCCAGACAAATCGACCGCCGACCTAAACGTGCCTGGTCGGGCGGCGATCATATGCCTGTGAATATCCACCGGCAAGCCCTGAATGTACCTCTTGATCTTTCGAGACAGAGGCGTCACCTGATCCGGCACCAACCATGCCATTTCGTTGAATTTTGTGGTGTACTGCTGGTGTATCATGGTTCCTGCCTCCAGCTACAGGAACTCTCTCTCTATCTTATCCATCTCCCTATGAGGATAGAACTCCTCAATCACCATCATCTTCAACTCCTCCCACCTTATCCTTCCTATCGCCCAGATACCCTTAGCTTGGACAATATTGTCCCTCCAACACAGAGCCGAGTCCATAAACGATGGGTAGAAAACTTCACCTTCTGGTCCTCCCGACACTCGTTGATATCAAGAACAGACTCTATTTCCCTCACCCACCGGTGAGCAGTAACAGTAGTGCCGTTACCATCAAAAGTAGGGGGTTTGCATCTCATAAACGCCCCGTAGTTACAGCCTCGTGCCGCCTCCTGCGCATGCTCTTCTTCCACCTCTTCTTCTTCGTCGTCAGACAAAACCATCTAAGTCTCGGGCTGTCTTCTTTCGCCCGTAGTCTATTCTTTCTTTCCTTTCCCCTTTCCCGTACCGCCTTGATAACTTTGGTCACTACAGACGGGAAGTTCGTCTGCATGACCTGATGGACTTCTTCAACCACAAGCCCTTTCACCGAGGCCCTTAGGTTTGCACTCTCATCACCAATCTCCGGATTAGGGGTCTCGGGTTCTTCAGGAACCACCTTTTCAACTCTGGGTCTTCCCAATAGGGTGTAACGCAGCGGAATAAGAACAAGAGTTAGACAAATTATAGCAAGAATTTGATATTCGTATGCATTATGAACAAATACGGTTGTAAGAGAGAATATATTTCTGTGAAAATGAATGTTTCAATAATATCAAATGTTTCTACTCAATCATTCACCATTACAATAAGGTTGACACTCCTTATATAGTGCAATCACTGCTGATATCATGGGATAGTGACATCTGGCAGATTTGTTACAAAAATAACTAAAACTTAACAAACTACTAAAATGTTCACAACTACTGAGAACATATCAGAGTGCTAAGTATAAAACATAAAACTACTGATACGAAACTACTGAAACTACAATGACTGAAGAACAAGCTCTTCAGTCGTTTTACAAAACTACAGAAAGGAAAACATAAAACTACTGAAAGAAAACCGTCACAACTACTGAAGAAGACCTCTTCAGCTGTTGTGACAACGACTGATACTTGGTCTTCAGCACTTGTCTTCAGACTTTGTCTTCAGCACTTGTGTCTTCAGACTTTGTCTTCAGCACTTGTCTTCAGACTTGTCTTCAGCACTTGTGTCTTCAAACTTTTGTCTTCAGCACTTGTCTTCAGACTTTGTCTTCAGCACTTGTGTCTTCAGACTTTGTCTTCAGCACTTGTGTCTTCAGACTTTGTCTTCAGCACTTGTCTTCAGACTTTGTCTTCAGCACTTGTGTCTTCAGACTTTTGTCTTCAGCACTTGTGTCTTCAGACTTTGTCTTCAACACTTGTGTTTTCAGACTTTTTTCTTCAGTTGTTGTGGACTTCAGCAGTTGTTGTGACGTCTGTGGGACTTAAGGTTTTTCTGATCCGGCTCATTGGTTCTTTTGGTCCAACAAACTCCCCCTGAACCAATGCAGCCAAAACCTTAACTTTATTGAGGTCCCACTTATTGTTGGATATAAAATTGGTCTTTTTCCTTCTTGATCAGCTAAGAAGATGACCCAATTAAGCACTGTCCTGGGAATAGATTTCTAAAATTTGGTTGGCATAGTATGGATAGGAGCCTTGACTTTGGGGAACTGGACACAGGGCTGTGGTCCTATCCATGAAATCTACTTCCCATGTATAAGCCTGTAGGATTCTCTGGTGTATGCTCTGAGAAACATAATTTGTTCTTCCATGGTAAGATTTTCAGCTCCACCATCAAACAATCCTTCACGCCCATACAGCTCTGAAATGTACTTAGCCTGTTTGCCATTTTTGAGCTCAACTGTTGTGATCTGTCTGTATGCAAACTCATCTGGGTGAGTCCCTTCAAGTAATAGACTGAGCTCATTTTGTTTGAAGTTCTCAAGCCTCTTGTAGACTAACCCCTTTTTAATTACTCTGTTCTCTAACATCTTTTGGGGTGGCTGTTTAGTTTCATAGGCCTTCTTGAAATCTTCTATAATTTCCCAGGGTGATACTACAAGGACCACTGTGATCTCTTCATCTACGATCCTTTTTACTTGGCCCTTGTATCTCGAAGGAATGTCTTTCTTCACAATTCTGTGAGCCACCCTAGGATCAGGCCATATTCTCACCTTTTCCTTTTGATATTGAAATGTGTTAGCAAGGGTGTACAATCTCAGAGCTTCTTCTTCATACTGATTATTGATGAAGAAGCAACATAAGTTTTGTCTATGCTTTTCAGCATCTCATCATCATGAAGCTTTTGCTGCTGTTCTTCTTCTATCTTTACTCTCACAGCTTCCATCTGTGAGGTGGGAGTGATGGGCATAGGTTTGGCTTTAGGCAAAGTTAGGATTGCAGAAAGAGGCAGCCTATCTTCTTCCTCACATCCTCTTCTTCTTCTTCTTCTAGCCTCAACACCCTTCTCTTCTTCTTCTTGGGTGCATCATCAGCTGTTGGTTTTGAGGGTAAAGGAGTTGGTTTAGAGGGTTGTGGTAGTGGTGATTTTGAAGTGGGAGGTTTTGCAGGTTGTTCTAGCATTCTTGTAGTGAGTGAGGCTTTTGAGTGTTTTGCTAGTTCCTTTCTGTTCCCAGCACCTGCCTCATTTAGTGCTTCAATCACCAATCCCTTAGTGTATGCTTCAGATGAACAGATCTTGGTGGTTATTGCCAAGATATTGTCCCTGGTCCATGACTTAATCTCGATCAATGATCTCCCAAGGTACTTTGCAATGAATCTAATCATGATCTCTAGTCTTTCTCTTTCTAATGCATCATAACTTGCCCATCTTGAGTTAATTTCTTCAACTTCAAGTCTCCTAATCTCTGAGTCAAGCTGTGCAGTATCGAACCCATGTCTATACAGTTGATCAACAATGGAGTCCATTGATTTACTGTGTGTAGCATCCGCCATTTTGATCATCTCATTGAGTTCGAGTTGTTTTTCTTTTCCTTCAACCTTCTCTTCTTATATGTGACATGAAAGTCTTTGTGACTTTCACCCACTTGATCAATGTCAGCTCCCTTCACAAACTCCTCTTCTTTCTCAGTCTCCTTTTCTTTCTTCCCCTCTATGCTCTTCCTCTTTGCTTTCACTGACTGACTCTCCCCCTTTTTGGTTGCATTGGTTTCAAGGGTTTGAGTAGCAGAAGCCTTGTGCTCACAATCTCCTCCACCAGGGGTTGTATGATTGAGGGAAGCCTCTCATCCATGGTTTTGATCACAATGTCTGTGATCATTGGGGTGATGAGAGGTAGGGATTGCTGAAAGATAGCAGATGTTTTCTTAGAGGGGTTCTGTCCCTGAGAAGCAGTGCCAGAAATAGAAGCTGGTGGCTCGGAGTTTTGAGTGGCTGAGTGTGTGGAGACCTTCAGGTGAAGGTGCCATCTGTGGGTTGATGTTGGTGGCAGATGGACTTGCTGTTGAGAGAATTGGTCAAGTAGTCTTTGTAGTTTACTGACTTCTTCCTCAAGAATTGTGTTCTTGGCCAGAACATCATAAAAGAAGCCCAAGTCATCATCAGCAGATGTTGAATCACCTGACCTCCTGCTTGTAGCAGGATGTACATGCACTGGGTGTAGACCAGTTGTAGCATGTGCCCCTTTTCTTGGAACTGGGGACTTCCAGCCTCAGGACAATGTCCTTCATCAGCTGTTGCCTCTGGTGAGGTCTTAGCTATGTTACCAGCCTCAGTCTGATCATGTGCTGATTCAGAAGAGGTGGCAGCCTCACCAAATGTTCTGGTCTCCATATCCACACCAGGAGATAGAACAGTGAAACCCTCGTGCTGTAGGCTGTCAGGAGCAGGTTGATCCTCTTCCTCAATTGCTGTGGTTTTCCCCTTTGTTGGTGTTTGTTGGGGAGGAGGAGAGGCATGCAACTGACTCAGCACGTTTGCAATAATGAGAGTAGGACTTTGTTGGGCGGTTGCAGTGGGAGATGGGGTAAAAGCAGTATGCACCTGGGGAGAATGGTGCTCTTCAATGGCAATCTCCTCAAATGAGGAAGATCCCTGATTAGTGGGTACCCCTTCTTTGGTTGTTGTAGGCTCCTTTTGAGAGGAATCCTAAGCGGCTGTGGCTGGTGAAGTCCTTGTATCCACTAGGGGGTATACCAATGGATATAGCCTACGTTTGTGTGCAGGGGCATCCTCAGGGGACTCATTTCCCTGAGTAGCCTTTTTTGTCTTCTTTTTAGTGGGTTTGGTGGGGACTTTGGATTTGGAGGTGGTGGCTTTGGGTTCCAGCTGCGTGGGTTTGCGCAGCTTGGCAGCCATTTTTAGTGATTGGTCAGAGTTGTGCCGGGAGTATACTTCAGGCAATACAGCCGTAGCAGGGACTCCCAGGCCAACAAGTCCCTCAGCTTGAAGCTGGTTTTCAATTATGGCCATTATGAACCGAGGATATAATATCCAACGGTTAGCAAGTTGTTTTTGGGCCATATCCTTGAGCTCTGAAAATAGTATTTCAGAAAATTTAAAGGTTGTTGCTCAAGGATGGAGTACATTACCTGTTGCCACCTTGTGGACATTTGATCCCATGATGAAGTCTTGGGGGCAAGGCAGACATTTACCAGGTGAAAGATGAGACGTTCGGCATCCTGGAAATGTTTCTTCAATATGGTAGATGCACTCAGGTTACCCTGGTATCCATGCTGGGCAAATGATCGATCGATTGTGCCCTTTGGATAACCAGTTAGGAAAGTGGCATCATCCAGTTTGAGGGTTTGGCGAAGAATGTCTGGAGTAATGACCACTTTTTGATGATGGATGAACGATTGAAGAGACTCTGTGTCATTCTCCTTAGAGACAAGAGTGACGTTTGTCCAGAATTGGTTAAGAGATTCGGCATATATGGTGGGATTTAACAAAAAGCCGTTTTGTAAGGTGACTGAACCATTAAATCAATGGCGTTGTGAAACTTGGTCCAGCATGGCGATTTTGTGAGATGTGCGACACAGTTGTGTCGAGGTTTTAGTTGCATGGTCGCCATTGATGAAGAGAGGTTACAGAGTTTTTTGAACGTTAGGTTTGAGAAGAGAAGAAAGTAGAAACTCTGAAGGTGGGATAAGGTATTAAAGGGTAAGGTTAGAAAACGACTGAAGGTTTTGGTGTTAGTCATCAGTTGTTGAAACTACTGATGACGTGGTATTAACTTTCAGAGGTTTGGAATGACTGACCGTATTGGTGTGATCAGCAGTTGTTATAAAACAACTGAAGACTTGGTTTTAACCGTTAGACGTTGAAACAGCTGAAGTCTCTGATTTAGTCATCAGTAGTTATAAAACTACTGAAGATTTAGTCATCAGTAGTTATAAAACTACTGAAGATTTAGTCATCAGTAGTTATAAAACTACTGAAGACAGTATTGACTTCAGGTGATGAAACAACTGACTTGGTATTAGTCATCAGTAGTTGGGAAACTACTGAAGACTTTGGTTTTACCCTCAATTGTTGTAAACAACTGAAGACTTGGTGTTAGTCATCAGTAGTTGTGAAACTACTAAAGACATGGTTTTGCTTCAGTTGTTTAGAAAGAAACAGTAGTTGGGAAACTACTGAAGAAAAAGGCTCATCAGTAGTTGTCGTCAATTCATTGCTTTTCAGCTGTTTCATACTGTCCTCAACACATACACATCAGATGTTTTCATCTGTTTTCAGATGTTTCATAGGACATCACGTATTTGTATTTCTGACAACAGTAGTTGTAGCTACATCAGCTGTTGTAACTACATCAATTGTTTTAACAAATAAAGTACTTGAGTACTGAGAAGTTAAGCTCTAGTAGTTTAAAGAAAACTTCCGGTGGGAAAATAACTTCAGTACTTATATATATGACAATAATAAACTAATGATCATCAGTACTTGTGAGCTGAGATCATTAGTAGTTGTCACTTATTCTAGCTGCAGCATACCAAGCCTTAACACTAGGTTTTGGAAAGTTGTGCTATCCAAGGGCTTAGTGAAAATGTCTGCAAGCTCATCAGCACTAGGAACAATTTTGGATCAATCAGACCTTTTTCAAAACAATCTCTAATAAAATGGTGTCTGATTTCAATATGTTTAGTCCTAGAGTGCTGGACAGGATTCTTGACAATACAAAGAGCTGAAGAGCTGTCCATTAACAATGGGGTCTTAGTCTCTGTTATGCCATAATCCAATAATTGGTTTTGAAGCCAGAGTACCTGAGATGTACAACTTGCAGCAGCAATGTACTCTGCTTCAGCAGTTGATGTAGCAACTGAGGTCTGCTTCTTACTCTGCCAAGAAATCAAGCAGTTGCCTAAGAATTGGCATCCTCCAGAAGTGGACTTTCTTGTCAACTTACACCCTGTATAGTCACTGTCAGAAAAAGCAACCAATTTACCAGAATGTCTAGTAGAATACCATAAGCCTAGAGATGGAGTGCCTTGCAAATATCTAAAGATCCTCTTGACTGCAATCAAATGAGACTCCTTAGATGCAGCCTGAAATCTAGCACAAACACATGTAGCAAACATAATATCTGGTCTAGAAGCTGTTAAGTACATCAAGGACCCAATCATACATCTGTAAAGTGTTTCATCAACCATTTTACCTTCTGATCTGTATCCAGTTGTGTGGTGTTGCACATGGGAGTAGAACAAGGCTTACACTTTTGTAAATCAAACTTTTCCAAAAGATCTTTTGTGTATTTGGACTGATGAATGAAAATTCCATTAGCCTTTGTTTGATTTGCAACCCAGAAAGAACTGTAATTCTCCCATGGCACTCATTTCAAACTTCTGTTTCATCAACTTTGTAAAGGCATCACACAACTGTGGATCAGAGGATGCAAAAATAATATCATCTACACAAATTTGAACAAGTAGATTATGCTGCCCAACTTTCTTAATGAATAAAGTCTTATCTATGGAGCCTCTAGTGAAATTATTTTCCAGAAGAAAGTTTGATAATGTCTCATACCAGGCTCTAGGAGCTTGTTTCAACCCATAGAGAGCCTTATCAAGCTTATACACCCAATTAGGATGTTTATTATCCTCAAAACCTTGTGGTTGACATACATAAACCTCTTCTTTAGTTTTCCCATACAAAAATGCACTTTTGACATCCATTTGAAAAACTTTAAGGTTGTGATAAGCAGCATAAGCTAAAAACATCGAATTGCTTCTAGTCTGGCTACAGGGCAAAGGTTTCATTATAATCAATGTCTTCCTCTTGTGAAAACCCCTGTACAACCAGTCTGGCCTTGTTCTTAACAATAAGCCCATTTTCATCAGTTTTGTTCCTAAACACCCATTTAGTGCCTATTGCACACTTACCTGGAGGTAGAGGAACCAGTTCCCACACTTACTATTTCTTGAACTGAAGAAGCTCAAGCTGCATGGCTTCAACCCATCCATTATCCCTTAAAGCAATGTGATAGTTCTTTGGCTCTTGCTGACTAATGAAGAGAGCATAGAAGCAGAAATTAGACAATTGACTTCTTGTTGAAACGCCAGCATTGATATCACCAATGATTTGAGACATAGGGTGATTCTTCAGATCTTGGTACACAATAAGATCTATGCAAGTGTTTGTAGCAGGCTCAGCAGCAACAGATGATGATGGTGAAGCATTTCCTTGAACCAATCAATAGATGGTAATTCAAAGGAAGTTGAAGTTGTAGAAATCTCATCAGCATTTGTTGTGGATTGTGCTACTGAAGCTACAGGAACATTAGGTCTAGCTGAATCAGGCAGTTGATCACTAAACTTGAAAAGGTGATTACTGATATCATTATCATCATCAGTAACACCAGATGGATGACTAGCTACAGAAGATGATGGATTCATATGATCTGCAACAGCAGGTGGTTGATAAGGAACATATTGCAGAATGTCCAGATCAAACAACTCCACAGGGATTTGTGGAATTGTATCCTTAGGGGATTCATTGAACTTCACATGCAAGGTTTCTTCAACTATCTTTGTCTGACAGTTGAATACTCTATAAGCCTTGCAAGTGGATGAATACCTAACAAAATACCCTGCATCCACCTTAGAATCAAACTTTTGGAGTTGATCCTTGTGTTGAGAATGTAATAGGGACACCCAATGCTCTAAAGAATGAAATCAAAGGGGCTAATGATGTAAAACTTCATAAGGAGTTTTCATCAACCTATGATTTACTAAGGCTCCATTCTGTACATAGTAGGCTGTATTGACAGCTTCAGCCCAAAAGGTCAGTGGCAGACCAGAATCAGCCAACATGGACCTTGCAGCTTCAATGAGGGTCCTGTTCTTTCTCTCCACTACTCCATTTTGCTCTGGAGTCCTTGGGATGCTATACTGCCTCTTGATTCCCTTTGATAAGTAAAACTCATCAAGAGTGTGGTTTCTGAATTCAGTACCATTGTCACTCCTCACACACTTAACTGGTAGGGAATACTGCTTCTTAACGTGTAGCACAAAGTTCATAATGGACTGAGCAGCCTCATCCTTTGAATGCAAGAAGAAGGTCCATACATATCTAGAGTAATCATCCATATTACCAGACAGTATTTCTTCTTTTCCATACTCATTACCTACACAGGACCAAAAAGATCCATGTGCAGTAGTTGTAAGCAAACATTAGACTTGGATTCTTCTATGGTTGGGAATGAAACTTTATGTTGTTTCCCTTTTAAGCATGCAGTGCAGGTTTCATCACAATTGAACTCCTTTATTGGAAGACCTCTCACTAAACTCTTATGGATCAGATGATTCATGTTTTTGAGATTAACATGACCCAGCCTTCTATGCCACAGTTTAGATTCTTGGAGAGAGGCCTTGGAGAACAAGCATGGATGGCCTCTTAACTCAATTTTCTTTGACAGATCCAAGGCATATACTCTTCCTATCCTGTTAGCCTTCAGGAGAGTATTATCATCCAGTACTTTGTCAATCAGGCTCAGAACCTTAGAAGACAGAATCCTACAGTTTTGGCTTATGAAAAGAGCAACATGTCCTTTGTCACACATCTGACTGACACTCAACAGATTGTATTTGAGATTCTCCACATGGTTGACATCATCAAATCTAATATCTCCATTAGACACAAATCCCTTTCCAATGATGTAACCTTTAGCATCATTTCCAAATGAGACAAATCCCTTCTTTCCCTGAGAGTAATCATGAAGAAGAGAGCTGCTCCCAGTCATGTGCATGGATCCTCCACTGTCCACATACCAGATGCTTCTTTGGCATGCTGAAGAACCCTACACAATCATAAGAAACTAGTTAGCTTTGGAGACCCAAACCTTTTGGTTTTGGGACTGACTTTATCAACAGATTTAACCATAGCTGGTTTCTTATGATTAACAGCTGATGAAGATGGAGATGGTGCTGAAATGGATTTGGGCCTGGAATTCCTCTCCAGTGTTTGATCATATGGGTTTCAAGTTGGTTAACTCTCCCCAACAGATGCTGAACCATCATAACAAGCTATGCCTCATTTGAATCTTGAGCTTTCAGTTCATTTGACACTCCAGAGCTTGTTTTTGATGAGTTCCTGTGACCCACCATTTCCTCCTTCTTAGACTTCATAGACTTAGTCTTATGTTTATCATGAGGAATATCAGCTGTCTTCTGATAAACCGCATCCTTCTTAGTGGATTTGGGTAAGGCTTTGGGTTTATCAGGTTGAGATGATTGTGGTACAAACTTGGTCTGAAACTCAGTTTTCATTTTATTTATTTCTAGTTTAATGAGCTTATCCTTTGGAGCTTTAAACCATTTTTGTACCAACATTCATCAGATAAATGATTGAATTTACCACAATTTCACATGGTTTATTCTTCATCTTGGACATCTTTACTGCTGAAGTGGAAACTACTGAGGTGTGATCTTAGTACTTTCCTCCTATCAATACTAGGTACTAAAGGATTTGTAACAGCTGAAGACTGGTAATTCAACTGTTTTCCATCCGTCCTAATAGACTGTTTGATGGATTCCTCAGTAGTTGTTAGTCCTTGTATTTCAACTGATTTGAAATGCTTTTCAGATGTTGGGTCTCTTTTAGTACTTGAGGTACATTAAGGAACAACATCTGAAGTACTCAGCTTCATATGAGTCTTAGTAGTTAGACCATCAGTCAATTTATTTGTTGAGATCTTAACACTGTTTTCATTCTCTGATCTTAGATTATCATTGGAGAATGACTCACACGATAATGTGGTTTGGAGATTGCTTTCACTTTCAGACTTAACTATGGAGTTAGGAGTAAAGTCTGTTGGTGGAGCAGTATGGTTGTAACCAATGCCAAACTTCATATTTGAAGCAGTTTGCTTGCTAAGAAGCATTTCAAATCCCTTGCATGATGAGACCCAGCGTTCACACTCAACTTGGGTCACTGCAAGTTTTTCTTTGAGACTCCTGGGTCTTCCAGAATAACCTCTAGCTTGGCCTTTTCATCATTTAATTGGCATTTAAGCTTATAATCTCATCACTTTTACTGTTAAGAGCAGACTCATGCTCAGCTTTTCTTTTGAAATGGTTTTCTCAAGCTCAAGTTTTTGATTTATTAATGCTACATTTGCCTCTCTAATAGAGACAAAGGCAGCTATGCATGATTCAGAACATAACTTGGCTTTAGCCTCTGAAGATACCTGAGTTACCTGTGAAGATAATGCATTTGAACAGGAACCCTCAGTAGACTCCAGGGCCATGAGAGCAAGATTTTCAAAAGGGTGTTCACCACCATGTTGACTAGCACCAGCATAGTATTGCTCAGTGTGACCAGACAAGTTATCAGGTAAGCTACTCCAGTCACACCCTCCAGTGTGAAGAAGCTGTGATGATGTGTTTTGATTGAGATGGAGATGGTGAGGTTCTGGTGGTGCATGAGATTGTGGTACAAGAGGAGCTTGAACTTGATTTGACTGTGGCATATAATAGCAGGGATAAGGATATGGCATTTGACCCTGAGGAACAAATATGCAGGAGATTGAGGGTGTGATGAATGACTAGAACCAGCAGAGTGTTGCCCTTTGAATTGTGAATTGTTATTTGGAAAAGTCGAAAAGGGTGCAGAAGTGCTAGATCCAGTTGATCTACACTCTCTTGCAAAGTGTCCAAGCCTGTGGCATTTGTGACACTTTAACTTGCTCTTGTCAAAACCGACTTTGGTTTTGTGAGAGAGTCCAGGAAATTTCCTGCCAGTTCTCTTGTAGAATTTCTGAGAACTGATATTGATCAAGGCCATTTGGCTCAAGATATCCATCTCTTCTAAATCATCATCAGCAATGCCCTTCAAATCATCCATGATAAAGCATAGATTGTCACTATTATTACCAGAATGACAATCAACACTCACAAAGGCATGATTAGAATTGTTTGAGGTGAAATCAATATGCTCATCATATTGGCATTCTTATCCTACATACTCTGACTCATGACTTACCAAGGCAGTGTTTCCTGGTACAAAATCATCAGTGAGCTTTCCAGATGATGACAGTTTTCGTTTCTGTTCTATCTCTCTCTCAAATGTGAGCAATTTCCCATGGATTTGGGTGAGAGATAGTTTGTCCAAATTTGCACTGGAGCGTAGGACAATAGTATATGTGTCCCATCTTTCAGGTAGTGATCTAAGAAATCTGTTATTCATCTGGCTGTTTGTGTACTCATGTTTGACCATTTTTAATTCAGAGATCAAACAAGAGAACCGCTCAAACTGTTGAGTCAGTGTCTCACCCTTCCTATGAGAGAATGTCTCATATTGTTGGGCAAGGATTTCTCTATTATTTGCCAAGACCTTATCAGTTCCTCCAAATTGTTCTTTCAAGGCATTCCAGAGGTCATGGGCAGTTTCATAATGCATTAGCCCAGAATAGATTTCATTAGGCAGTGCCATGGCCAGAATTCCATGGGCTTTTGCATCAATCTCAAACAATTTCTTATCCTCATCTGAGTATTGCTCCCTCCTCTTCGGAACCATTTGATTGGTTTCAGGGTTATTCACCATAGGCTTGTGTGGACCATGTACCACTGATGTCCAACAACCTGAGCTGTTAACAGACAGGTGATGGAGCATTCGTCGTTGCCATATGTTGTACTCATTCCTAACCAGCATCGGAGGCTTGGTTGAGGAACCAGTATTGTGAGGATCATTGGAAGGAGTAGTCATTTTAGGTCCAAATACAATTTAATTCAAGATTTTAAAAGATTTTACACAGACCACAACAGACTCAATGAAAACCAAGAATAAATCTCAGGATGAATGACCAAAAACACAGAAAATTCAATCTCTATAACCGTTTCTTGCAACAATGCTAATTCAATCAAACTTGGATCTTGGATAGCAGTTTCAATGATCAATTATTAGATCGATCAATGATGAATAGGCTCTGATACCATTTGACAGGATCAGTGATCTCAAGTTTGATGGATTAGAGTGTAACGCAGCGGAATAAGAACAAGAGTTAGACAAATTATAGCAAGAATTTGATATTCGTATGCATTATGAACAAATACGGTTGTAAAGAGAGAATATATTTCTGTGAAAATGAATGTTTCAATAATATCAAATGTTTCTACTCAATCATTCACCATTACAATAAGGTTGACACTCCTTATATAGAGTGCAATCACTGCTGATATCATGGGATAGTGACATCTGGCAGATTTGTTACAAAAATAACTAAAACTTAACAAACTACTAAAATGTTCACAACTACTGAGAACATATCAGAGTGCTAAGTATAAAACATAAAACTACTGATACGAAACTACTGAAACTACAATGACTGAAGAACAAGCTCTTCAGTCGTTTTACAAAACTACAGAAAGGAAAACATAAAACTACTGAAAGAAAACCGTCACAACTAATGAAGAAGACCTCTTCAGCTGTTGTGACAACGACTGATACTTGGTCTTCAGCACTTGTCTTCAGACTTTGTCTTCAGCACTTGTGTCTTCAGACTTTGTCTTCAGCACTTGTCTTCAGACTTTGTCTTCAGCACTTGTGTCTTTAGACTTTTGTCTTCAGCACTTGTCTTCAGACTTTGTCTTCAGCACTTGTGTCTTCAGACTTTTGTCTTCAGCACTTGTCTTCAGACTTTGTCTTCAGCACTTGTGTCTTCAGACTTTTGTCTTTAGCACTTGTGTCTTCAGACTTTGTCTTCAGACTTTGTCTTCAGCACTTGTGTCTTCAGACTTTTGTCTTCAGTTGTTGTGGACTTCAGCAGTTGTTGTGACGTCTGTGGGACTTAAGGTTTTTCTGATTCGGCTCATTGGTTCTTTTGGTCCAACACAAGTGGTAAATAATTGCACTTAAAACATATATTTTCATCATATTACATAAAAACATTGCAGTCGAAACATTTAAACAAAACATTCCATTTCAATATAATAGCTTTTGCAAAATAATACATCGTTATCCAATTACAAAACCCAAGTTGCATTACATCACAAAAGCATTATAAATGGATGCCATCCCAAAAGAGCTGAGTAACCGTCCCGTGCCATCCTCAGCAATCATTACCTGCCAACTGGAAACACATAAAAGTCAGCGTTGCTGAGTGAGTTCTAGTTTTATAATAAAACATACTTTATTTTTCGCTTAAAACCGTTCTTACTTTCATACGATCATACATCATACGTACACATAGATAATATCATTATTATCTTCATTATTCGTTTTTTCTTTCACTTTTCATATCTTCCGTACAAATACCATGTGCTACACCCCAAACTATATGGTTACTGGGCTGAAGTCTATAAATAGACAACTATACATGGTGCCATAGTACCGGGGTAAGCAGTAGAGGTTCTATACAAATGGTCGATCACAAAGAAGACCCCGATGTGCATCCTTCTGGGGTAGTGAACCCGCACACCGTTGGGCTAACACCTTATAATGGGGCATGTCCCTTCCATACATTTGCTTGCAAGCCTTTTATTTCTTTCTTTCATTTATGCATGCATTCTTTCATTTCGTTTCCCTTTTTATTATCTTCCACTTTAGAATACATAATACTTTTCATTCATTCATTAACATGCAAGGAAAGTCACAGGAAGACAATCAAATAGAACAAAATAACATAATAAACGTACAACATCATCATACGAGGCGTAAGATACACATACATAACAACATACCACATCATACATCATCAACAACATGCCCAACATAACCTCTAAGGCCTCAAAAGTCAATTTATATGAACTTACGGGAATCTTCCATGTCAAAACTTGAAAGTCAGTGCATAAACTACTTTTCCCTCTGGTACACCAGCCCTACTTGGGTGTATGGGCACCCTTCAGTCGTATGGCCTTCAGGGGACTGAACATCATGCGAATAGACCAATGCGGATGAACACCTATGCGAATGAACCAATGCGGATGAGCACTTGTGCTAATGGACCTAATGCGGATGGAACTAGGAGTATGGGCCTCAGTCGCATGACTTCCCATGTGGTTGACCCTTAATCGCACGAATGGCAGGCGTATTGGCCTCAGTTGTACATCTCACATGCGATTGAATCTCAATCGCACGACTGGCATGCGTGTGGACTTCAGTCGCACGACTGGCATGCCATTCGGTAGCATAGCCCTAACTGTGCAGAATGCAGATTCCTCTCGAACCCAATCTGCCATTTTCGACCTCCAAGCTCTCCCAAACCTCTTCTAAGCCCAAACCAACCCTCCTAAACCTTCAGAATGCATACCACAACACCATACAAGCACACACAAGCCTAAAATCATACATCACTCGCATCATACACAAACACATACAAATGGGTCAAACACACACACACAAAACGTGTTCTTAGATGTGTTCCAGCCCTAAAATCGACCAAAAAATTTAAAAGAGGGGTCCTAGAACTCACACAAACCACACCGAGAAGTAGAGCTTCGTTTGGATCCGCTACACGATGATTTTACACTATTGAATCCACCCAAACCAACCTTTTTTTCTCTTTTTTCCCTTTCTTCTTCTGCTCTCTTTTCTTTACTGAGATTTTGGGTGTGGGGAGAGGGTAAGGGCTGCCCTCTCCTTTCAAATACCTCCACTCACCCAACTTTCTCTCGTTGGCGAGTTTGGTCCCTCAACTTTAGACTTTATTTTTTTTTCTTATTTCGTCGGCTTCAAAAATGAATAACCGGGTGTTACATCAAATTAACCATGGGGCTTTTGTTCCCCATGCTTAAACGAACCTAAATCTATGATTAGCTTACTTGATTTTGATCGAGAACGATGAGGAAGATGATGCAACAATCGCGACCCACGCTTGAATTGGTTTGATATGAAAATGGTGATGATATGAAAATTAATTTTGTGTGAAGATTTGGAGGATGATCAGAAACAATAAGCCTCTATCAATTTGAGTTTAGGATGTGTGAAAGATGATGACACCTGGACTGCAGGTTGCGTTTAATCGTGAGAATTGTTCGGATTGTTTTAGAGTGATTCCGATGAAATTATGATTGTTAAGAGTTTAGGAATAGTTAAAAGTTTTATTTAGTTACAATTAATTTGATTATTATAGTGTTTTAATGGTTGAACGGCTTGAAGTTTAATGGCGATCGGTTACAAAGCTCAAACATCTCAATAACCGACCAAAACCAAAATTAACACACACCATTGAGTTCGAGACCATTCTATGAAACGGTTGGCATCAATTAAGTGATAAATTTCGAGGGTTTCAGGCATCGGGGGAGTCGCCGGTGTTCGGCCGGTGGTGGTGGCCTGAACAGGGTCGACGGGGTAAAGGGGGTTTGATTTGAAAAGTTACACCTTTGGTCCCTAAGGTTTAGGTTGTTTATTATTTTATGCTAAAACCTTTAAATTAAGTTTTGGAAATTACAAAGTAAACCCTAGACTTATCCAAACTATTTGAATAATAAATCAAATTAATTAGTTATTAATCTTTAAAACTTTTATAAGCTTTTAAACCTTATAACTTGATTATTTATTTTTACTTAATAATTAAAATTCATTATTACTTATAAAGTTGTATAAGTTTATTTGAATTCATTTTAAAACTTAATAAATTCTTAATAAAACTTTCCACCTAGTTATTTATTGTAAGATGATTAATAAACTCTATACCTTTATGAAAAGAATTATTTATAAATCCCTAAGTTATTACAAGTTGTTTACATATTTGATGTATTTTATCCATTAAAGTTATTAGATAACTTAATAATAAAAACTTAAAATAAGCTCGGGTTTGGGTTTTAACTCGGAAACTGGTGGATGTTACAACTAACAATACATAACAATTAATAACATATAAATAAGTTTTAATCAACTATCTAAACATCTTTCAACCATTTAAACAAAAAATGCACATGAAATGCGCAAACATATATAACAATTTTCAACTAAATTGAAGTAACTAAATACCAAATCCATCTAAACACAATTCTAAACATGTTTCAACCATACATTAACTTAAACAAACATAAATTTGTGTTTAAACCCAAAACATATACCTTCTAATTTGTGTTGAAAACTAAAGGTATTAGGGGTGACAGTGGTCGAGATCCATGGCAACAGCAGCGATGGTGGTGACCGGACTTTGAGGATGACGTTCAGAAGGTGGTGGTGGTCGGATTTTGAGGGTTGTAACCGGTGGCTGAGTAAATTGATGATTGGAGGTTGAGAAGATGATGACCGGAGGTTGAGGAAGATGTTGACCGAAGGTTGAGGAAGATGATGACCGGAGCTTGAGGAGTGGTGGTCGCGGACCGGTGGTCGTGAAATGGTGGTCGCCAGAGTTCGAGCAACGGTGAAAATGTGAATGGAGGTGTGGTGTGAAGGGAAAGAGGGAAAAAAGGAGGGTAATCCCGATTTAATGGGTCTTCACCCTTTAACGGAAACATGTCGCCGCTAAAGGTGTCGCCGCTAATGCTTTTGTCGTACGATTAAACACCAACCGTCAGATCTGCCGCACGTTTAACGGTCAGATTTAAGTTTAGAAACCCCAGACGGATTGTTGATTAATAGTGGCGACAGTCGCCGCTAAAAGTGTCACCGCTAATGGTTGTCGCCGCTATTAGTCATAGTCGCCACTAAAGATGTCGCCCCTAACGGATGTTGGTTTCAGGCCCAAGATCATACTCTAATTCTTTCATTCATTACTTGCAATACATACATATAAATAGACTAAAAACAACATGCAAACATGAGACACTACTCCTATAAAATAGACCACCGTCTAGCACATTATCTCCTAATTTTCTGCATTCATCCTATGTTTTGACCCACTAACATATAACTAAACAATAAATTAAACACATACTTAAATAGAACCTAAGTTTGACTCGTACCCATTTGACCCTACTTTAACGTGATCAAGATTAATCCCAACAATCACCCCCTTAATCTTGATCTTGGTTCTTACTACTTGCTCGTTGATTGAACCACATAGGTTCGATTTTTGCTAATTGCTTTAAGAACTTATAGTTCTTATTTCTTGCTCTATCATTCTTGCTTGATTGAATCGATTCATCTTGTTCTTGCTACTAGCTTCTTTCTTTGTGGGAGTTTTCTTCACTCGGGTGCTTCTATAAAATTCATCAGGATGGATACTTGCTTGCAAACCTTTCTTTATTGATGGCTAATAAGGCACATACGGGAAAAGCACAAACACTTAATCTTATAATCTTCTGGATATTTGTGCATGTTGCTCCTCTTGCTCCTTTTGCTTATACAACCAAACAACAAAGTCTCTGCCAACAATAAAACCCTTATCTTTTATATGAAAATATTAAACAAATCATTCCTGGTCATCAGATACTACACATCCGCAAACATTGAATTGACCCTTTTCAGTTCCATGCCCAACTAGTAGCCACTTGCTCGACCCCTTTTTTTTTCTTCGCCGGCTTCCGCTCACTGCTGCGTTTTTCTTGCTGTTTGATCGATCTAAGGTTTTTTTGATCAATACTCTGCTTATTCCTTACTCTCGCCTACCACATAGAATTGAGATAGACTCCTGATGCGCTCTTTTTCCTCACCACTTGCTTCTAGCAACAGCGGCCATGGCTACCGCCTTGCTTCCAACAATTCCTTTCTTCCGACTCTCAAACCAGCCTTCGTTTCTTAACCTTGTGCTCTGATACCAAATGTTGGTTTTAGGCCCAAGATCATACTCTAATTCTTTCATTCATTACTTGCAATACATACATATAAATAGACTAAAAACAACATGCAAACATGAGACACTACTATAAAATAGACCACTATCTAGCACATTATCTCCTAATTTTCTTCATTCATCCCATGTTTTGACCCACAAACATATAACTAAACAATAAATTAAACACATACTTAAATAAAACCTAAGTTTGACCCGTACTCATTTGACCCTACTTTAACGTGATCAAGATTAATCCCAACAACGGAGACATTTCTTGTAGCGTTTGATGTAATATAAAACCCTAAATATCGTTATTTATACTATGTGAAAGCTCTAAATAGTATTTATGATTGTGACTTTTTTAATGGGACGTGCACAAAAGCTGATGACAATTCGCATTACTCAAACCTCATTTAATTATGCACCAGATAAATAGTAATAACACAATATGATTAAAAAAAGTAAAGTTAAAAAAAAGAAGATGCTCATCTCTGGTGCAAACTTACATTGATCTCTCAATTTCAACAATTTCTATTATTAGAAGAATCATTTTCATTTTAGTTTAATGCTTATCTGTTTTAGTATAATTTAGGAATTTTGTTTAATTATTTCACTTAAAGTGTTATTCTTAATTAAATATGGGGCGGTGAACGGTCATCCATTTCGTCCCCTAAGGCCGCCCCTGCTAATCGGTATAAAATATAACTTCATTGGCAATGGAGCTTTTTCCAAGTAGATTAAAACAACATAATAACTGTTTGGTGGCTCATATCATTTTTTTTAACGTCTAAACATAAAATAAATTTATACAGCCGCCATACAGGTGTCTTACATGTTAACAATATGAGACAAGCCATACATGGGCGTGCATTAATTAAAATTAGTCTTGTTTTCCACGTTAGTTTCATTACTTCAATCCTACCTAATGACACTATAAAAGCAGACATTTGTAGTCCGATTTTGAGGCAAATTCAGCACCTTTTTAGGATAACACATGCGGTTTCACATGCTCATAAAAATTTATCTACGACATCTTAGGTTTGTATAAATACAACCAAAATGAAATTTTTAGTTTTCATCTCAAAATTTCAAATGGCTCTCTCATCATCCAAGAATCTCCGTACCATTCGATCCATTAGTTTGCCAACGCGATCGCACCCCAGCACTCTTCAAATCCAAGAGGAGCTCACCAAGTTCAAAACATGGGAGGCATCTATTTCATCTATTCTTGATGCACAAAGAGTTTGTAGTGGTCTAACAAGTTTGGATAGATTGTACACATGTGTTGACAGTCTATTAAGTTTGTCACAGACCCAACAAGCCCTTTCTCACCATCAATATCAGAAATTGGTGGATGAGTTGCGCGATTGATCAATGATGCTTTTGGACATCTGTGGCTTTGTTAGAGATGTAGTTTCACAAGTGAAGGAACTTGTAAGGGATGTTCAATCAGCTCTAAGGAGGAGAAAGAAGGACTTCATTATTGAGACTTCATTTGTAAAGAAACTGATGAAGGATGTTAAAAGACAGTGTTGCAGATGTGAAGCATATGGATCACACTTATGGCTCAAAACCCTTGAATCTTGAGCCTCATCTCTCTGCGCTGATCAGAGTATTGAGAGATGTTAGTGATATCAGCATTTTGGTCTTTGGAATGCTCTTGTCATTTCTTTCGGTTTCTATATCAACGTTGAAGTTAGCAAGTAAACATTCCATGATCTCGAAAGTTATTCACAAAGGAACAACGGCGAGAAGCAACGATCAGCATCAAATCTGCGTTGACACTTTCGATTGCAACATTGAAGGCATTGAGAATGGTTTGGAGAGCATGTTTTGGAAGTTGATCAAAACAAGGGCTTCCTTCCTAGACATTCTCTCTCAGTAATATGATTTTTGCAACACAGTATATATACGAGTGTTGTTACACAGACCCATCTTTTTGAGTGTCTAAATTGTGAAGTTCTATAGCCATGTAAATTTCCGCATGCATCATATATATATTTTATTTTTGGACGACGATGGAAATTTAGGTGCAATGACATGTCTTTTCATAGACCAGGTATGTCCATCCGTTTAATCATTAATTTGACGCTCGAGAATTGTGCCAACCCGTTGTAGACAAAACCGACTTACGGTCATACTTAACATTACATTTTTAATATACTTTATATGTCGAATGATATTACTTTATAGCGCTTTGGAAATGTAGTTCAAATGGAGTTTAATGACATTATTAAGAAGATACGGAGATTATTGCTTGACACATGCTAAAAACAAAGAAGATCATGGACAAATTATGGAGGCCATAACTTACGGTCTACTTACGGCCTTAGGCCACAAGATATGTCCTGTTGCGTATCATGATGGATAATTTCGAAATTTGAATCGTATAAAAGCTCTAACATTAGGGTTTCGAAGGAAATCTGGCTTCCAACCCCAAGAATGAATCTTTGGACTGTTTTTGAGAAATTGAAACTCCCTCTAATCATCTACTTAATCAAGGATTCATATACACAAAGTGAAGATTCAAGAGATTATGATGAAGGTGCAAGGCTAAACTACCCATAATCATCTTCGGGTTGATGGTTTGTGATTGGATTATGCATGCTTGCTCTTTTACCTAGTTAAGACAAAAACTTTGATTGTTTAACAAATGTTCTTTATTTATATGTTTTGAATCATGTGTTGATTAAAGATTCTTGTTACTGAATACGTAAGGTATTTAGGATCACAAAACAAGAAAATTACCTTCTTATATGATCGGGTCTTTGGCATCGATCAAATTTTGGCTCCGTTGTCAGGGAGACTTATCACACCCCAGCTAAAGTGGAAACACTGAGGTGTGATGAAATTGACTCATAACACAAGGATAAAGAGTACTAAAGGAAATTAGTTATTAAAATCGAATAGTTGGTTAATATCTATTAAAACTAATAACAAATGAACCAAACAAGTAAATAGGTCTTGATTCTATTCAAAGTCTAAAAAGGTCCAACTAAAGCTTATCCTTGAATCCTAGCGTGAGCAAAGTAACAAACTTAGTTTTCATTACCTGAAAACGTGCTAAAATATGTCAACTAAAAAGTTGGTGAGCATATAGGTTTAGATGTATACATATAGTAGATAACAATATACAAACTAATACACAATTTTCCAAATACAAGTAAGTAAACTATTATATATGAGTCCACAACCAACCTAGTGATGGAATGCCCTCCCATCTAACCCTTTTACACAAGAGGTCAAACTAATAGTATGCTTGTCTAGTATGCAGTTTCTGAACATCCAACTCCTTTCAAGTAAAAAAGAATACATTGACTCAAAGGACGCCTAATATTGATTGACATGCATCAATCCGACTATGAAATGGGCTTGTCAGGCCAATAGATATATTTACGTACTCCCGTGGCTTCCCCGAAGTTAATGGTTGTGTAGATTTTAGAAAAATAGAGTGACTTTACGGTAAAAAGTGTCATAGAATATAACAACATGTATAACCAGATTAGTTTTACTAGTATAAGAAAGTTGTTAGTAAGTTTGTAAAAGACTAGTTTGACTTTAGAATTTGAATTTCTAGTTTGATATAAAGAGAATGTTTCCACCCGAAAATACAAAAGTAAAGGGGGCTATGAACTCACCTTGTAAAGTAGGTGGGTTGATCTTACAACTATAGTAACTTGGAGTGAGGATTGCACTAAGTAAGTTTATTTAGCTAGTTTATTGTATTTGTCGATAGTTGAGGGGTTGTAATTTTAAAAGCTAAAGAATGGTTACCGTATAATAGATATGTGTCATCCCAGAGTAACACATCCAACAAAAAGATTCCCACGAAAGAGTTAATGGATTTTCATCACTTAAGTACCCCGTCTTTCCTTAGACAGAAACCTTTTGTTTGCCATATAACTACATACCGGGTGAAACAATCCTAGATGTATGATAGAATTAAAAGGTGTGTTTAGTATGTTTATAAGAGAACAAATGTAAATATAAGCTTAGCAAGAATGGGAAAAAACAAGTTGTATAATATAGGTTTACAATTGAAAATATGAAAATTTTTACTAGAAACATGATTTAAGTTGACAGATATTCATAAGAATCATTAAATTTTGAATATATTGTATAAAAATGTTTATATTACTTATTTTATAATAAAAATCGTTGTTGTATATTATCTTTATAAAGATATTGAAATGTTGTAAAATTTAACGTTTTGATAGCTTTGGTTAGATTGGCGCACTAAACTTGCACGAGCATTTTGAGGGTTAAATCAATGAGTTAGAAGACGTTATGTACATGGTTAGAAATATAAGACTTTTTATTTAATTTTGAAAAGGAAATCACTGAAAAATGATTTTTTACGAGGGAGATATGGCTGTCCGAAGTTAGCCCTATGAATATGTCAAAATCTGAAAATTTAAGTTTGATGTGTTTAAGCAAAGTTTTGATGATTTCATATTTATTTGATGCTTTGATCCATCTTAGATCTATAGTTATTACACAAGAATTTTATTTAATCATAGATCCAAGCTAGTTATAATTTATTTTTGATAGAACACAATTGGAAAGGTATGAACACAAAAAACATAAAAACTTACTCGATACGGAAAACTTCTTGGATCTTCAAAAAAGTTTTTATAAGTTGATATTTGATTTTATGAGAGCTCTAGATTTAGAGTTTGATGAGAAAAATACTGAGAATTAGATCCCTATTTATAGTGAAAAGAAATCAGGGGGTTTAGGTTTCAATTAGGATAGACTTTCTTTATATTTAATTAATAAAAATCATATTATTTTAAAGGATAAAGGAGTGAACGAATTTTTATAGATAATTATGTGTTAGGATTGATTTAATTTATTAGTTATTATTTTTAGGATAATTACTAGTTAAATATATAATAATATATTAGATATATATCCCTTAAATAATTAAAATAATAAAATAATATATATTTTTATTATTATAAGACTTAATCTAATTAATTAAATATTTATCTTTTTAACTAAAGTTAAATATGTAACCCTAAGTTACAAATATGTAAACTTTTAGCCTTATAGTTACATGTATTTCATTTATGTAGTAATTTAGCATTATCTTAGACTTCGATTTTTATAGGCTAATTCCAAATTACTATTTCTAGCAAGGTCAAATATTACATACATGTTATTATAGAATTGTATTTGCATGTAATAGTATCACAATAAATAATAACTAATGGAATATAGATAGTTTTCACAATATAAGATAGTTTTCACAATATAGATAGTTTTCACAAATGGTTTTTGAATTTAGCCAATGGTTACACTAAATTACTAGAATTATCTAATAGTTAAGCATGAAAAATCAAGGTTGTTACAAGACTGTATGCTTGGTGTTTACTTTAATTGATTGCTTTAGTTATTTTGTTTTATTTCTTGTGTTTTTTATTAAGTTCTTTTATTTGCTTTCTTTATTCGTTGTTACGCTTGGTGTTTTCTTTTTAGCATGCAGGTGATAGGTTACATGCATACTCGATATTCGGGGTAGGAAATCACCATTTGTATGTGATCCAGAGATTTAAATATTAGCAAGAGAAAATTGCCTTATACATCGAGCGGGAATTCTGTTGATACATATTTGTACCTAAATTCTGATCTTAATGTAATATTTCTTGAATATCTTGCACTTATGTAATATTGGGTACTTAACGAAATGAGAATATTGTTTGTGATTTGTCTTGTTTAATATTTCATTAATGAGTTGTTTACCGCATATTGACTTGATTATATAGGTTTGTGATTGTTGAATTGACATACATAATGTTATAATAATGAATACATTCAAACTTGGTTAAGTGAAGTTCTCATGCGTCCGACTAGACCATGCGCGCCACCAGTGGTCATGCGTCCAAATGGCCATGCGACTGAGTGTCCATGAGCCTAAATAGTCCATACGCCTGAACAACTTCATGCGACTGACTCAGTCGTACGACTGAACACTCAGTCGTGCGAATGGATCAACCGCATGGCTCAATCACACGAATGAACCATGCTAATGGTTTAGTCGCACGAATGAGAAACCCTAACCTATAAATACCACCTAATTCGTGGAAAAACGTAAGCATTCAATCCACTTCGAATCCAGACGTACCCTAGCCATCCAGAAGCCTCTAAGTTCGTACACCAAGTTCATAGAACGCTGTAGATCGATTCCTAATCCATTCTGGACATTAGATTCAATACATTATTGTATCTACGTGCGTTCTCACTGATTGGATCGCCAATCAAATAGGATTCCGCACTATTTGGTTTGGTTTAACATGTTAATCATTGATGTTTCATTTAAATACCAGATCCTAACAAGTGGTATCAGAGCCTTGGCTCTTGATTACGTGTTGATTTAATAGTTTTGATACAAAAATTGTGTTTTTTCATCAAAAACACGATCTTTTTGTGTTTAACGGGGTCTTAGACGTTTCCTGACATAAAATTTTAGTTTTTCCGGCATACGGTGATTAGGGTTTGTTAAAATTCAAGTTTTTACGGCCAAAACATGTTTAACCTACGAATTATCAAACTTCAGCAAGTTCAGTCGCACGATTGGATCAACCGCACGACTCAGTTCATTCGTATTCTCCAACCGCACGATTGGACTCATTCGTACCCTCATTCGTACGACTGAGAACCTCATTCAGACTGGTCAACCGCATTAGTTCATTCGGACGACTGACTCTTCCGTATTTGTTCAGTCGCACGATTGAACCATTCGCATTTGTTCAATCGCCCGAATAAGCCCAATCGTATACCTTCATTCGCATACATCAGCAGTTTGTTAAACAGTAAAGTTAAATGAAATGGAGGACCAATTTTCAGCATACATAGCAAGTAGAGATACACGTATTTACAATCTACTTCTGTTGGAGAACGAAGTGGGAATTCACAATAAACTCCCAAAGCTTATAACGTTAGACGACTACCCATAATGGAAGCAACGTTTCGAAATCTACTTAAATGGAGTAGATACAAATTTGTGAGAGGCAATAGAGTCGGGGTATAGCATGCCAGTAGGAGCAGATGGATTCAAACTTACTCTAAGTGGCATGTTGGATGCACAGAAAGTAAAACACAACGCTGAGAAGAAAGTTTACGCTTTGCTTACTCACTCTATTCCGAAGGACATCTTCCATCAGTATTCAAAGTATACTCAAGCAAAAGAATTATGGGATGCGTTGGAGAAGAGGTATGACGGAAATGCCACACTCAAGGCCATTAAGGCAAAAGCTTTGAAGAAGGAGTTCGACAACTTCTCTTCAATGGGAAAGGAAGGCCTTGATGATGTGATCGACAGATTCTACCACTTGATGAGTGAGATGCACACTCATGGAGTAACTACGTCGATGGAGGATAAGGTATCCAACTTTGCAGATGGACTACCGGAAAAATGGGCTTCTTTCATTTCAAATCTCAGACAGAATGGGATGCTCTCAAAGTTAGATATAAACGACTTCATTCTGAAACTGAGAGAACAGGAGCTTAGGATGAAGTACAGAGCCGAAAAGGCCAATTACGGTCAGAATCCGGCACTCTACAATGCAACTCCTCCGGCCAAGACATCTGGAGCACCACTGCACACTGCTTTCGTCTCAAGCGCAGCAATTCCAGCACAACCGTCAACTTTAGGGTCCGAAACGTCAGGGTCATCGGGCACCTAGTATATTATACCTGAAGCTAATGCAGCAAACTGAAAACCGATAACTTTGGTAATGTGACTGTTGAGGTGGCCAAAGAACACATGGACCTCTTAGCTGCTGTAGTCCACTCCTATGATGGACTAGTTGCTGGAAAGATAGGAAATTATCATCTGGCAGATGAGGATTATGAACAGGTGGATGAAATGGAGTTAGAATGAATGGACATAATGTGGGTTTTGGCAAGTGCTGTCCGACGAGCTAAAAAGTTTGTCAAAAAGACCGGGCAGAACTTGGTTGCTACCAAAGATACAACCTTTGGCTTTGACAAATCAAAGGTAACTTGTTTCAACTGTGGTGAGAAGGGACACTTCAAGCGGGAGTGTGTAAAGCCAAAGAAGGCTGGGAATGGCAATCCCTTCTCATCCTTTAATCGTCAGGACAAGGCCACATCTAGCAGTTCTACTTCATCAAGCAAGGACCCCAAAGCCTTGACTGCTAATGAGGATGAAGGAGAGGACTGGAGCTTTCAGTTCATCTCACCGGGAGAGTGCAACATAGCTAATGTGGAGGACATTGATGACGATTCTGCTTGTGAGGGAGATATAGCAGTAGAGCTCGCGATGTCAAATTCTGAAGACACTGCAAATGTAATCAACCACCTACCTGAAGAAGGAAAATCTGCATCAACGTCAGAATCACTAGAACCAGAGACAATAGATTCTGCACTCATGGCTGATTCCTCTTCAATATCTTAGGTAAGTACTACTGACCAGTAGTTTAATAATCATGCTTGTTCAGATTGCAATAAATTAGAGAAAGTATAGATTTGAAATTTTCTAGGTTATTAGATCATAATGATAGCTTAGTAAAGGATTTGGAACTGTGTACTGAGGCTAATAGGGTGTTAGAACAAAACAAGCACATTTATAAGGAAAAGATAGATCTATTGAATAAACAGCTTAGAGAAACAAAGGTAGTTGCCTTTAACCAAGCAAATGACATTAGGTATTATTTGAACTCCCTAGAGGACACTAAGAAGCAAAAACCAGTTTTAGAAGTAGAAGTTAACTCCTTAAAACAAAAACTACACAGTTGGACAAGCTCATCTCACATTGTCCAACACTTAGTGAGAGAGAGAAACAATGGGGAGGGATTGGGATAGAAAGTGGTTCCACCACCACCTGAGAACTTGATGAACACCAAAAGTAAACCGATTAACAATAATCCTATCAAGGATCACGTGGTGTCCACTACTCTTGTTAGTGATCCAGATTCCGTAAGTAAATCAAATGAATCTGATGCTAAACAAAAGGAGGCCACGTCAAAGGCAAAAGGAAATATGCCTTGTGTTAACCTAGAAATTGAGTTTGAAAGGGTTAAATTAAAGTCAGGGTCAAACAAAGTAAAATCAGTACCCAAAAGGACTATAAAACCTAATCAATCACAAGCATCATGTCAAAGTCTAGGTAAACAAGAAATAAAAGATGTAAAACCAGGTAAAGCAATTAAGTTTGTGAAACTCGATCATACATCTAACAAAGTAGTGTCTTAATCTAAACACAATAAGGTCGACTGTGTGACATCTACATCTCCACCAAAACATATAAACCGTAAAGTTGAAAGCAGATCCTGCTATAATTGTGGAGAGTATGGTCACATAGCATCTCATTGTCCTTATTACCAGACACCAAGGAGGAAAGTAGAACTTTCTGCACCTACACCTAGCCTGTATAAGAGGAACTCAGTGATGTCTCCTCAAAGGGCTAGTGAACCCAAAGTTCAATTCATCAGCGAGTCGTCTGTTTATCACAAACAGGCCCTACACAAAGCTGGCCTATGGAAAGAAAAGTCTGCCTTAGTGTCTGAAAATGAGAACAAACAGAAATCTGGGCTTCCCTCAGCCTCAAATGGTCAGTGGGTTGAGTTTATGATATGTGATGCCTTAGGGAAACCCAAGCCAGTGAAGGCTTGGGTTCCTAACATAAACTAATGTTTTCATTGAATGTGCAGGGTGTTCGCTATAGTGCTGAGACTAACATGTGGATTGTAGATAGCGGAGCATCCAGGCGCATGACAGGGAACATAACTCTCTTATCAAATGTCAGACAAATCAAAGGAGGGCATGTTTTATTTGTTGGAAATAAAGGCGAGTACATCACAGCCCAAGAGGAAGTGGGAAATGAGAAAGTTAAGTTTGATAAGGTAAACTACGTCCAACAATTACAAAATAATTTACTTTTAGTTTATCAAACATGTGATAAAGGATTCAAAGTAGTCTTTGACAACAAGAAGTGCTACGTTTTGAAGAAGGACTACGTGATCCCGGAGGACCAAATCCTAATGCCAGCTTCAAGATATAATGATCTTTATGTTTTGGATCTCTCAAAGGCCTCCAGAACGGATCGTGAAGTCCAATGCTTCTTGTCCAAAGCTACTGAGAAGGACTCCATCTCCTGGCATAGGAGAATGGGACACATAAATCCAAGGAAAATGAATCACTTGATCCAGAATGATCTTGTGAGAGGAGTAAATGTCAAAAACTTCCAACTCCTAGATTTCTGTGTTGCGTGCAAAATGGGCAAACAGACGAAGAAGTCTCATAAGGAAAAGAAAGTTCATTCTATAGAACTTCCTCTTGAGCTCCTTCACATGGATCTGTTTGGTCCAGTCAGTACAAGAAGCATCGTAGGCGACTTGTATTGCTATGTAGTTACTGATGACTACTCAAGATTCTCTTGGTAATGTTTCTGAAATCCAAATCAGAAACATTTGAATCCTTCAAGGAATTGGTAACTACACTGGAATCCCTATACAAGCTGAAGGTATGACAGGTGCGCTCAAACAACGGAACCGAGTTCAAGAATCAGTGGATGGAGGCCTATTGCAAGCAAAAGGGAATTGTGCATCAATTCACCTCTGCCTACACTCCTCAAATGAACGGGGTTGCTGAACGGAAGAATCATAGCTTGATAGAGACGGCACGTACTATGCTGGCAGACTCGAAACTGCCTATTCAATTCTGGAATGAAGCAGTGGCAAATGCGTGTTACATGCTTAATCGAGTTCTGGCAGTGAAACGCCATGGAAAAACGTTCTACGAGTTACTACAATGACATTAGCCTAACTTAGAGTATCTCGAGCCGTTCGGCGCTCCGTGCACCCTGCTGAAGAAGACTCAGGTTGGAAAATTCAATGAGAAGGTTGATGATGGGATTTTTCTCAGGTACAACATACCAAACAAGAGAGGTTACAACAACTAACGGGTCAAGTAGAGGTATGGTGTAACGTTGATGTAGAGAGCTACAGCACACCACCTGCTGGAAAAGGGCATGCTTACTTCTTCGACTATGATGGATTCTTCAAGTCCTTCAACATAACTCTTTCTGCTTCAGAAGACGAGTTGGCAAACAAGATGATGTATGATATTTTGAAGACACCTTCTTAAGATTCAACACCATCCAGTTCACAAAGTTATCATCTACCAACTCAGGGGGAGCACTTGATGTGAGTGACTCTTCTTCTAATGAAGAAATTGTGGAAAATGATCAGAACAACCAGGATGTACAGGTTCCGCCTACCACAAGTCCACAAGCATCTGATGGTGATGCATATGAGCATTCGGAACCTCAAACTCCTATTGCCTCAGATCCTGTTGGACCAAAAGAACCAATGAGCCAGATCAGAAAAACCTTTATGTCCCACAGACATCATAACAACTGAAGTGGTCTACAACAGCTGAAGACAACAGCTGAAGACAAAATCTGAAGACAAAGTCTGAAGACAACAGCTGAAGACAAAGTCTAAAGACAAAGTCTGAAGACAACAGCTGAAGACAAAGTTCGAAGACAACAGCTGAAGACAAAGTCTGAAGAAAAAGTCTAAAGACAACAGCTGAAGACAAAGTCTGAAGACAAAGTCTGAAGACAAAGTCTGAAGACAAAGTCTGAAGACAACTGCTGAAGACAAAGTCTAAAGACAAAGTTCTCAGAAGTTGTCATAATAGCTGAAGTAGTTCTTTTCAGTAGTTGTGATGGTTTAGTTTTCAGTAGTTTGTAATCAGTAGTTTTATTTTATGTAAAACATCTAAAGTTCTTACACTTCAGATGTTATAACTTCAATAGTTGTAATGTTAGCTTGTACTTAGCATTTTGTGAAGGTGTCCTCAGTTATTGTGGACATATTCAGTAGTTTAGTCTACTTTCAGTTGTTTGTATAAATCAGTTAGCTGTCACTATCAAGTGACGTCAGCTGATGTCACATTCCTTTATAAAAGGAATGTTGACCTAGTTTCTTTGTAGCCGAAGCTTGTGCGTGAATGAAAACATTCTCTTTGCAGAAAACTCTCTCTCTATAACCGTCACTGTTTGATTGAATATTCATATTATTCTTGCTTAAATTTCGTCTAATTCTTGTTTTATTCCGCCGCAAATCTTAATCTAATTGATCAAACTAGATCCCGATCCTTTCAAATGGTATCAGAGCTAGATTAATCATTGATCGATTTAACAATTGATCATTGAAATTGCTCTTTTGATATCTAAGTTTGATCGAATTAGCAAATTTGCAAGAATTGGTTATAGAGTTTGATTTTCTGTTGCTTCCGGTGAATTAATTTGAGATTCGTCTTGTTTCAAACTGTGTTGTTGAGTTTTTGAGCTAGATTTGTTAAAATTTCATTAAACCTGTTTGAATTAGTGAACATGGCTACATCAATCAATGATCCTCACAATACTGGCTCCTCAAGAAAGCCTCCGATGCTTGTTAGGAGTGAGTATAACATATGGCAACGCCGAATGCTCCATCACCTGTCTGTCAACAGTTCAGGTTGTTGGAAATCTGTGGTTCATGGACCATATAAGCCTATGGTGAGTAATCCGGAAACCAATGAGATGGTCCTGAAGAAGAAAGAGCAATACTTAGATGAAGATCTGAAACTATTTGAAATTGATGCTAAAGCCCATGGAATTCTGGCCATGGCACTGCCTAATGAAATCTATTCTGGACTTATGCATCATGAAACTGCTCATGACCTCTGGGTTGCTCTGAAAGAAAAATTTGGAGGAACTGATGAGGTCTTGGCAAACAATAAAGAGATCTTTGCCCAGCAATATGAGACATTCTCTTATAGAAAGGGTGAGTCACTGACTCAACAGTTTGAGCGATTTTCCTGTTTGATATCTGAGCTGAAAATGGTTAAACATGAATATACAAAAAGTCAGATGAACAACAGATTCCTCAGATCCCTGCCTGAGAGATGGGACACATATACTATTGTCCTACGCTCCAGTGCAAATATGGACAATCTATCTCTCACCCAACTCCATGGGAAACTGTTAACATTTGAAAGAGAGATAGAACAGAAAAGGAAACTGACTTCATCTAGGAAGCTCACTGATGATTTTGTACCAGAGAATACTGCTCTGGTCGGTCATGAGTCAGAATATGCTGCATCAGAAAATTCTTATGATGAGCATATAGATTTCTCTTCAAACAGTGGAGATCCTGCTTTTGTTGGTGTTGATAGTAATTCAGGGTGTATTTTGAGCCAAATGGCATTAATCAATATCAGATCTGGAAGCTCACTGATGAATTTGTGCTTTTTGATGGATGATTTGAAAGGAATTGCTGATGATGAGGAGATGGATATTTTGAGCCAAATGGCATTAATCAATATCAAATCTCAAAAATTTTACAAAAGGACAGGTAGAAAATTTCCTGGTCTCTCTGGAAAACCAAAGTTGGTTTTAACAAGAGCAAGTTGAGGTGTCACAAGTGCCATAGACTTGGACATTTTGCAAGAGAGTGTAGATCATCTGGATCTAACTCTTCTGCACCCTTTGTGACCTTTCCATGCAATAGCTCACAAAACAAAGGGCAACATTCTACTAGTTCTGGTCATCATTCACAAATTCAATCATCTCTTGCATATTTTGTCCCTCAAAGTCCAATGCCATATCCTTATCCCTGTTTTTACATGCCTTAGTCCAGTCAGGTTCCAGTACCCATAGCTCAACAACCACATGTCCTACATGAGCCTCAACTATCTCAATCAAATCAACAATCTCAATCTCAATCACATCAAAGCTTTTTCACACCTGGAGTTGTTGACTGGAGTAGCTTACCAGATGATCTTTCTGGTTATCCTGAACAATTTTTTTCTAGTGCTGGTCAACATGGTGGTGAAAATCCTTTTGGAAATCATGCTCTTATGGCCCTGGAGTCTACTGATGGTTCATGCTCAAAGCTTCATCATCACAGGTACCACAGGTATCTTCTGAGGCTAAGGCCAAGTTGTGTTCTGAGTCATGCATAGCTGCTTTTATCTCAATTAGAGAAGAAAATGTAGCTTTAACTAATCAAAATCTTGACCTAGAGAAAGTGATTTCCAAAAAAAAGCTGAGTTTGAGTCTGTCTTAAATGAAAAAGATGATGAGATTTACAAATTAAAATGCCAAATCACTGATGAAAAGGCAAAGGTAGAGGTCATTTTAGAGAATCATAAGAATCTCAAAGAAACACTTGCAGCTACTCAAGTAGAGTGTGAACGTTGGGTAACATCCTGCAAGGGGTTTGAAATGCTTCTCAGCAAGCAAACAGCTTCAAATGTGAAGTTTGGGATTGGGTATAATCACACTATACCTCCGACAGATTTTACTCCCAAGATAGAAGTAAAATCTGAAGGTGAAAGCAATTCCCAAACCACATCATCATGTGTCTCATCCTCAAGTGATAATCCAAAATCAGAGGATGAAGTCAGTATTAGTACCTCAGCTAATCAATCTGCTGATGGTTTCACTGCTGATAAGCACATGGTCAAAGAAAAACTGAGCACTTCAGGTGTTGTCTCACAAAGTATTCAAAGTACTGAAGGGCAAGTAACAAAACCTGAAGAGTATTTCAAACCACATGAAAACAAACATGGTTTGACAACTGCTGTAGAGTCTATCAGGAAATCCAAAAGTACTGATAGAAAATTTCTGAAGAACAAATCTTCAGTTGTTACAAATCCTTTAGTACATAACATAAGTATTGAGAGGAAGAAAGTACTGAAGAACACACCTTCAGTAGTTTCATCTTTTTCAGCAGCTGAACACCAGAAGATGAAGAAAAAGCCATGTGAAATATGTGGTCTATTCAATCATCTCACTGATGAATGTTGTTACAAAAAGGGTTCCAAATTCAACAAAGATAAAATCATTAAAAAGAAAATTAATAAAATGAAAGATGAATTTGAAACCAACTTTGTACCACAAACATCTCAATCTGATAACCCAAAATTCTTACAAAAATCTAAAAAGAAGGAAGGGGTTTATCATAAAACAGCTAAAAGTATTCCTCATGGAATATCAAAACACCAGACTAAGTCTGTGTCTTTCAAAAAGGAGGACATGGTGTGTCACAGGAACCAATCAAAAACAAGTACTGATGTGTCTGCTGAACTGATGGCTTTAACAACCAATCAGACACAACTTGTGATGATGGTTCAACATCTGTTGGGGAGAGTTAACCAAATCGATGTACATGTGATTAAACCACTAAAAAGGAAAACTAAGCCAAAATCAAAGGAATCCTTTTCAGCACCATCTCCACCTTCAAAGGCTGTTAGTCATGACAAATCAGTTAGTATAAAATCTGTTGATGAGAACAGACCCAAAACCAAAATGGTTTGGGTCTCAAAAGCTAACTAGTTTCTTGTAACAAATGCAGGGTTCTTCAACATGCCATAGAAGCATCTGGTATGTGGACAGTGGAGGATCTATGCATATGACAGGGAGCAGTTCTCTTCTTCATGACTACTCTCAAGGAAAGAAGGGATTTGTATCTTTTGGTAATGATGCTAAGGGTTACATCATTGGCAAAGGCTTTGTGTCAAATGGTGAGATAAGATTTGATGATGTTAACCATGTGGAGAATCTCAAGTACAACTTGTTGAGTGTCAGTCAAATGTGTGATAAAGGGCATGTTGCACTTTTCACCAGCCAGAACTGTCGGATTCTGTCTTCCAATGTTTTGAGAATGATTGACAAGATATTGGATGCATATACTCTCCTGAAGGCCAACAGGATTGGAAGAGTATATGCCTTAGACTTATCAAAGAAAAATGATCTAAAAGGCCATCCATGTCTGTTCTCCAAGGCCCCTCTTCAGGAATCTGAACTATGGCACAGAAGACTTGGTCATGTGAATCTTAAAAACATGAACCAACTTATCCATCATGGTTTAGTGAGAGGTCTGCCATTAAAGGAGTTCAAATGTGATGACAACTGTTCTGCTTGTTGAAAAGGAAAGCAACACAAAGTATCATTCCTTCCAATAGAAGAACCAAAGTCCACTGCCTGCTTGCAATTACTGCATATGGATCTTTTTGGTCCAGTAAGAGTGATGAGCATGGCAAAGAAAAAATACCGTCTGGTAATTGTGGATGATTATTCCAGATTTGTATGGACGTTCTTCTTACATTCAAAAGATGAGGCTGGTCAAATCATCATCTACTTTGTGTTGTATGTGGAAAAGCAGTACTCCCTTCCAGTCAAGTGTGTGAGGAGTTATAATGGCACAGAATTTAGAAACCACACACTTGATGAATTCTATTTATCTAAGGGAATCAAGAGGCAGTATAGCATTCCAAGAAATCCTGAACAAAATGGAATGGTGTAGAGAAAGAATAGGACCCTTATTGAAGCCGCAAGGTCAATGTTGGCTGATTCTGGTTTGCCACTAACCTTTTGGGCTGAAGCTGTCAACACAGCTTGCTATGTGCAAAATAGAGTGTTAGTAAATCAGAGGTTGATGAAGACTCCTTATGAAGTGTTACATCATTTGGCCCCTATGATTTCCTTTTTTAGAGCATTTGGGTGTCCCTGTTACATTCTTAACACAAAGAATCCACTTCAGAAGTTTGAATCAAAGGTGGATGCAGGGTACTTTGTTGGGTATTCATCTACTTGCAAGGCATACAGAGTTTTTAATTGCAGAACAAAGATAGTTGAAGAAACCTTGCATGTAAAGTTTAATGAATCTCCAAAGGACAAAATCCCACAAAACCTTGGAGTTATTTGATTTGGACATACTGCAATATGTTCCTTATTAGTCTCCAGCTATTGCAGATTCTGTGAATCCATCATCTCCTGCAACTAGTCATCCATCTGGTGGTACAAATGCAAGTTTTAGTGATCACCTGTCTGAGTCTACTAATCTTGATGTTCCTATAGCTTCAGCAGTTCCATCCACAACAAATGCTGATGAGATCTTGAATCCTCTACTTCATTTGAATTGCCATCTCATTCTAGGTTTCAAGAGTCTGGATCAACATCTGTTGCTGCTGAATCTCCTACAAACACTTGCACATATCTTATTGAGTACCAAGAACTGAAGAATCACCCCATGTCTCAGATCATTGGTGACATCAATGCTGGTGCTTCAACTAGACGTCAATTGTCCAATTTCTGCTTTTATGCTCTCTTCATCAATCAGCAAGAGCCAAAGAACTATCACATTGCATTAAGAGACAATGGATGTGTTGAAGCCATGCAACTTGAGCTTCTTCAGTTTCAAAAGTAGCAAGTGTGGGAACTGGTTCCTCTACCCCAAGGTAAGTGTGCAATAGGAACTAAATGGGTGTTTAGGAATAAAACTATGAAAAAGGTCAAATTGTTAAGAACAAGGCCAGAATGGTTGTACAGGGGTTTTCACAAGAAGAAGGTATTAATTATGATGAAACCTTTGCCCCTGTAGCAGACTGGAGGCAATCAGATTATTCTTAGCTTATGCTGCTTTCCATAATCTTAAAGTTTTTCAAATGGATGTCAAAAGTGCATTCTTATATGGTAAAATAAAAGAAGAAGTTTATGTGTGTCAACCACCAGGTTTTGAAGATCATAAACATCCAGATTGGGTGTATAAGCTTGATAAGGCTCTTTATGGGTTAAAACAAGCTCCCAGAGCCTGGTATGAAACACTGTCTAACTTTCTTCTTCAAAACAATTTCACTAGAGGAAAAAAATTGTTCATTAAGAAAGTAGGCATGCATAAGCTCCTAGTTCAAATTTATGTAGATGATATTATTTTTGCATCCCCTGATCCACAGTTGTGTGATGCCTTTACTAAGTTGATGCAACAAAAGTTTGAAATGAGTGCCATGGGAGAATTACAGTTCTTTCTGGGTTTGCAAATCAAACAAATGGCTGATGGAACTTTCATTCATCAGGTCAAATATACAAAGGATCTATTGAAAAAGTTTGATGTAAAAAATTGTAAGCTTGTTCTACTCCCATGTGCAGCACCACACAACTGGATGCTGATCAGAAAGGTAAAGCAGTTGATGAAACTCTTTACAGATGTATGATTGGTTCCTTGATGTACCTTACAGCTTCTAGACCAGACATTATGTTTGCAACTTGTGTCTGTGCTAGATTTCAGGCTGCACCTAAAGTATCCCATATGATTGTAGTCAAAAGGATCTTTAGATACTTCCAAGGAACTCAATCTCTAGGACTTTGGTATTCCACTGGGCACTCTTGCAAATTAGTTGCTTTCTCTGATAGTGACTTGCAGGGTGTAAATTAACCAGAAAATCAACCTCTGGTGGATGCCAATTTCTAGACAATTGTTTAGTTTCTTGGCAGAGTAAGAAACAAACTTCAGTTGCTACATCCACTGCTGAAGCAGAGTACATTGCTGCTGCAAGTTGTACATCTCAAGTATTCTGGCTTTAGAATCAATTACTGGATTATGACATTACAGAGACTAAGACTCCTTTACTGATGGACAGTGCTTCAGCTCCTTGTATTGTTAAGAATCCTGTCCAGTATTCTAGGACCAAACATATTGAGATCAGATATCATTTTATCAGGGATTGTTATGAAAAAGGTCTGATTGATCCAAAGTTTGTTCCTAGTGCTGATGAGCTTGCAGATATATTTACTAAGCCTTTGGACAGTGCAACTTTCCAAAATCTAGTGCTAAGGCTTGGTATGCTGCAGCTAGAATGATTTGACAACTACTGATGATCTCAGTTCATAAGTACTGATGAGCATTAGTATACAGCTGTCAAAAATAAGTACTGATAAGTTATTTTATCTTCAATAGTTTTCATAACTACTGAAGACTAAATTCCTTAAAAGTACTGAAGTACTTTATTTGTTGAAAAGTACTAATGTAGTTACAACTACTGATGTGGTTACAACTACTGATGTCTGTTCTAACAGATAAGTACTGATGACCAATGAAACATTTGAAAATCAGATAGTCTGCTGAGTAAGTGTTAAGGTCAATGAAACAACTGAGATCTGTGAATTGACGACAACAACTGATGAGAAATTTTACTCTTTAATTGTTTCAAACAACTGCTGTTTCATTTCAAAACAACTGAAGCCAAAACCAAGTCTTCAGTAGTTTCAAACTACTATTGACTAACACCAAGTCTTCAATTGTTTACAACATCTGAAAGTTAAAACCATGTCTTCAGTCGTTTTCTAACAACTGATGACTAACACCAAAACATTCAGTTGTTTTCTTTCAGCCATTTCATAACCTATAAATATCTAACCCTAACTTCAAACTTTTCATAAGTTGTTTTCAGAACTTTCATCTTCCATTAATGGCGACCATGCAAATCAAACCACGACACAACTGTGTTGCCTACCTCATAAAATCAGCCTTTTGGACTAGTTTGATGTTGCCATTGATCTGATGGTTGATTCCCCGTATCAAACTGCTTTTCTTCTGAATGCAACCATCTATCCTGATACCCTTCGCCAATTCTGGACAAATGTCACTGTCCATACTGGTGAGAATGATGTTGCGATCACTCTCCAATCGTTTGTAAACCAGAAGAAGGTGGTCATCACTCCTGCTATCATTCGCCAAACCCTAGATCTGAATGATGCCACCTTTGTCACCAAATACCCGAAGAGCATCGCTGATCTATCATTCATCAACCATGGGTATGCGGGCGACCTAAGTGCTACCACCATTCTGAAAAAGCACTTCCATGATGCTAAACGCCTAATCTTTCATATGATCAATGTCTGCCTTGCCCCCAAATCCTCCTCATGGGATCAAATGTCATCCAGGTGGCAGCAGGTATTGTATTCTATCCTTGAACGCCAAAGCTTAAATTTTTCTGAAATTATATTTTTGGAATTAAAAGATCTGGCAATGAAACTTGTGGCTAACAGATGGATATTATATCCAAGGTTTCTTATGGCCATAATCATCAATCAATTAAAAACTGATGGCCCTGTTGGCCTTGGAGTCCCTGCTGTGCTAGTTTTGCCTAGGTATACTCTAGGCATAACTCATATCCACAACTCAAAGAGGCTGCCAACTGCTAAAACCTAAGCAGAGGGAACCCACAGTCTCATCCTCCATATCCAAAGTCCCTCCAAACCACAATCCAAACAAACCAAAGAGGCTACTCAGGGAGTTGAGTCCCCTGATGATGCCCCTGCAACACAAGGCAGGATGAACTACTGGTAGTAATCCCCCTGTAGTTTCCAAGACTCTACCAGCTGAAACCGCTTAGGTATCCTCTTAACAGGATCCTGATGCAACCAAAAATGGGGAAACCACATTACTGGAATCTCTCTCACTTGAGAAGATTGCCATTGAAGAGCACCATTCACCCCAGGTGTAATCTTCTTCACACTTATCTGCCACTGAAGCCACCCCTACAAGCCCAACTGTGGTTATTGCACAAGTGCTGACTCAACTACATTCTTCTAACCCTCCCTAGAAACCTATTACCACTAGGAAAACCTCAACAGTTGAGGGAGAGGATTATAATGTGGCTGATAACCCACAACATAGGGATTACAGAGTTCAATCTCCCTATGGGAGAGAGGAGATTCAAACATCTGGTGAGGCTACCTCTTCTCCTGTTTCAGCACATGAACAGGATGAAGGTGGTATAATCTCTAAGACCACACCAAAAGCAACTGCCAATGAAGGACATAATCTTGAGACAGGAAGTCCCCAGTTCCAAGAAATAGGGGCACATGTGAATACTGATCTACACTCAGCACATGTTCATCCTAATTTAATCAGGAGGTCAGATGATTCAGCAAAGACTGATGATGACCTGGGCTTTTTCTTTGAGGCTGAGGTATGCAGACTACAAGAACAGCTTGCCAAATTGTCACAAGAATCAAGTCCATCAGCCCAAATTCACCCACAGATGGCAACTTCTTCTGAAGCTCTCCCAAACACTGAGCCACTCCCAACAACTGTGCCACCAGCCTCTGATTCAGGCACCATTTCTCAGGGACAGAACCCCTTTGAGCAAATGGTTTCTGCCTTTCAATCCTCCTTACCTCTCATCACTTCCATCATCACTAACATTTTGCATCAAGCCATTGATGAGAGGCTTTCCTCAAATTTTCAAACCTTAGTAGATGCTGTTGTTTCTAAGAGACTTTCTGACATTCAAACCCTGAACCCATGCAACCAAAAAGGGGGTTCTAGTCAGTGAAAGCAGACAAAAGAAAGAGAGTTAAAGAGGAAGAAGAAAAAGATAAGAAAGAAAAGGAGACGATCACATACAAGAGAAAGAAGAGTGCTGAACAGACTGAAGATGAGAAAAAGTTAGAAGAACTGATCAAAGAAGCTAATGAGCAACATAGCAGATCTATGGATAAGATCATTGATCAACTCTTCAGACAAGTTTTGACATAGCCAAACTTGAGTATGAAATTAGAAGGCTAGAGATTCAAGAGATTGAGCATAGATGGGCAAGTTGTAGTGAGAAAGAAAGGGAAAGGCTGGAAGTTATGATAAGATTCATATCAAAGCATTTGGGAAGATCAATCATTGAAGTGAAGTCATGGTCTAGAGACAGTATTTTGGAGATAACCACCAGAATCTGTTCTTCTGAAGTATTCAACAAAGGATTGATCATAGAAGCTCTTGATGAAGCTGGTCCTGGGAAAAGGTCTAATATGGCAAAGTTATCCAAAGCCTCACTCACAACCAAGATGCTAGAGCAGCCTGTACAATCTCCCACACCAAACAACCAACTTCACAACCCTCAAAACCAACTCCTTTACTCAAGAAACCTACTCAAACCACTACCAATGATGCACCCAAGAGGAAGAGAAGGGTGTTGAGGATGGAAGAAGAAGAAGATGATGATGATGAGGATGATAGTCTGCCAATCTCTACTGTTCTTAAAATAAAGATGCCTGAGCCCAGGAGTCAGCCAACAACAATCACACCTGACATCCAAAGGCAAATGGTAAAAGTAAAACTTGAAGAAGAAGAATAGCACAAACAAAATGATGCTCCGCTGTTAAGGATGGTTGATAAAGAGTTTCCTAAGTCTTCATCCATACAAGCTATGAAGAAACATGCTCAGAGGTTGTATGCTCTCAGATTCACATTTCAATATCAAAAAGAGAGCGTGAGAATTTGGCCTGACCCCAGAGTAAGTGACAGAATTCATAAAAAGAATATTCCAAGTTGATACAATGGCCAAGTAAAGAAGACTGTAGATGTTGTGATAATGCTGGCCATTGTAGTGTCACCCTGGGAAATCCTTGAAGACTTCAAGAGAGCTTACAAGTCTAAGATGACTCCAAAAACTTTACTAGAAAACAAAATGGTGAAGAAGGGGTTGATATACAAGAAGCTTGAAGAAATAAGAAGAAATGAGCTCCAGTTGTTACTTGAAGGTACTCATCCTGATGAGTTTGCATACAGAGAAATAACTACTATGGAGCTAAATAATGGAAAGAATGTTAAATACTTATCAGAGTACTATGGGCTTGTGTTCTTCTTTGAAAGAAGCTGAAGAACTCATAATGGAAGAACAAGTTGTATTCCTTGAAGCCTATGTTAGAGAGTCTTACAGACTCATCATGGGAAGTAGGTCTCATTGATGGGGTAACAGCTTTGTGTCCAATTCCACAAGACAGAGTTCCCATTCATCCTTTGCCAATCAAATTTTCTAAAACCTCTTCCCTGGCCTGAGCTTAATTTGGTGATTTCTGAGCTGATCCAGAAAATGTTTCTACCAATAAGTGGGACTTCAATAATCTTAAAGGTTTTGGCTGCATTGGTTCAGGGGAAGTTTGTTGGACCAAAAGAACCAATGAGCCAGATCAGAAAACCTTTAAGTCCCACATACATCATAACAACTGAAGTGGTCTACAATAGCTGAAGACAACAGCTGAAGACAAAATCTGAAGACAAAGTCTGAAGACAAAGTCTGAAGACAAAGTCTGAAGACAAAGTCTGAAGACAAAGTCTGAAGACAAAGTCTGAAGACAAAGTCTGAAGACAAAGTCTGAAGACAAAGTCTGAAGACAACTGCTGAAGACAAAGTCTGAAGATAAAGTTTGAAGACAACAGCTGAAGACAAAGTCTGAAGACAAAGTTTGAAGACAAAGTTTGAAGACAAAGTCTAAAGACAACAACTGAAGACAAACTCTGAAGACAAAGTCTGAAGACAAAATCTGAAGACAACTGCTGAAGACAAAGTCTAAAGACAAAGTTCTCAGGAGTTGTCACAACAGCTGAAGTAGTTCTTTTCAGTAGTTGTGATGGTTTACTTTTCAGTAGTTTGTAATCAGTAGTTTTATTTTAACGTAAAATCTAAAGTTCTTACATTTCAGATGTTATAACTTCGGTAGTTGTAATGTTAGCTTGTACTTAGCTTTTTGTGAAGGTGTCCTCAGTTATTATGGACATCTTCAGTAGTTTAGTCTACTTTTAGTTGTTTGTATAAATCAGTTAGCTGTCACTATCAAGTGACGTCAGTTGATGTCACATTCCTTTATAAAAGATGTTGACCTAATTTCTTTGTAGCCGAAGCCTGTGCGTGAATGAAAACATTCTCTTTGCAGAAAACTCTCTCTCTATAACCATCACTGTTTGATTGAATATTCATATTATTCTTGCTTAAATTTCATCTAATTCTTGTTCTATTCCGCTACAAATCTTAATCTAATTGATCAAACTAGATCCCGATCCTTTCAGATCCAAAACCAAATGTTCACAATCTTGATTCTAAGGTAGTTGTTCCAACAACTCCCGGCTCACGTCTAAATGTCTATCATCCTTTGGATAATGTTATAGGAGATGTGAGAATAGGGGTTCAGACAAGAAATCAGTTGTACTCAGCTGATTATGCCTCTGTGATGGAAAAGGGATACCTTCACGACGGTGCCTACCACTGCTTTGTGTCTCAGTTTGAGCCAAAGTATGTTAGTGAAGCACTGAATGATGAAGCTTGGGTGAGTACCATGCAAGAACTTCTTCAGTTTAAGAAGTTAGGTGTATGGACTCTAGTGGATAGACCTAAAGGTGCTAAAGTCATCGGCACCAAATGGGTCTTGAAATGCAAGAAAGATGATCAGGGAGTGATCATCAGAAACAAAGCTCGGCTTGTTGTTCAGGGTTTTTGACAAGTTGAGGGTATCGACTACAATGAAGTGTTTGCACCAGTGGCATGGATGGAAGCAATCCACATCTTCCTTGCCTATGCATCTTATATGAAAATCAAAGTTTATCAACTAGAAGTGAAGAGTGCATTCCTTCATGGTGAGATTCGAGAGACAGTGTATGTGAGTCAACCCGAGGGATTTGAGGATCCATATCATCGAGATAGAGTTTAAAAACTCGACAAGGCACTATATAGGCTTCATTAAGCTCCGAGGGCCTGGTATGAGAAACTCTTGACTCATCTTATGAAACACGATTTTCGTAGGGGAGTCATTGACTGTACATTGTTTATCAAGAAAAGGATGGAGATTTATTGCTGGTGCAAATCTATGTCGATGACATAATCTTCGGTTCCAAGAACGAAGAATTATGCAAAGAGTTTGAAGCAGTAATGAAGATGGAGTTTGAGATGAGTGCAATGGGAGAGATGAATTCTTTCTCGGGTTACAGGTGGATCATACACCAAATGGGATCTTCCTACATCAGACCAAGTATGTAGGTGATATTCTTAGTCGGTTTGACATGGAGAATGCATCTACAGCTGGAACTCCACTTGCTACAAACCATGATGTAGCACCCTACGAGAATGGTGATCTGGTAGATGCCACTATGTACCGAGGGATGATTGGATCTCTCATGTATCTCACTACCTCTCGACCTGATATCATGTATGCTACATGTCTATGTTCCCGATATCAGGCAAAACCTAAAGTGAACCATCCGATTGGAGTTAAACGGATTTTTCGTTATCTGAAGGGTACACCCACACTTGGATTGTGGTATCCTCATGATGATGACTTTGAACTTACAGCGTATAGCGACTCGGATTACGGCTGCAGCAAGATGAACTACAAGTCTACATTAGCAGGGTGTCAGTTCTTTGGGAGAAGATTAGTAACCTGGTAGTGTAAGAAGCAGACCTCGGTTGCAACCTGTGAAGCTGAATACGTTGCTGCTGCAAGCTGCTGTTCTCAAATCATATGGATTCAACAGCAAATGCGGGACTACGTTTTGAATTTCTCTTCTACTCCTATCTTTGTTGATAACTCCGCTGCAATTGAAGTCACTAAAAACCCGGTCGAACATCCTAAGACCAAACACATCGGTAGTAAATGTCACTTTATACGTGACTGTTTTGCAAAGAAGTTAATCGATGTGGTAAAACTAAATACAGATTTTCAACGCGCTGACCTCTATACAAAGGCATTTGACAAACCATGTTTTTTATATTCGTTAGAGGTCAACGGAGTTAAAAACAAAAGTGAGGTCATTCCTGAAGATGACTATGTATAGTCCGATGCGTCGTGTCTAGTTCCTTTTATTTTTTAATTTTCTATTATTTTATTCTATTTGCTTAATGTTAAGTAGTTTAATTCCAATTGGCTTATTTCCTTGCCTATTAAAATCCTTAAACACAAATCTATTATGGTTTTATAATTTTAGGGGGAGAATAGGTTTAGGCAGTAATAAAAAAAAGAAAAAAAAGAGGGAGAAGGAGAGGCAAGCTAATAAAAATAAGATCATATGTGTGATACTGATTCAATCTTTAGAATATGATAGTACACATGAACAAATCATTTGGGACTTTAAAAATCAAAATTGAAAAAGATGCAAAGCTCAAGTATAAGTTTGTGTAGTCTGAGCAATATAAAGTGAAATATGATAGATAAACTAGCTACTACTAAGGTAAAGCAAAGAAAGTAGACCTAGTGGTTGCTAGACCACAGATGATATGTTGGTAGATTGAACACATTAGATGACTAGACCTTTTTGGTGATCACAATATTAAACTAAAAATGTTTGACTAGTTATGGGTAACACCTTATCCCTAGTTAACACAATCAACAAGATTCCAATAAGGGGTGACGAGTAAAATAAATGCCACAAATGTGTGCGTAAGACCAAAGCATGAGCAAAAGCACATAAAAATGCAAATGCAATCAAACTGATAACCTATGTTGTTGGTGAGATCTATGCAAAAAGAATTAAAATGCTGAAACAAGAAGATAGGTTATGTGCCTCTCTGCTATGTAGTGGCACTGACTTGAAGATAAGCATAATTTATATATTCTAGAACTCATTGTTGTTTGCCGCCTCTCTGTTGTGCGGTGGCACTGACCTGAGGATTGGCTTCTCTTGGAAAGTTCTAAGAATAGTCTCTTCTTGAACACTACCCTGAGACCGCTCAAAAATCTCCTGAGGAATATTGATTACCATATAAGTATGGGATCCACAAATGCTTGTTGAAATAAACAAACCTTAAACTATGACCAATCTGTGTTGAAAGTCTGTGTATGGATTTAAGAGGAGAAGTATACTGACAATCATTGTGGCTACAATTCTTGAAAGTTTAAATCAGTGTGGGGACCTAAGAGTACTAGTATGATTTCCTAAATTTGCTAAATGACTCCAGATGAAAAACAAGAATAGAGCATCAAAGATTTTCTAACGTCCTAAATGATTTGAGTATCCTGTATGATTCCAAATTGAATTGGTCCATATATGGTTGAAATGATTGAAGCAGCTCTCTCAGCAAAATTATGTTAACCCTCACAAAAACACAAAACATGTCTTAGTTTTTTTAAGTTTCTAGTATTATTTCTTCTATTTCTGTACAAAGTCAATTTATTTCAATTGCTGAGTATCGGACTATGTCATGGAAGTTGATAAGGGACCTTATCATCTAAAAGGTCAGTCTGAGGTCACCACACGTGTTTTCAAATAAAAAATAGGTCACGTCTGAGGTGACAAAATGTTTAAAAGGATCACGTCTGAGGTGGTCAAAGGTTTTTCAATGTAAAATGATTATGTCTGAGATGATAAAATGCTCATAACGTGTATTCATAAGTTAAAAGAAGTGTAAAATGTAAAATGGTCTTAAAGTCAAAAACCATGAGTATGACTCATTCGCACGACTGGACTATAAGCATGGACCAGTCGTACGATTGAAGGATACAAATGTGCCTAATCGCATGATTAACCTAGACGTATGGAACATACATGCGTTTGGACCATCAGTGCGACTCAAATCACACGATTGGTCACCTAAAATGGGCGAACCGCATGAATGAAGGTGACCGAATGACACAGTCGCACGACTGACCTCTATTCGCATGACTAAAGATGACCGACTGTGCTAGTCGCACGAACAACTTGTGCATATGGGCTTAGTCGCACGACTGAAAGAAACCCTAGTATGAATAGAGGGGGAGTCGGACGTAGCCACTCACCACTCCCAATCGTCTTTGAAGTCGCACGAGAGCAGTGATACTCTGCCAAATAGAGTCTCATTGTTGTAACAATGTGTTTGTGATTCTAACCATTACTCTACCCGTCTACAGGTACACTTCAACCAAGCTCAGTAAAAATAAAGGTCTTAAATGCAGGTTTTTAAGTGTTGAAATCACAAAAATGCATAACCGAGACCCCTCTTGAGTATAGCACACTTAAGTGGTCACACATGTTGGCCTAAATGATTCTAAGTGCTAATTCGAGTCTCTGCGATCAAAAGGATTGTAAACACAAAGTGAAATGTCATGTCTTGATAAAGAGTAAAATCTTCTACGTTTAACAGTGAGGTATGTGAATGGACATGCTGATGAACTCCAGTCGCACGATTGAGTTAGGCGAATAACTAAAGCGCACGTATGAACCATGCTTATGGGTTCTGTCGCATGATTGTTCCAATCGCATGGTACAGTATACAACTAAGTTCGGTCATAAGCTCAATCATACGACTGAGCCCAATCGCACGACTAGGCCTCAGTCGCATTGTCCATTCGTACGATTGTATTAAATGAATCTAGTTCATTAAAATCCAAGTGTCATCCATGTACACCGATTCTAACTTATATGTGTCTTGTGTTGCAGCACTATGGCTGAATGCTAGACAGTGAACAACAAGCACAATGTATGTGCACATGTAGATGCTAGTCTGAGGATGAGGTACACTGGGGACATCAACGTAGGTGTGTTCAACAAGAGAAACTTGAGTCTCCTGTTCAAGTGCTTAGCTCAGGACATCCATAAGTGTATAGTGTCATGGGGAGCAGGAATTAATGAGATGTCTGATCAAATCCAGAATGCATACTTAGCACTGATGTTAAACCATCTGTCCACGTGCTCTCAGATGATCCTCTTCTTGTTGATGGAGAGGAAGAAGATGATGTTTTGGACAAAGATGGAATAATGCTATGCAAATGGGTGGTGGTATGGATGATGAAGACTCTCAAGAAACTAACGAGGTTATGTCATTTAGGGTCCAAGCTGTCTATATATATTGGTTATAGTAGAATATCTCTCATGCTTATGAACAGCAGATTGCTCCACAACAGAGCCAAAAGCTTGCTGAAGAAGTGCTAAAGATTCTAGAAGAAGGTGATGACCGTGAAGTTGAAACTAAGTTTCTGATGCATTGGGCGTATGATAATTTCAACCCGATCAAGAATCCTTTGAAAAACAGATTGAAGATTGTGTGAAGTACACAAGACTAAAGCTCATGAAAAAAGGAATTATTAGATGTTTATGTATTTAAAACCTTTTGTAATTGTATCATGTATTAAACTTGTGCATATAATGTTTATATTTTGATTTTTAATGTTTCTGTCTTGATTTTTAACTAATGATTTCTGTGTTGAATGTCTAACTCAAGCAGATCCAATTTTTCAAAGAAATGACTATGATATTGCTCCCCTCCAACAGGTCAAGACTCAACTCACATTGATTCTTGATCTGCAGGGTATTGTCAGGAGATCGGTAATGTATACTCCTGAAGAAGGAGAAATCATTCACAATCTCACTGACGAGCAACTAGCTGAAATGTTCAAGCTTAATGCTGAAGAGATTGTGAAAGATGCTCTGACTGTGCATGTATAGAGTGACGATGAGCTTTAGGATGTCGATGAGATTGAGATAGAAGATGTCACTGCTCAATACTATCCAGAGTACACTGACAATGAGGGAACTATCATTCTTAATCTGGGAGACACTCTTGTTAGTGACAATTTTGAGACTCTGGATCGGATGGAGCACGAGTCCGGAAAGGATAAAGATAAGGCCCAAGCCACAGATGCTGAAGTGAACATAAAAAAGGCAATGGGCAGCATGTTTTGAGGAGATAAGAGCCCAACACAACGCTTCAACATCAATTGCCTACACCAAACTATATAAGGTCAAGAAACATCAAAAGGTGGCAGGCAGCATCATAATGTGGGCACATTTGAGGACCTCAATGTTTACACGGTTAAATATGAGAAGGGAATTAAGTACTTTAGGTTCCTACATGACTTGAAGACTCTTCAAGTTTGAGCTTAACCAGTTAGCAAAGTTAAAATTGCTATATGTTGACCCTCGTAAGATGTCAGGCTGGTTTGAAGCAGCTCTAAAGAGGGAGTACCACACTAGATGGGTCAACTTCAAACCTCAACAACCAACGAAGTACATCCGAAGATCTGAGGTTGACGCCATAACTGGCAAACCAAAAGTAGTGTTGAAGTGGAGTCCACCACGTACAATGTCAAAGATCCCACTACGTGAGATGCCATAGGACTTCACTCCACACTTCAAATGGTGGTACTACGATTGGAGAATCGGAGAGGCCGTGATAGTCTTGAATAGAAATGGTAACATGGAAACCATTAGGGTGTTTGACCTGATGTGGCTTACCAACTTGTCTGCAAATGATGTTTATATATTATACAAGTGGCCATTGTTCTACGACTCACAAGATATTGTACAAGCTTTGTAGTTCCAGAAAGTGATACGACTTTGTTTTGCCTTCGAGATAAATACAAGAGTCACCAAAGAAGCTAAGTACAAGAGGTTTGAGGAAATATGAAAGATATTAGACAATAGATAGATTGTTGATACATGTATGTCCCTAGATCATGATATGAAATGTAATAGATCTTGTTTATCTGATTCTGGTGTAATTTGATATGACTAATGAAATGATATTGGGTGTTTGTGATTTGTAATGATTAATATTTCATTAATAAGTTGATATTAAATTAATCATTAGGTTAGTGATTGGTTAAAAGTTTACATATAATGTTTACTAATTAATACATTCAAACTTAAAATAATGAAGTTATCATGCGAATGGCCCATGCGAATAGACCATAAGCATGAACACCTTCATACGAATAACTCAGTCGCACGACTGAACCAGGAGACTGGATCAGTCGTATGATTGTAACATAAGATTGGCTCAGTCGCACGACTGAACACTCAGTCGTGCGAATGAATCAACCGCATGGTTCAATCGCACGACTGAACCATACTAATGGTTCAATCGCACGATTGAATAATACCAACCTATAAATACAACTCAATTCGTGAAAAATTAGGACGCTCGATCAATTACGATTCCAGACGTACCCTAGCCGTCCAGAAACCTCCCAATTCGTTCTATAAGTTCACAGAACACATTAGATCGATTGCCAATCGATTTCTAACGTTAGTTTCAATTCCTGATTGATTCTTCGTGTGTTCTCGCTGATTGGATCGCCAATCAAATAGGATTCCGCACTATTTGAACTGGTTTACACGCTAATCTCCAGGTATTTCGTTCAAATACCAGGTCCTAACAAGTGGTATCAGAGCTTTGGCTCTTGATTACGTGTGATTCAATCAAGATTGATAAAAAGTTTGTGTTTTTGCACTAAAAACGCAATTTTTTGTGTCAAAAGTGATCTTGGACGTTCCCTGCTCATCAAAGTTTGGTTTCTACAGACTTAGGCAATTAAACCTTGCGAAAGTTCAAATTTTTACGGCTAAAACACGTTTAACCTAGAAATTTTCGCATAACAGCAGCTTCAGTCGCACGAGTGAGCCATTCGCACGACTGGACCTCATTCGCATTGCTCAGACGCACGATTGTACATAGTCGTATCTCCATTCATACGATTGAACCGTTCGGTCGTACTGTTCATACGCATCAGATTCATTCACACGACTGAGCTAATCACTTAGTTTAGCCGCACGATTGAACCAGTCGTAGAGTTCATACGCATGACTAGTCCATTCGCACACTTCAGTCGCCCCAGTGACAATTGTTTATTAGACTTAAGGTTATTCACAATGGAAGATCAAATGTCAGCCTTTACTGCTGGGAAGGACTCTAGGATCCAGAACCTGCTGTTACTTGAGAGTGAGGTGGGTAATCATAATAAACCACCAAAGCTTTTAACGTTAGATGAGTTTCCCCAGTGGAAACAACGTTTTGAGATCTACCTCAATGGAGTGGATCCGAATCTATGGGAGGTCATCGAGATTGGATATAGTACGCCGGTGGGAGCCGATGGAGTAAAGTTAACCTTAGGAGGGATGACAGACACGCAGAAAGTCAAATATAATGCAGAGAAGAGGGTCTATGCATTGATTACACAGTCTATCCCTAAAGATATATTCCACCAGTACTCAGAGAATAAGCAGTCCAAGAAACTATGGGATGAGCTAGAAAAGAGGTACGACGGGAATGCCTCGTTGAAGGCAATCAAGGCTAAGGAGTTAAAGAAGGAATTCGACAACTTCTCATCGATGGGAAACGAGAGTTTGGACGATGTTATAGATAGATTATACCATCCGATGAGTGAACGCATACACATGGAGTGGCTACTACCATGGAAGAGAAAGTTACTAATTTTGCAAACAGATTGCCTGAAAAATGGGTTTCATTCGTGTCTAATCTTAGACAGAATGGAATGCTGTCAAAACTGGATATTAATGACTTCATTCTTAAGTTGCGAGAAGAATCACTTAGAATGAAGTACAGAGCTCAGAAGTCTACGTACAATCAAAATCCAGCTTTATCCAATGCCACGCCTCAAGCTAAGACATCTGGAGCACCACTCCAGACTGCATTTGTGTCTAGCTCATCGGGTCCTACGCATGCACCTACTTCAGGTTCAGAAATGTCAGGGTCTTCTTGTACCCAATACATTGGATCTGAAGCGAATGCTACTAGACTGAAGACCGAGAACCTCGGTAATGTGACTGTGGAAGTAGCTCGAGAGCACTTGGATCTTTTGGCAGCAGTGGTTCATTCATATGATGAACTGGTTGCTGGAAAGATTGGAATTGCCATTTGGCAGACGAGGACTACGAGCAGGTGGACGAAATGGAGCTTGAGAGAATGGATATAATGTGGGCTTTAGCCAGTGCTGTCCGGAGGGCAAAGAAGTTTGTAAAACAAACCGGACAGAACTTAGTAGCGACTAAGGACACCACAAGGCTTTGACAAGAGCAAAGTGACCTGCTTCACTGTGGAGAGAAGGGGCACTTCAAAAGAGAATGTGTCAAGCCTAAGAAGACGGGTAACGGGAACCCATTCTCGTCCTTCACTCGTCAAGACAAGCAAGCTACCAGTTCTACTTCATCAAACAAGGATCCAAAAGCCTTGACTGCTCATGATGATGGACAGGATTGGAGCTTTAGGTTTGTCTCACCAGGGGAATCAAACATTGCAAGTGTAGAAGATATTGACAGTGATTCCGCTAGTGAAGGAGATCTAGCAGTTGAGATAGCGATGTCACATAGTGAAGAAGCAACTGCAACCGAGGTCAGTTACCAGCCTAAAGAGGATACTACCACGTCAGAGACAGAAAAGACAGAATCACCAGAACCAGAGACATCTGATGCTGCGTTGATGGCTAACTCTTCTGAATCAACTCAGGTAAGTACTACTGACCAAATGTTTAATAATCATGCTTGTTCTGATTGTGATACTTTTAGGAATAGTATAGATGAAAATTACTAGGTTATTAGATCATAATGATAACTTAGTAAAGATTTGCAACTGTGCACTGAGGCTAATAGGTTACTAAAACAATAAGCATAGTTATATAAGAAAAGATAGACCTTTTGACTAAACAGCTTAGGGAAACCGAAATTGCATTTAACAAGCTAATGACATTAGGTACTATCTAAACTCCTTAGAAGACACTAAGAAGCAAAGGCAGTTCTAGAAGTAGAAGTAAATTCATTAAACAGAAACTGCATAGTTGGACTAGTTCTTCACACATAGTCCAACACTTAGTGAGAGACAGGAACAACGGGAGGGATTGGGTTACAAAGTGGTTCCACCACCATCTGAGATTTTAATGAACACTAAGACTAGACCAGTAAATAGTAATCCCATCAAGGATCATGTAGTGTCTACTCCTCTTGTTAGTGATCCAGATTCCTTATGTTCATCTATTGACTCTGGAAACAAACAAAAGGAGGCCACTTCAAAGGCAAAGGGTAAATTGCCTTGTGTTAATCTAGAAAAGGAATTTGAAAAGGTTAACTTAAAGTCAGGGTCAAACAGAGTCAAATCAGCACCTAAAAGGCTTTTAAGGATAATCTCTCACATACTTCAAGTCAAAGACCTATTAACCAAAAATAAAGGATGACAAACAGGTTAAATCAGTTAATTTTGTTAATTAGTGAAAACATCAAAGAACCAGAGTCAAAACCTAAAGTGAGTGATGTTACTAGAGTGTCACACACGTCTCCACAAAGAAAGTTTAATCATAAAGTTGATAGCAGAGCGTGCTACAACTGTGGAATGTGGACACATTGCTTCCTATTGTTCTTATTATCAGACACCTAGGAAGAAGATTGAACTTCAGGACTCAAACCTAATTCTTCTAAAAGGAGCTCTTTACTCCACCTAGAAGAACTAGTGAACAGAAGGTTCAACCCGTTAGCCAGTCGACTGTTTATCACAAACAGGCATTGCACAAATCTGGCTTATGGAAAGAGAAGTGAATCTCTATGTCTTATAATGATGACAAGAAGGAACCTGAGCTACCCTCACCTTCTAAGGGTCAATGGGTTGAATTTCTTATGTGTGATGCCTCTGGGAAACCCAAGCCAGTAAAGATTGGGTTCTTAACTAAACTAATCCTTTACCTTGTATGTGCAGGTTGTTCAATACAGTGCTGAAACTAACACGTGGATAGTAGACAGCGGAGCATCCAGGCACATGACAGGAAACAGAGCTCTTTTATCAAACGTCAAGCAAATAAAGGAGGCATGTTTCGTTTGCTGGAAACAAGGGAGGCTATATCATAGCTCAGGGAGAAGTTGGAAATCAGAAGTTAAGTTTGATAGGGTGAACTACGTCCAGCAACTTCAAAACAACTTACTCTCTGTTTCTCAAATATGTGATAAGGAATTTAAAGTCATCTTCGACAACAAGAAGTGTTACGTACTGAGGAAAGACTACGTGATCCCAGAGGACCAAGTTTTGATGATTGCTTCAAGATATAAAGATCTTTATGTCTTGGATCTGTCAACAGCTTCTACAATGGATCATGAGGTTCAGTGTTTTCTATCTAAGCTACTAAAAGGATTCCATCTCCTGGCATAGGAGAATGGACACATTAGTCAAAGAAGATGAATGACTTGATTCAGAAGGATCTGGTGAGAGGAGTTAATGTTAAGAACTTTCAGCTTCCTGATTTTTGTGTAGCTTGCAAGAAAGGCAAGTAGACAAAGAATCTCATATGGAAAGAAAGTTAATTCAATAGAACTTCCTCTTCAACTTCTTCACATGGATCTGTTTGGTCCAATCAGTACAAAGAGCATTGCAGGCGACTTGTACTGTTTTGTGGTCACCGATGACTACTCAAGGTTCACTTGGGTAATGTTTCTGAAATCCAAGTCAGAAACATTTGAATCATTCAAGGAGTTGGTAACCACACTGGAATCTCTCTACAAGCTGAAAGTTAGACAAGTACGCTCAGACAACGGAACGAAATTCAAGAACCAGTGGATGGAGGCATACTGCAAGGAAAAGGGAAGTTGCATCAATTCACTTCTGCCTACACACCTCAGATGAATGGTGTTGCTGAGAGAAAGAACAGAAGCTTGATAGAGACAGCACAGACTATGCTGGCAGACTCGAAACTGCCTATCCAATTCTGGAATGAGGCAGTGGCGAATGCTTGTTATACACTGAATCGAGTCCTGATAGTCAAGCGCCACGGTAAAACATGTTATGAGCTACTACAAAGACGCAAACCAAACTTGGAGTATCTCGAACCATTTGGGGCACCGTGCACACTTCTGAAGAAGACACAAGAGGGTAATTCAGCGAGAAGGCAGATGAAGTATCTTTCTAGGATACAACATACCGAACAAGCGAGTTTACAACAACTCAACGGGTCTAGTAGAAGTGTGGTGTAATGTTGACGTTCAGCGATTCACCACACCACCTACTGGCAAAGGACCCGCCTACTTCTTTGACTATGATGGATTCTTCAAGTCCTTCAACATCCCACTCTCTCCCTCGGATGACGAATTAGCTACACGAATGATGTATGATAGCTTGAATCCACCACATCTAGCTCACAGGGAGAATCATCTACTCAGTCAGGGGGAGTAGTCGACGACAGTGACTCCTCCTCTGAAGATGAAGCTGAAGAAGATAACCAGAATAGTCAGGCGGAACAGGTTCCAGTTCCTGAAACTCCACAAGCATCTACCAGTGATGCACCTTCGACTTCAGAGCCTCAAACTCCAACTACCTCAGATGCAGAACCAAATGTTCAACATCTTGGCTCTGAGGTAGCTGTTCCTACTACTCCAGGATCACGACTAAATGTCTATCATCCAATAGTCAATGTCATTGAGATGTCAGATCAGGAGTACAAACCCGAAATCAGTTATACTCAGCTGATTACGCCTCAGTTATGGAGAAGGGATATATTCATGATGGTGCCTATCGGTGTTTTGTCTCATAGGTTGAGCCAAATATGTCAGTGAAGCACTAAATGATGAGGCGTGGGTGAGTGCAATGCAAGAAGAACTTCTTCAGTTCTAGAAGTTAGGTGTATGGTCTCTGGTTGATAGACCTAAAGGTGCTAAGGTCATTGGCACCAAATGGGTTTTAAAATGCAAGAAGATGACCAAGGGGTCATTATCAGGAACAAAGCTCGACTGGGTGTTTCAGGGTTTTCGCCAAGTCGAGGGAATTGATTACAATGAGGTGTTTGCACCCGTGGCAAGGATGGAAGCCATTCGTATCTTCCTTGCCTATGCATCGTACATGAAGATTAAAGTCTATCAATTAGATGTGAAGAGTGCATTTCTTCATGGGGAAATCAGAGAAACAGTCTATGTCAGTCAACCCGAGGGATTTGAAGATTCTTATCATCGGGATAGAGTCTACAAGCTCGACAAGGCTTTATACGGGCTTCATCAAGCTCCAAGAGCTTGGTATGAGAAACTCTCGACTCATCTTGTGAAACACGGCTTTCGCAGGGAGTCATTGACTGCACGCTGTTCATTAAAGAAAAAGATGGCGACCTACTGCTCGTACAAATCTATGTTGATGACATAATTTTCGGTTCAAAGAACGAAGAGTTATGCAAAGAGTTTGAAGCAGTTATGAAGAAAGAGTTTGAGATGAGTGCTATGGGGGAGATGAAGTTCTTTCTCGGGCTACAGGTGGATCAAACACCAAATGGGATCTTTCTACATCAGACCAAGTACGTAAGAGACATTCTCAATCGCTTTGACATGGAGAATGCATCTGCTGCCGGTACTCCACTGGCTACGAATCACGACATAGCACCTGATGAAAATGGAGATCTTGTGGATGCCACGATGTACTGAGGAATGATTGGATCCCTCATGTATCTCACTGCCTCTAGACCTGATATCATGTATGCGACATGTTTATGTTCTAGATATCAGGCTAAACCTAAGGTCAATCATCTGATCGGGGTCAAAGGATTTTTCGCTATCTAAAGGGTACACCCCACTTGGGTTGTGGTATCCTCATGATGATGATTTTGAGCTCACACGTATAGTGACTCGGATTACGGAGGCTGCAAGATGAACTACAAGTCTACATCAGCAGGGTGTCAATTCTTTGGGCGAAGATTAATTACGTGGCAGTGTAAGAAGCAGACATCGGTTGCATTTTCAACCTGTGAAGCTGAATATGTTGCTGCTGCAAGTTGCTGTTCACAAATCATCTGGATTCAACAGCAAATGCGGATTACGGTTTAACGTTCTATTCTACTCCTATTTTTGTAGATAACTCTGCTGCAATGCAGTAACTAAAAATCCGGTCCAACATCCTAAGACCAAACATATCGGTATTAATATCACTTCATACGAGATTGTTTGAAAAGAACTTAATTGATGTGGTAAAATTAATACTGATTTTCAACGCGCTGACCTCTATACTAAAGCCTTTGATAAACCACGTTTTCAATATCTGCTAGAGGTCAACGGCGTTAAACAGAGAAGTGAGGTTATTCCTGATGATGATCATGTGTAGTCCGATGTAGCTTAGTTAATTTTCATTTTATTTGAGCTTATGTGGTTAAATTAGTCTGTTTAAAATTAAACTTATGTTATTCTGCTGTTTATTAAAATCCTAAAATAATGAAACCAGTTATGATTTTAGTATTTTAGGGGGAGAATTAGTCAGCAAGCAACATTAAAAAAAACCGAGGGAGAAGGAGTGGAAAGCTGATATAAGGTAGATCGTATCTGTGATACCGATTCAACCCTTTGGAATATGATAGTACACTGGAACAAATCAAGAGGGACATTGAAATTTTAATTTAAAAAAGTGCAAAAACATTCAAAGTATAAGTCTGTGTAGTCTAAGCAATATCAAAGGGAAGATGATAGAAAAACTGGTAACTCTAAGGTAACACAATGAGAGTAGACCTAGAGGTTGCTAGACCACAATTGATATGTCAGTAGATTCAACACAATAGATGATTAGACCTGACTGGTGATCTCAAGATCAAACTAAGTGGTTCAACTGACTGTGGGCTCCCATCTTATCGCTGGTTAACACAATCAACAATATTCCAATAAGGGCAATGAGCATGTAACGCCACAATGTGTGCGGATGACCATAAATAGAGCAAAGCACCAAAAAATGAAGAAAAATGCTATCAAGCTAATGACTTATGTTGTTGGTGCATTTGGTGCAAAAAAATTAAGCTGCTCTAACAAGGAGATAGGTTGTGCGCCTCTCTGCTGTGCGATGACACTGACCTGAGGATAAGCATAACCTAGATATTCTAGAATTCATTTTGTTTGCTGCCTCTCTGCTGTGCGATGGCACTGACCTGAGGATTGGCTTCTCCTTGAAACTCTAAGAATAGTCTCTTCTTGTAAAAATAACCGTAGACCGCTCAAAAGCTCCTGAGGAATTTTGATTACCATATAAGTGTGGGATCCACAAATGTTTCGTTGAAATAATTAAACCAAAAACGATCACTAGTTTGTGTCAAAAGTCTGTGTATGGATTTAAGTGGACAAACATATTGACAATCATTGTGGCTGCAATTCTTGAAAGTACAAATCAATGTGGTAATCTAAGAGTTCCAGTATGATTTCCTAAAGTTGCTAATGACTCTGGATGAACACCAAGAATTGAGCATCAAAAGATTTTGATAACAAGTCCCAAATGATTTGATGTGCCTGTATGATTCCAAAATTGAATTGGTCCAGGTGTGGTCAATCTAAGTTGAAGCTTTCTATTCAGGAACCAAATCCAGTAGATTTCCACCTTAGGTTCTATCTCTCACAAAAAGCCAAACAAAGTCTTAATTTTTAGTCTTTAGTTTAAGTTTCTAATTTAGCGAGTCATTTTAGTTAATTTGTTTGCCGACTACATCATGAAAATCGATAAGGGATCAACTCACTGAATGGGTCATGTCTGAGATGACGACATGAATTTTCAAGTTTAAAGCAGTCACGTCTGAGGTGACTAAATTGGTTAAAAATGATCATGTCTGAGATATCAAAACTCATAATGTCAATTTCAAAAAGTTAAAATGTTCAAAATGGCAGAAAAACCTACTAAGTGTGACCTATTCGCACGATTGGACCATGAATATGGACCAACCATGCGAATGGATCCCATTCGCACGACTGGACATGAAATTTAGTCATTCACCCGAATGGCGTTTAAGAATGATCCTTTCGATCGAATGACAGGGTGCGAATGAGTCAGTCAACGACTGAGACTCAGTCGGTTAATTGAGAAAGCAATGAAAGGGCACGAATGAGTCAGTCGACCGACTGAGACTCAGTCGGCAACTGAAAGCACTGACTGGGCCAATCGCACGACTGAACCTCAGTCGCCCGAATGAACTGAGCGATTGAGGCCAGTCGGCCGATTGAAAGTAGGTTCAATATTTAAAGGGCCTCAGTCGATCCCATTTCACTCATCACTCCCAATCGCACCCAAATCGCTTCTTTCCCTTTACTCTACTCTACCAAAAATTTCTAGAGATCGTGTTTTCACATTGCTATTGATATTCTGACATTCGATAGACAAGTATACAGGTACATTGCAGTTAAATCTTATAGAAATCAGAAGATCTTGAGTCAAATTTTGTTATTCGAATGAAACATTAACCGGATTGAAAAATGCCCTAATAACCTACATAAACTAAGCAAAATGTTAAAATTAAGTTTAATAGGTCATTAGTGACAAGATGGCGAGTCTAATGGACCATTAAACCATGTTAAATTACTTGATTAGGTCAAGATTCAACCTCAGTCGATTGAACAGGGGTTCATGCGATTGGTCGTTCAGATGAACTCCAATCGCACGATTGAATCTTGCGATTGGATCAATCGGCAGAATGAACCATGCGAATGAGTTCAGTCGGCCGACTGAACCAATCGCAGACTCAGTCAGCAAATTGAACTCAGTCGCATGTCTCATTCACCCGAACAAGCTCAGTCGCACAAAAGAACAAACGATTGACTCCAGTCGCATGATTCATTCGCACGAATGTATCGGATTGAATTTAAACTATACACCTTGAACTGAATTTTTAATGTATGACTTACAATGGTTCTGTGTCTTGTGTTTTAGGTCAATGGTTGATAGATGGTCCATAAATCCAAAGCACAATATATGTGCTCATTTGGACCATACGACTCGGAATGGAGCCGTGTTTACAAATATTATTGCATTCCTTCGACGCTCTGGATACATAAAGCCATATCCGCACAGTGTACTCCTTACAGTCGTTACATCAGGCTTTCTGGGAAAATGCCTCCGTAGATCGTTCACATGAGCCTTACAGCATACAGAGCTCCATTCATGGTCATGACATTGAAATTACAGCAGCTGACATCCAGAGAGTACTTGATTTTGGGGATGATACTGATCAACCCGCCAGACTACATCCACTTATAGTCAGAGGTTGCTTCCTCAGGATTAAATATGCTGGGGACATCAACTCAGGTGTGCTCAACAAGAGCAACCTGTGTCCCCAGTATAAATACTTGGCGCATGTGATCCTGAAGTGTATTGCTTCTCGAAGGGGGGTTTGATGACCTGTCAGGCCAGATTCAGAATGCCTATGTGGCACTAGTGCTGAACCACCCCTTCAGCTTCTCGAGCATGATCTTCTCGTATCTGGTGGAGAATCTGGAGGCCAAGGGGAAGGAGGGTTTTTGTATGTATCCCAGATTTCTGCAGCTGATCTTTGACGAGAAGCTGCCATTACTTCCTAAGGAGAAACATGATGCGGTTGCCCTAGAGGTTATGGATGACACGACTTTGGGTCGCATGAGAGTGTATCGTGGCAAGCAGGTAAAGCCCTAGGTAAAAAGGTTGATCGGCCATCTGGCAAATGAACGATATGTGGCACCAGGTAGACGCAAATAGCGTCATGATGACAGCGATTCAGATGATGAGAGGTTGTTGCTCCCGGAGCATGATTCAGACGATGATGATAGTGGGGATGTTGGGGATGATATGCCTGCTCCAACGAGGGGTACAACTTCAGATGTTTTACCCCCAGTGTCTGCCCCAACAGGCGACATAGCTGAGTCTGCAGGCTTCCACCAGGACTTCATATCTGGTGAGGAGGAAGAAGAGTCAGATGAGGAGCCCTTGACGAGGACCGTGGAAGCAAGGTTGTTCCACCGAGTATGGACTCCGGCGGTTGGTGAACGCCCTAGGGATTCGGGAGAGACGACTGTAGATCCCAGCTATGCTCCTGAGTCTACTAGCCGTGTTCTAGGGGGAGCATCCATCTCGACTGGATCGAGGAAGAAACGGATGGCTCAGCCCCACGGCCAGAAGAAGAAGAGAGAAGACTCACCTTCGTACCCACCACAACCACTACATGTACCACCATCCCTACCACTTCTACAGCCACACCATCCACCACCACAACCACCACAGCCACCACAGCTACCACTACCACTACCACACCTCCCACCACTGTAAATATGCCAACCACCACCATATCTTTCACTCCTACATCACCTCCAATATCTCACAGACCCAACCCTATCTTTACCACAACCACCACCACCACTAGCCACCAATCAGGACCCTCATCTGATCCCGCACGTATATATGGATCTCATCTACCTCAATTTGGGGTAGAGGACCAGCTTTCAGCACTAAAACCGTTGTGATGCGACTGTTAGCTGCTGATGAAGAGAAGACTGCACAGATCCGACAGCTTGCAGATCTCACTGCTGTGCAGTCACATCAGATCTCGGAGCAGGATCGGCTAATCAAGGAGCAGCCAACAAATGGCTGCTCAGAGCCTCGAGATCGCCCAACTCCAAGAGCATAGAGTCACTTCTGCTAAGAAAATGAAGAGTTGGAGAATGCTAAGAAGACCATCATGCTCAAACTTAAAGGATCTAAAGATGAGCTTTGAAGATTAAAGAGGGAGATGGTGATGATAGTGATAATGATGATGTGGATGAAGATGAAGAGAGTGACGATGATGAAGAAGCAGAAGGAGGGGATGCACCTGCATCGGCCACTGCTACAGCTCAAGAGAACAGGACTAAGAATAGACAAGATCAATCAGCCTCTACCTCTGCCCCTACAAGTGATGAAACCTTGATACAAGAAAAAAGTAAAGATTAGATGATTATGTATTTATCGTCTTCTGTATTTGAATCATGTAATTGAACACAATGTACTTAATGTTTATATTACTTTAATGCCTTTCTGTTTGATGAATTACTAATGATTTATGTGTGAAATGTTTAAATCAAACAGATCAAAATTACCAAAGAGATGAGTTTGACGTTGCTCCCTTTCAGCAGGTCAAGTCTCAGCTAATAATGATTCTTGATCTGCAAGGGATAGTCAGGAGTTCAGTGAATTATACCCCTGAAGAAGGGGAAATAATTCATGACTCATCAAATGAGCAACTCGCAGAGCTTTTCGAGCTAAATCCAGATGAAATAGTAAAAGATGCTCCAACATGCGATTCGACTAGTGACGAAGAGTTCAATGATGTTGATGATATAGAAATCGAAGATGTCATTGCCGAGGAGTACCCTCAGTACGCTGACAATGAGGGTAATGTGGTCCCCAATCTGGGTGAATCCATTGTCAGCGATACTATTAAGGTGTTGAACAATATGGAGCAAGAAACAGAGAAAGCAGAAGACACAGACCAAGTCTCAAATGATGATGTTAACATTCGAAAGGCCGAGTGGGCTGCATGTTTTGAAGAAGTTAGAGCCCAACGTACTACACCAAAGAAGGATTCCTACACCAAACTCTACAGAGTCAAGAAACATCATAAGGTGTCAGGTAGGATTATAGCATGGGCATATTTTGATGACCTTAACGTCTATGCAGTTAAGAGGGAGAAGGGCATAGAGTATTTTAGATTTCCACATGATCTAAAGACTCTACCGGGTTTTGAGCTCAACCAACTGGCCAAACTAAAGATTTTGTATGCTGACTCGAGGAAGATGTCAGGCTGGTTTGAGGCTACCCTAAAGAAGGAGTACCACACTAGATGGGTTAACTTCAGACCCCAACGACCTACGAGGTATGTCAAAAGGTCTGAGGTTGATGCGAGTACCGGAAAGCCTAAGATAGTGTTGAAGTGGAATCCTCCACGCATAATGTCGAGAATCCCACTCAGGGAAATGCCACAGAATTTCACTCCACATTTTAAATGGTGGTACCATGATTGGAGAACAGCTGAAGCGGTCATAGTCTTAAGCAAAGAGGGACAAATGGATACTATCAGGGTATTCGACCCGATGTGGCTTACAAACTTGTCGGAAAGTGATGTATATACGCTATACAAGTGGCCACTGTTCTATGATACGCAAGATATTGTGCAAGCTCTTCAGTTCCAGAACGTTATACGACTCTGCTTCACTTTTGACATTCACACGGGAGTAACAACAGAGGAGAAGTACAAGAAATACAAGGAGGTTATGCAGAAAACAAGAGATTAGAGAGATCTAGGTCCAAGGGGGAGTTTGTTGATACATGTATGTCCCTAGATCATGATATGAAATGTAATAGATCTTGTTTATCTGATTCTGGTGTAATTTGATATGACTAATGAAATGATATTGGGTGTTTGTGATTTGTAATGATTAATATTTCATTACTAAGATGATATTAAATTAATTAATTAGGTTAGTGATTGGTTGAATGTTTACATATAATGTTTACTAATTAATACATTCAAACTTAAAATAATGAAGTTATCATGCGAATGGCCCATGCGAATGGACCATAAGCATGAACACCTTCATACGAATGACTCGGTCGCACGACTGAACCAGGAGACTGGATCAGTCGTATGATTGTAACATAAGATTGGCTCAGTCACACGACTGAACACTCAGTCGTGCGAATGAATCAACCGCATGGTTCAATCGCACGACTGAACCATACTAATGGTTCAGTCGCACGATTGAATAATACCAACCTATAAATACAACGCAATTCGTGAAAAATTAGGACGCTCGATCAATTACGATTCCAGACGTACCCTAGCCATCCAGAAACCTCCCAATTCGTTCTCCAAGTTCACAAAACACATTAGATCGATTCCCAATCGATTTCTAACGTTAGTTTCAATTCCTGATTGATTCTTCGTGTGTTCTCACTGATTGGATCGCCAATCAAATAGGATTCCGCACTATTTGATCTGGTTTACACGCTAATCTCCAGGTATTTCGTTCAAATACCAGGTCCTAACATAGATCTAGGTCCAAGGGGGAGTTTGTTGATACATATTTGTACCTAGATTCTGATCTCAATGTAATATGTCTTGAATATCTTGCACTTATGTAATATTGGGTACTTAATGAAATGAGAATATTTCTTTGTGATTTGTCTTGTTTAATATTTCATTAATGAGTTGTTTAACGCATACTGACTTGATTATATAGGTTTGTGATTGTTTGAATTGACATACATAATGTTACAATAATGAATACATTCAAACTTGGTTAAGTGAAGTTCTCATGCGTCCGACTGGACCATGCACGCCAACAGTGGTCATGCGTCCGAATGGCCATGCGACTGAGTGTCCATGCGCCTAAATAGTCCATACGCCTGAACAACTTCATGCGACTGACTCAGTCGTACGACTGAACACTCAGTCGTGCGAATGGATCAACCGCATGGCTCAATCGCACGAATGAACCATGCTAATGGTTTAGTCGCATGAATGAGCAACCCTAAACTATAAATACCACCTAATTCGTGGAAAAACGTAAGCATTCAATCCACTTCGAGTCCAAACGTACCCTAGCCATCCAAAAGCCTCTAAGTTCGTACTCCAAGTTCATAGAACGCTGTAGATCGATTCCTAATCGATTCTTGACATTAGATTCAATACAATATTGTATCTACGTGCATTCTCACTGATTGGATCGCCAATCAAATAGGATTTTGCACTATTTTGTTTGGTTTAACACGTTAATCAGTTGGTGTTTCGTTCAAATACCAGATCCTAACAAATTCCAGTACCACCAATTTCTCGTGTAATCGAACAAGCATCTTCTGGTTCATCTTAGTCAATACAGATGGATGCATTAAATGCTCGACAAGAAGGGAATGTAGCCCCAAACCAAAACCTTAATAAACTAAATCAAAACCTAAACCCAACCCTACCACCAAATAACAAATGCAACAACAACAACCTAAATCAACCACCACCCACCAATAACCTAAACCAAAGCAACCTCAACCAAGGAAATGACTTTGATCATGTGAGCATGCATAGTGTGCACACGAGTGATGAAGATTATGAGGATGAGTGGAATAATAACAAGGACCCTTATAATGGTGCAAATTATGATGTTGGAGATGGGAATTTTGGTGGAGGTGATGGATATAATGGAAACAATAACTAGGGGGATGATCAATATGGGTGGAATGCACCACCTATCAATTAACAACAAGGCATAGTTAATAACAATGTCAACCATCAAAGAAGACCTTAGAGAGCTCTAGGACAAGGTGTAGATAGTCATTTTAGACTGGCTATTTCTAAAATTCTAAATCCTATTGCACCTCCAAATCTTTTGACATACGCCCTCACTATCTCACTATTCTTACCGCATTTATAGGTATTGCACCAAAACAACCATATGTGCATCTTGATGAATTTGATGCAATATGTAGCACTTTTGGTGGAAATCACTTTACACAAGATGAAGTGATACTGAGACTGTTTCGATTCACCTTGAAAGATAGAGCTAAGAAATGGTTTCTCATGCTACCTGATAACCATATTTGCAGGACCGTTTAAGGGAGTTTTGGTCACTTACAACACAACACACAATGAGGAGAGACAACATAGAACACCTAATTGATCATATAGGGAACTGGTAATACCAGATTAACACTTAGAACACAAGCAAATATAAGACAAAATAAGAACAGAAACAACACAAGTGTTTGGTTTTCAAGGATGTTGTATATTTTTCTCAAGTTATTTTTAGAAGTATACAAGTGTTAAGATAAGTTACAAAAACCTGAGATACTTATACCACATCCTACAGCCTACCATACTTTGAAGGTCAGCTGGATACATGATCTAGACAATAACAAAATCAATGTAGACTCAAAAGGCAGATTACCTTTTGACTAGTGACTATGACATACAATAGTTCACATCCAAATATATTACAAAAAGGTTAAAAGTACATAAAGTAGAAAGTAAAGGACTCAAGACCTTAATGTACATTTACCAAAAGCATTGACCTTTTCACCAACTTATGATAGATGGCGAGTCAACAGAGTTGCAGCGGAAAGTTGTCTAGCTTTACAGTAAAGTACATCCGATAAAAGTACGTCTTCAAAGTTTTTGGAAGATAATTAGTCTTCAATTCTTGATTTTGGAAGACTTTGTCCTTGATGCTTTGGAAGACTTCATTTTAAGATAGTGTGTAAAACTTCTGAAGCATTCTACTCAGCACTTAGTACATGCATGCAAAATAGACTTTTGGATGTTATTGGGTGTCTTGGATGCATCAGCCTTATATAGAACCTTACAAACTCCCCCTAGGCTGATGCTACCAAAACAGTTGAAGACTTCAGATATCAACAGTCCTCATCATAATAATGACCAATCCTTTCTTCATTAGATGGTCAGGATCACTCAGACTTTCATAGTGTGTTCTCATCTCAAAGAGATCATGCAGAGGTAGATTGAACATGTCTTGCCATGTATATACATCTTCAATACCTTGATTTATGATAACATGCCATCTTTCTAGATTGGTAGTGTAAATCCAGGATAAGATAGGTCTTCCTGATGCTAGAGGAGCTACTTGAATATGAGTTACTGGAGTTTCCTTTTGTTGCACTTCCTTAGGATGTTGGGACTCATCTTAAGGTTTGGAGTTGGATGGCTCTATCTTTTTCATCTTCTTCTTAGGCTTTGGTTTAGAAGCCATTCTTTTCCTCTTCTTTAAACTTTTTAACTAAGAAGACTGGCCTGCAACACCTTGTTGATCATCCTTGTCTTTCTTAATTGGGTCTTCCTCTCTTATAAGATTAGAACAAGAGGGGGCAGGACCCTGGTATGGATCAAGAGATGAAGCTTGTTGAGACTCAGCAGGAGATCCAGGTTGTGTTGTCTCAAAAGGTTCAACCTTAACCTTCACTTCTTGACGGACCTGACTTGGTGGGGAGTGTAAGTTTGCAAGTTCTCCTATTTTGATCTTCTACTTGATCACCCTAATATGCTCATCCATAGTGGATAAAGTCATAGGGCCAAGTCTCCTTCCGAAGAATCCATAGAGCTTTAAGTAGCTTATCATCCTCTACCTATCAGCAGATTTCTTTTAGCTTTTCTAGATGATGGCTCTTGACTTGGAAGCTTCTTCCCTCATTTTCTTCTTTGTTGCCTTTCGTTCTTTGAGTAGTTGAAGCTCAAGTTGTTTGAGATACTCAAACTCAATGTACTCAAATTCCAAGGGAAGAAGTGCATCTGCCTGGTAGAGACCTGTGGCACTCAGGTAGTTGATCATGTTTATCATATCAGTTTGTTTATCTACCTAAGGTTCTTATGATGCCACAGTCTCTTGCACAGGGCTTTCTTGAACTGGTGAGAGGGTAGGAACATATTTGCAGAGCCTTTTCAGTCTTTTTTCCTCTTTGATTTGAAGAAGCAATCTTGCATCCTCTGCTTCCTTTTTTTTCTCTTGACATTTCCATGTCAGCCAGTTCATTCAGTTCTTCTAAGGGGAGGGAGATGATATTATCAATATCATAGTTCATGGTTTGTAAGTTAGAAACTCTGACTGCCTTTAACTAATAAATATAGTGTTTAGTCTGGGGGCAACGCTGATTGCAGCTTCCATGAAGCCAGCAGAACCAGCAGAAGAACTTTATCCACTTAGCATTCTTTTCCACTCTCTGTCCTCCTCCTTAATCTCCTTAGGAGTTAGAAACCTTTTCCCTTTATCACCAACAAACCTTTGTGACTCAGGGTGGAGAGAGCTTTGGCCTTCATTCCTTGGAGTAGCATCGATGCTCCGGTCAAAAAGAGGTTGAGATACACCTTCACCAGCAGGTGTCTTATCAAAGGAATGGATTTTTGAAGCAGTTGTTGGTGAGACAGGGCTCTCAGGCTCGATCACTAGGCCTTTAGTCGATGGAGGACCATTTGTGGGGGTTTGGTCACTTACAAAACAACACACAATGAGGAGAGAATGATTTAGAACACTTAACATATCAAATAGGGAACTAGAAACTAGTTACAATGATAGTAAGAAACACAAGTTAATGAGAGACAACACAAGAACATAATACATAAGTGTTTGGTTTTCAAGAATGTTCTATATTGCTCTTTAGTTCCTTACAAGTGTTACAAAGCATACATTAAGATACAAAGGACCAGAGATACTATATAATACATCCTATAGCTAGCCATACTTTGAAGGCCAGTTGGATACATGATCTAGACAACAACAAAATCAATGTAGGATCAAAAGACAGACTCTGATTTCTGTTTGACTAGTGACTATGACATGCCATAGCTCACGTACTAATATATTACAAAAAGAATAAAAGTACATAAAGTAGAAAGAAATAGACTCAAGACCTCAATGTGTAGTTTATTAAAAGCATGGACCTTTTCACCAAGATATGAAAGTTGGTGTGTCAAATAGAGTTGCAGCGGAAAGGTGGTCCATCTTTATGCTAAAAGGTAAATTAGATAAAGCATGTACTCAAAAGTCTTCGAAAGAAATCTGTCTTCAGAAATTAGCTTCAGAAGACTTTGTCTCTAAAGCTTTGGAAGACTTCATGTTTGGCTTTGGAAGATATTGGTCTTGGCTTCAGAAGATTTCACACTTAGAATATTTTCTAATACTGAATGTGAAACTTTCGAAGCATTCTACTTCAACACTTCATGCATGCATGCAAGACAAAGTATTTGGATGTTTTGGATTACATCAGCCTTATATGAAACCTTACAAACTCCCCCTAGGCTGAAGCTACCATAACACTTGAAGACTTCAGATATTGATAGTTCTCATTATGTTGATGACCATGCCTTTCTTCATAAGATGGTTAGGATCATTCAGACTCTCAAAATTTCTTCTCATCTAAAAGAGATCATGTAAAGGTAGATTGAACATTTCTTTCCATGAATAAACATCTTTAACACCTTGATCTCTGATGACATGCCATCTTTCTGGATTAGTAAAGTAAGTCCATAACAAGACGGGTCTTCCTGATGCCAGAGGAGCTACTTAGATTAGAGTTGGTTGACTGACTCTTGTTGCACATCCTTGGGATGTTCTGACTCATCCTGAGGTTTGGATATGGATGCCTCTTTCTTCTTCTTGGACTTTAGTTTAGGGCCAAGTCTCCTTTTGAATAATCCATATATCTTTAAGAAGCTCATCATCCTCTGCCTATCAGTAGACTTCTTCATGTTCTTTTGGATGATGGATTTTTCCTTTGCAGCATCTTCCTTCATTTTTCTTTTTGATGTCTTTCTCTCTTTGAGCACTTCAAGTTCAAGTTGTTTAATATACTCAAACTCTATGAACTCAGAGGACTAGGGAAGAAGTGCATCTGCCTCATATAGGCTTGTGGCACTCAGGTAGTTGATCATATTGATCCTATTAGTTTCTTTGCCTACTTGAGGTTCTTGTGGAGCCACAGCCTCTTGTTCAGGACTTTCTTGAACTGGCTGTTTTGGTGGTTGAGAGGTTGGAGGTGTGGCTTCAACACTAGCTTGTGTTGCTAGGTTGTTACCTTGAGCAATGAGCTCTAACATTTTGGGGACAAGGGCTGTTTCTACCGCAAAGAAGCCAACAATTGGCTTCTTCACAATTTTAAAGATGTCGGGCTTTATCTGTCCCAATTTAAGAATATTATTTGTTTGGGCTCATAGTTGAGAATGTGTTGAATATATATATAGGAAACATATAATACTCTAAGGTGTGACAACTCATCCAAAACTCACTCGATTTTGATTTTTGTGCCAATGCAGTAGACCAGTGATGGACACTCACCATGTAACGCAATTTTCGGGACGAAAATTCTTTCAACATGGGGATAATGTGACATCCGGTAATTTTCTGTTACCAAACTCCGTTAGTTCCGTTATGTCTTGCATACACGTGTCGTGAGCACACACTAGTTGTCGTTGAACGTTGGTGACTTAATATTAATAATCTAAGATAAACAATAATAATCTAATTAATAATGTTGATTATTAGTTATGATTATGTGGTTCATGATGTTACAGAATTTTAAGTGATTGTTTCATAAATTTTACGCGATAACGTGCCAACATGTTATAAATATATATATTCTATGTGTTATGTGACTTGTGGTAAATGTTTAGGTTTATTTTTTTAGATTATTTAAAAAGTGTTAGAATGATAGGTTTTATAAAAAAATTATCAAAGGGGGTTAAGTGTAATTACCTGAAACTAAAACTTAACAAACCCTAATCCCCCCAAACCCTAAATCACCTGCAAACCACCATTCCAAGCCCCCACAATTCGAAATTCAGCCTTCAAACAATCATTGTGCTTCGATTTTGGTCGACCTCAAGCTATAGAACACGTTATAATCATCAATTACAAGATATTACACGTGAAAAGGTTAGAATTTTACAAGTTTTATGAGTTTTTTTATATGGCCGAACCCTAATTCGGTTTTGGATTTATGAATGTTGAAGTTGTTGTTGTTTGATGATGCTAGTATGTTAGTTAGATAGTATACATGTTGTTTAACATTGATTATACAAGAATGATACGTTTTTGATGAATTGTTCATAAACTTTGATTCAAGATAAACCCTAATTCAAAAATTGATGTGATTATATGAGATTGATGATTGTATGATGATTATATGATGTTAGTAGGTTGTATGAATGCTAGATTACATTGATCTTGCAAGAAATTGATGAATTGAAGGTTGTGTTCATAGGTTACTAATAATAGTAACTTTATGTTTCATGATATGATGATTTGATGATGAATTGATGTTATTGAAGGGTTTATGATGATTATGTATGATAGATTGATGATATTGATGCTAGAAAACTAGGAATGAATATTGTAGTTCATAGATTTCCAAAAGTAGAAACTTTTGATCATGAAGGTTAGTGAAATATGATGTTTGGATGTTGTTGATCACGCTTAGATGTTGATATGAACTTGAATTGGTGTATTATTAATGAATTCGTGAATACATTGCGTGTTTGATAGATTTTGGGATGTGCTTTCCCAAAAGGAAACTTTATTTGCACAAAGTTTAAAAGATGATAGTTTGAGCATGTTTGAGATATTAGGAGCATGTTAGTATGTTCATGGATGATTTCAAATGTGATAGAATATGTTAATTTAGTTGTATGGAATGCTTGGATGATCATGTGTGATGTATGGACTTTGATGATCATGTATGATGTTGAAGGTTGATTAGTAATTAAGACATCATGCTTGGGACTGGAAATTGATTATTGTGGGGTATGTTGAATGCAATGAACATGGTTAATGAATATGATTGTGATCATCATACACGCGTGCGAATCTGAGGCCCTACTTAGTAGGATTGGCAGGGTTTAGGATGTGAAGTCGTGCGAATGGCTCACTCGTGCGACTGAAGCTGCTGTTATGTGAAATTTCTAGGTTAAACGTGTTTTAGCCGTAAAAATTTGAACTTTCGCAAGGTTTAATTGCCTAAGTCCGTAGAAACCAAACTTTGATGAGCAGGGAACGTCCAAGATCACTTTTGACACAAAAGATTGCGTTTTTAGTGCAAAAACACAAACTTTTTATCAATCTTGATGGAATCACACGTAATCAAGAGCCAAAGCTCTGATACCACTTGTTAGGACCTGGTATTTGAATGAAATACCTGGAGATTAGCGTGTAAACCAGATCAAATAGTGCGGAATCCTATTTGATTGGCGATCCAATCAATGAGAACAAACGAAGAATCAATCAGGAATTGAAACTAACGTTACAAATCGATTGGGAATCGCTCTAATGTGTTCTGTGAACTTGGAGAACGAATTGGGAGGTTTCTGGACGGCTAGGTACGTCTGGAATCGTAATTGATCGAGCGCCCTAATTTTTCACGAATTGAGTTGTATTTATAGGTTGGTATTATTCAATCGTGCGACTGAACCATTAGTATGGTTCAGTCGTGCGATTGAACCATGCAGTTGATTCATTCGCACGACTGAGTGTTCAGTCGTGCGACTGAGCCAATCTTATGTTACAATCATACGACTGATCCAGTCTCCTGGTTCAGTCGTGCGACTGAGTCATTCGTATGAATGTGTTCATGCTTATGGTCCATTCGCATGGGCCATTCGCATGATAACTTCATTATTTTAAGTTTGAATGTATTATTAGTAAACATTATATGTAAACATTCAACCAATCACTAACCTAATTAATTAATTTAATATCAACTTATTAATGAAATATTAATCATTACAAATCACAAACACCCAATATCATTTCATTAGTCATATCAAATTACACCAGAATCAGATAAACAAGATCTATTACATTTCATATCATGATCTAGGGACATACATGTATCAACGATCTATCTATTGTCTAATATCTTTCATAATTTCCTTAAACCTCTTGTACTTAGCTTCTTTGTGACTCTTGTATTTATCTCGAAGGCAAAACAAAGTCATATCACTTTCTGGAACTACAAAGCTTGTACAATATCTTGTGAGTCGTAGAACAGTGGCCACTTGTATAATGTATAAACATCATTTTGCAGACAAGTTGGTAAGCCACATCAGGTCAAACACCCTAATGGTTTCCATGTTACCATTTCTATTCAAGACTATCACGTCCTCTCCGATTCTCCAATCGTAGTACCACCATTTGAAGTGTGGAGTGTGAGTCCTATGACATCTCACGTAGTGGGATCTTTGACATTGTACGTGGTGGACTCCACTTCAACACTACTTTTGGTTTGCCAGTTATGGCGTCAACCTCAGATCTTCGGATGTACTTCGTTGGTTGTTGAGGTTTGAAGTTGACCCATCTAGTGTGGTACTCCCTCTTTAGAGCTGCTTCAAACCAACCTGACATCTTACGAGGGTCAGCATATAGCAATTTTAACTTTGCTAACTGGTTAAGCTCAAAACTTGGAAGAGTCTTCAAGTCGTGTAGGAATCTGAAGTACTTAATTCCCTTCTCATATTTAACCGTGTAAACATTGAGGTCCTCAAAATGTGCCCACATTATGATCCTGCCTGCCACCTTTTGATGTTTCTTGACCTTATATAGTTTGGTGTAGGCAATTGATGTTGAAGTGTTGCGTTGGGCTCTTATCTCCTCAAAACATGCTGCCCATTCGCCTTTTTATGTTCACTTCAGCATCTGTGGCTTGGGCCTTATCTTTATCCTTTCCGGACTCGTGCTCCATCCGATCCAGAGTCTCAAATTTGTCACTAACAAGAGTGTCTCCAAGATTAAGAATGACAGTTCCCTCATTATCAGGTACTCTGGATAGTATTAAGCAGTGACATCTTCTATCTCAATCTCATCGACATCCTAAAGCTCATCGTCACTCTATACATGCACAGTCAGAGCATCTTTCACAATCTCTTCAGCATTAAGCTTGAACATTTCAGCTAGTTGCTCGTCAGTGAGATTGTGAATGATTTCTCCTTCTTCAGGAGTATACATTACTGATCTCCTGACAATACCCTGTAGATCAAGAATCAATGTGAGTTGAGTCTTGACCTGTTGGAGGGGAGCAATATCATAGTCATTTCTTTGAAAAATGGATCTGCTTGAGTTAGACATTCAACACAGAAATCATTAGTTAAAAATCAAGACAGAAACATAAAAATAAAAATATAAACATTATGTGCACAATTTTAATACATGATACAATTACAAAAGGTTTTAATACATAAACATCTAATAATTCCTTTTTTCATGAGCTTTAGTCTTGTGTACTTCACACAATCTTCAATCGTTTTTCAAAAGATTTGATCGGGTGAATTGAAATTATCATACGCCCAATGCATCAGAAACTTAGTTTCAACTTCACGGTCATCACCTTCTTCTAGAATCTTTAGCACTTCTTCAACAAGCTTTTGGCTCTGTTGTGGAGCAATCTGCTGTTCATACATGAGAGATATTCTACTGTAACCAATATATATAGACAGCTTGGACCCTAAATGACATAACCTCGTTAGTTTCTTGAAAGTCTTCATCATCCATACCACCGCCCATTTGCATAGCATTATTCCATCTTTGTCCAAACATCATCTTCTTCCTCTCCATCAACAAGAAGAGGATCATCTGAGAGCACGTGGACAGATGGTTTAACATCAGTGCTAAGTATGCATTATGGATTTGATCAGACATCTCATTAATTCCTGCTCCCCATGACACTATACACTTATGGATGTCCTGAGCTAAGAACTTGAATAGGAGACTCAAGTTTCTCTTGTTGAACACACCGACGTTGATGTCCCCAGTGTACCTCATCCTCAGACTAGCATCTACATGTGCACATACATTGTGCTTGTTGTTCACTGTCTAGCATTCAGCCATAGTGCTGCAACACAAGACACATATAAGTTAGAATCGGTGTACATGGATGACACTTGGATTTTAATGAACTAGATTCATTTAATACAATCGTACGAATGGACAATACGACTGAGGCCTAGTCGTGCGATTGGGCTCAGTCGTATGATTGAGCTTAAGACCGAACTTAGTCGTATACTGTACCATGCGATTGGAACAGTCATGCGACAGAACCCATAAGCATGGTTCATACGTGCGCTTTAGTTATTCGCCTAACTCAATCGTGCGACTGGAGTTCATCAGCATGTCCATTCACATACCTCACTGTTAAACGTAGAAGATTTTACTCTTTATCAAGACATGACATTTCACTTTGTGTTTACAATCCTTTTGATCGCAGAGACTCGAATTAGCACTTAGAATCATTTAGGCCAACATGTGTGACCATTTAAGTGTGCTATACTCAAGAGGGGTCTTGGTTATGCTTTTTGTGAGTTCAACACTTAAAAACCTGCATTTAAGACCTTTATTTACTGAGCTTGGTTGAAGTGTACCTGTAGACGGTGAGTAACGGTTAGAATCACAAACACACTGTTACAACAATGAGACTCTATTTGGCAGAGTATCACTGCTCTCGTGCGACTTCAAAGACGATTGGGGTGGTGAGTGGCTACGTCTGACTCCCCCTCTATTCATACTAGGTTTCTTTCAGTCGTGCAACTAAGCCCATATGCACAAGTTGTTCGTGCACTGGCACAGTCGGTCATCTTCAGTCATGCGAATAGAGGTTAGTCGTGCGACTGTGTCATTCGGTCACCTTCATTCATGCGGTTCGCCCATTTTAGGTGACCAATCGTGTGATTTGAGTCGTACTGATGGTCCAAACGCATGTATGTTCCATACGTCTAGGTTAATCATGCGATTAGGCACATTCGTATCCTTCAATCGTACGACTGGTCCATGCTCTAGTAGTCCAGTCGTGCGAATGAGTCATACTCATGGTTTTTGACTTTAAGACCATTTTACATTTTACACTTCTTTTAACTTATGAATACATGTTATGAGCATTTGATCATCTCAGACATAATCATTTTACATTGAAAAACCTTTGACCACCTCAGACGTGATCCTTTTAAACATTTTGTCACCTCAGACGTGAACCATTTTTTTATTTGAAAACACGTGTGGTCACCTCAGACGTGACCTTTTAGATGATAAGGTCCCTTATCAACTTCCATGACATAGTCCGATACTCAGCAATTGAAATAAACTGACTTTGTACAGAAATAGAAGAAATAATACTAAAAACATAAAAAAACTAAGACATGTTTTGTGTTTTTGTGAGGGTTAACATAATTTTGCTGAGAGAGTTGCTTCAATCATTTCAACCATATATGGACCAATTCAATTTGGAATCATACAGGATACTCAAATCATTTAGGACGTTAGAAAAATCTTTGATGCTGTATTCTTGTTTTTCATCTGGAGTCATTTAGCAAATTTAGGAAATCATACTAGTACTCTTAGGTCCCCACATTGATTTGAACTTTCAAGAATTGTAGCCACAATGATTGTCAGTATACTTCTCCTCTTAAATCCATACACAAACTTTCAACACAGATTGGTGATAGTTTAAGGTTTGTTTATTTCAACAAGCATTTGTGGATCCCACACTTATATGGTAATCAATATTCCTCAGGAGATTTTTGAGCGGTCTCAGGGTAGTGTTCAAGAAGAGACTATTCTTAGAACTTTCCAAGAGAAGCCAATCCTCAGGTCAGTGCCACCACAACAGAGAGGCACTACATAGCGGAGAGGCACATAACCTATCTTCTTGTTTCAGCATTTTAATTCTTTTTGCATAGATCTCACCAACAACATAGGTTATCAGTTTGATTGCATTTTCATTTTTATGTGCTTTTGCTCATGCTTTGGTCTTAGCACACATTTGTGGCATTTATTTTACTCGTCACCCCTTATTGGAATCTTGTTGATTGTGTTAACTAGGGATAAGGTGTTACCCATAACTAGTCAAACATTTTTAGTTTAATCTTGTGATCACCAAAAAGGTCTAGTCATCTAATGTGTTCAATCTACCAACATATCATCTGTGGTCTAGCAACCACTAGGTCTACTTTCTTTGCTTTACCTTAGTAGTAGCTAGTTTATCTATCATATTTCGCTTATATTGCTCAGACTACACAAACTTATACTTGAGCTTTGCATCTTTTCAATTTTGATTTTTAAAGTCCCAAATGATTTGTTCATGTGTACTATCATATTCTAAAGATTGAATCAGTATCACACATATGATCTTATTTTTATTAGCTTGCCTCTCCTTCTCCCTCTTTTTTTTCTTTTTTTTATTACTGCCTAAACCTATTCTCCCCCTAAAATTATAAAACCATAATAGATTTGTGTTTAAGATTTTAATAGGCAAGGAAATAAGCCAATTGGAATTAAACTACTTAACATTAAGCAAATAGAATAAAATAATAGAAAATTAAAAAAATAAAAGGAACTAGACACGACGCATCGGACTATACATAGTCATCTTCAGGAATGACCTCACTTTTGTTTTTAACTCCGTTGACCTCTAACAAATATAAAAAAACATGGTTTGTCAAATGCCTTTGTATAGAGGTCAGCGCGTTGAAAATCTGTATTTAGTTTTACCACATCGATTAACTTCTTTGCAAAACAGTCACGTATAAAGTGATATTTACTACCGATGTGTTTGGTCTTAGGATGTTGGACCGGGTTTTTAGTGACTGCAATTGCAGCAGAGTTATCAACAAAGATAGGAGTAGAAGAGAAATTCAAAACGTAGTCCCGCATTTGCTGTTGAATCCATATGATTTGAGAACAGCAGCTTGCAGCAGCAACGTATTCAGCTTCACAGGTTGCAACCGAGGTCTGCTTCTTACACTACCAGGTTACTAATCTTCTCCCAAAGAACTGACACCCTGCTAATGTAGACTTGTAGTTCATCTTGCTGCAGCCGTAATCCGAGTCGCTATACGCTGTAAGTTCAAAGTCATCATCATGAGGATACCACAATCCAAGTGTGGGTGTACCTTCAGATAACGAAAAATCCGTTTAACTCCAATCGGATGGTTCACTTTAGGTTTGCCTGATATCGGGAACATAGACATGTAGCATACATGATATCAGGTCGAGAGGTAGTGAGATACATGAGATCCATCATCCCTCGGTACATAGTGGCATCTACCAGATCACCATTCTCGTAGGGTGCTACATCATGGTTTGTAGCAAGTGGAGTTCCAGCTGTAGATGCATTCTCCATGTCAAACCGACTAAGAATATTACCTACATACTTGGTCTGATGTAGGAAGATCCCATTTGGTGTCTGATCCACCTGTAACCCGAGAAAGAAATTCATCTCTCCCATTGCACTCATCTCAAACTCCATCTTCATTACAGCTTCAAACTCTTTGCATAATTCTTCGTTCTTGGAACCGAAGATTATGTCATCGACATAGATTTGCACCAGCTGTAAATCTCCATCCTTTTCTTGATAAACAATGTACAGTCAATGACTCCCCTACGAAAACCGTGTTTCATAAGATGAGTCGAGAGTTTCTCATACCAGGCCCTCGGAGCTTGATGAAGCCTATATAGTGCCTTGTCGAGTTTGTAAACTCTATCTCGATGATATGGATCCTCAAATCCCTCGGGTTGACTCACATACACTATCTCTCGAATCTCACCATGAAGGAATGCACTCTTCACTTCTAGTTGATAAACTTTGATTTTCATATAAGATGCATAGGCATGGAAGATGTGGATTGCTTCCGTCCGTGCCACTGGTGCAAACACTTCATTGTAGTCGATACCCTCAACTTGTCAAAAACCCTGAACAACAAGCCGAGCTTTGTTTCTGATGATCACTCCCTGATCATCTTTCTTGCATTTCAAGACCCATTTGGTGCTGATGACTTTAGCACCTTTAGGTCTATCCACTAGAGTCCATACACCTAACTTCTTAAACTGAAGAAGTTCTTGCATGGTACTCACCCAAGCTTCATCATTCAGTGCTTCACTAACATACTTTGGCTCAAACTGAGACATAAAGCAGTGGTAGGCATCATCGTGAAGGTATCCCTTTTCCATCACAAAGGCATAATTAGCTGAGTACAGCTGATTTCTTGTCTGAACCCCTATTCTCACATCTCCTATAACATTATCCAAAGGATGATAGACATTTAGACGTGAGCCGGGAGTTGTTGGAACAACTACCTTAGAATCAAGATTGTGAACATTTGGTTCTGGATCTGAAAGGATCGGGATCTAGTTTGATCAATTAGATTAAGATTTGTAGCGGAATAGAACAAGAATTAGATGAAATTTAAGCAAGAATAATATGAATATTCAATCAAACAGTGATGGTTATAGAGAGAGAGTTTTCTGCAAAGAGAATGTTTTCATTCACGCACAGGCTTCGGCTACAAAGAAATTAGGTCAACATTCCTTTTATAAAGGAATGTGACATCAGCTGACGTCACTTGATAGTGACAGCTAACTGATTTATACAAACAACTAAAAGTAGACTAAACTACTGAAGATGTCCATAATAACTGAGGACACCTTCACAAAAAGCTAAGTACAAGCTAACATTACAACTACCGAAGTTATAACATCTGAAGTGTAAGAACATTAGATGTTTTACGTAAAATAAAACTACTAATTACAAACTACTGAAAAGAACTACTTCAGCTGTTGTGACAACTCTTGAGAACTTTGTCTTTAGACTTTGTCTTCAGCAGTTGTCTTCAGACTTTATCTTCAGAATTTGTCTTCAGCTGTTGTCTTTAGACTTTGTCTTCAAACTTTGTCTTCAGACTTTGTCTTCAGCTGTTGTCTTCAGACTTTATCTTCAGACTTTGTCTTCAGTAGTTTTCTTCAGACTTTGTCTTCAGACTTTGTCTTCAGACTTTGTCTTCAGATTTTGTCTTCAGCTGTTATCTTCAGCTATTGTAGACCACTTCAGTTGTTATGATGTCTGTGGGACTTAAAGGTTTTCTGATCTGGCTCATTGGTTCTTTTGGTCCAACAAACTTCCCCTGAACCAATGCAGCCAAAACCTTTAAGATTATTGAAGTCCCACTTATTGGTAGAAACATTTTCTGGATCAGCTCAGAAATCACCAAATTAAGCTCAGGCCAGGGAAGAGGTTTTAGAAAGTTTGGTTGGCAAAGGATGAATGGGAACTCTGTCTTGTGGAATTGGACACAAAGCTGTTACCCCATCAATGAGACCTACTTCCCAATGATGAGTCTATAAGACTCTCTAACATAGGCTTCAAGGAATACAACTTGTTCTTCCATTATGAGTTCTTCAGCTTCACTTTCAAAGAAGAACACAAGCCCATAGTACTCTGATAAGTATTTACATTCTTTCCATTATTTAGCTCCACAGTAGTTATTTCTCTGTATGCAAACTCATTAGGATGAGTACCTTCAAGTAACAACTGGAGCTCATTTCTTCTTATTTCTTCAAGCTTCTTGTATATCAACCCCTTCTTCACCATTTTGTTTTCTAGTAAAGTTTGTGGAGTCATCTTAGACTTGTAAGCTCTCTTGAAGTCTTCAAGGATTTCCCAGGGTGACACTACAATGGCCAGCATTATCACAACATCTACAGTCTTCTTTACTTGGCCATTGTATCAACTTGGAATATTCTTTTTATGAATTCTGTCACTTACTCTGGGGTCAGGCCAAATTCTCACGCTCTCTTTCTGATATTGAAATGTGAATCTGAGAGCATACAACCTCTGAGCATGTTTCTTCATAGCTTGTATGGATGAAGACTTAGGAAACTCTTTATCAACCATCCTTAACAGCGGATCATCATTTTGTTTGTGCTATTCTTCTTCTTCAAGTTTTACTTTTACCATTTGCCTTTGGATGTCAGGTGTGATTGTTGTTGGCTGACTCCTGGGCTCAGGCATCTTTATTTTAAGAACAGTAGAGATTGGCAGACTATCATCCTCATCATCATCATCTTCTTCTTCTTCCATCCTCAACACCCTTCTCTTCCTCTTGGGTGCATCATTGGTAGTGGTTTGAGTAGGTTTCTTGAGTAAAGGAGTTGGTTTTGAGGGTTGTGAAGTTGGTTGTTTTGGTGTGAGAGATTGTACAGGCTGCTCTAGCATCTTGGTTGTGAGTGAGGCTTTGGATAACTTTGCCATATTAGACCTTTTCCCAGCACCAGCTTCATCAAGAGCTTCTATGATCAATCCTTTGTTGAATACTTCAGAAGAACAGATTCTGGTGGTTATCTCCAAAATACTGTCTCTAGACCATGACTTCACTTCAATGATTGATCTTCCCAAATGCTTTGATATGAATCTTATCATAGCTTCCAGCCTTTCCCTTTCTTTCTCACTACAACTTGCCCATCTATGCTCAATATCTTGAATCTCTAGCCTTCTAATTTCATACTCAAGTTTGGCTATGTCAAAACCTTGTCTGAAGAGTTGATCAATGATCTTATCCATAGATCTGCTATGTTGCTCATTAGCTTCTTTGATCACTTCTTCTAACTTTTTCTCATCTTCAGTCTGTTCAACACTCTTCTTTCTCTTGTATGTGATCATCTCCTTTTCTTTCTTCTCTTTTTCTTCTTCCTCTTTAACTCTCTTTCTTTTGTATGCTTTCACTGACTTAGACTCCCCCTTTTTGGTTGCATTGGGTTCAAGGGTTTGAATGTCAGAAAGTCTGTTAGAAACAACAGCATCTACTAAGGTTTGAAAATTTGAGGAAAGCCTCTCATCAATGGCTTGATGCACAATGTTAGTGATGATGGAAGTGATGAGAGGTAAGGAGGATTGAAAGGCAGCAACCATTTGCTCAGAGGGGTTCTGTCCATGAGAAATGGTGCCTGAATCAGAGGCTGGTGGCACAGTTGTTGGGAGTGGCTCAGTGTTTGGGAGAGCTTCAGAAGAAGTTGCCATCTGTGGGTGAATTTGGGCTGATGGACTTGATTCTTGTGACAATTTGGCAAGTAGTTCTTGTAGTCTGCATACCTCAGCCTCAAAGAAAAAGCCCAGGTCATCATCAGTCTTTGCTGAATCATCTGACCTCCTGATTAAATCAGGATGAACATGTGCTGAGTGTAGATCAGTATTCACATGTGCCCCTATTTCTTGGAACTGGGGACTTCCTGTCTCAGGATTATGTCCTTCATTGGCAGTTGCTTTTGGTGTGGTCTTAGAGATTATACCACCTTCATCCTGTTCATGTGCTGAAACAGGAGAAGAGGTAGCCTCACCAGATGTTTGAATCTCCTCCTCTCCACAGGGAGATTGAACTCTGTAATCCCTATGTTGTGGGTTATCAGCCACATTATAATCCTCTCCCTCAACTATTGAGGTTTTCCCAGTGGTAATAGGTTTCTGGGGAGGGTTCGAAGAATGTAGTTGAGTCAGCACTTGTGCAATAACCACAGTTGGGCTTGTAGGGGTGGCTTCAGTGGCAGATAAGAGTGAAGAAGATTGCACCTGGGGTGAATGGTGCTCTTCAATGGTAATCTTCTCAAGTGAGAGAGATTCCAGTAATGTGGTTTCTCTATTTTTGGTTGCATCAGGATCCTGTTAGAGGACACCTAAGCGGTTTCAGCTGGTAGAGTCTTGGAAACTACAGGGGGATTACTACCAGTAGTTTCATCCTGCCATTGTGTTGCAGGGGCATCATCAGGGGACTCAACTCCCTGAGTAGCCTCTTTGGTTTGTTTGGATTGTGGTTCGGAGGGGACTTTGGATCTGGAGGATGAGACTGTGGGTTCCCTCTGCTTAGGTTATAGCAGTTGGCAGCCTCTTTGAGTTGTGGGTATGAGTTATGCCTAGAGTATACCTTAGGCAAAACTAGCACAGCAGGGACTCCAAGGCCAACAGGGCCATCAGTTTTTAATTGATTGATGATTATGGCCATAAGAAACCTTGGATATAATATCCATCTGTTAGCCACAAGTTTCATTGCCAGATCTTTTAATTCCAAAAATATAATTTCAGAAAAATTTAAGCTTTGGCGTTCAAGGATAGAATACAATACCTGCTGCCACCTGGATGACATTTGATCCCATGAGGAGGATTGGGGGCAAGGCAGACATTGATCATATGAAAGATTAGGCGTTTAGCATCATGGAAGTGCTTCTTCAGAATGGTGGTAGCACTTAGGTCGCCCGCATACCCATGGTTGATGAATGATAGATTAGTGGTGCTCTTCGGGTATTTGGTGACAAAGGTGGCATCATTCAGATCTAGGGTTTGGCGAATGATAGCAGGAGTGATGACCACCTTCTTCTGGTTTACAAACGACTGGAGAGTGATCGCGACATCATTCTCACCAGTATGGACAGTGACATTGTCCAGAATTGGCGAAGGGTATCAGGATAGATGGTTGGATTCAGAAGAAAAGCAGTTTGATACGGGGAATCACCATCAGATCAATGGCAACATCAAACTTAGTCCAAAAGGCTGATTTTATGAGGTAGGCAACACAGTTGTGTCGTGGTTTGATTTGCATGGTCGCCATTAATGGAAGATGAAAGTTCTGAAAACGACTTATGAAAAGTTTGAAGTTAGGGTTAGGTATTTATAGGTTATGAAATGGCTGAAAGAAAACAACTGAATGTTTTGGTGTTAGTCATCAGTTGTTAGAAAACGACTGAAGAAATGGTTTTAACTTTTAAATGTTGTAAACAATTGAAGACTTGGTGTTAGTCAATAGTAGTTTGAAACTACTGAAGACTTGGTTTTGGCTTCAGTTGTTTTGAAATGAAACAGCAGTTGTTTGAAACAATTAAAGAGTAAAATTTCTCATCAGTTGTTGTCGTCAATTCACAGATCTCAGTTGTTTCATTGACTTAACACTTACTCAGCAGACTATCTGATTTTCAAATGTTTCATTGGTCATCAGTACTTATCTATTAGAATAGACATCAGTAGTTGTAATTACATCAGTAGTTGTAACTACATCAGTACTTTTCAACAAATAAAGTACTTCAGGGATTTTAACATGTTTATCAAAGCTTCATACAACATGATTTATATGAAAACGCAGCGGAATAATATTTTGAAACATATTAAGATCTGATTATAAAACCCATTTTATAATAACCCCAAGCCATGGATCTTTATACATAATGCATACAAAAGTAAAAACAACAAAACAAGGAACTACAACCTTTGTAGCTACTTAACCCGAGCTTTAAGATGAGAAGGATGGTGATGATCTTGAAGGCTAGATTCCAACAAGCAATCCTCAAGAAGATAATACCCCAAGCACGTGCAAACACCTCTCTTTGCTAGGATCGAACACCAAGTTGTAATCTCTCTTCCTTGTGAAGTTTTTCAGCCAAGAACCAAAACTTGAAGCTGAAAAATCTTCTTATCTTGTTCAAATCCGAAAATCTTGAAAGAGAGAGAGAGAGAGAGATAGATGCTTGTGTAGGTTGAGTGTATTTGTTAGAATGAATTGATTAGAAGCTAATGCATGTGCTTGGAACCATAAAAGGCATTCCCAAGACATACACCAAGGGGGCGGCCGAAAGGCTCCCTTTTTTTACCAAAATTCAAATTAAACCTTTTAAAGTAATACACTAGAAATCAACCTTTTTATAAAATTGAACCACTTTAATTTTATAACACAATACATATGTTATTTGTCATTCTTTAACTAATTTAAACAATGAACAAATAATCCCTCATGAACAAATGAATACATATAATAATGTTCATCTACAAAAGCAATAATTTAGAAAACCCAATTTTCTAAATTGGTGTCACTTATTATTTGTATGATCTTATCAACAAATAAATTTTCTTTCGGTGTTTGTTTGGCTTGTTATTGGGTATGACCCGACTTGGATCATATCACACTAGCCACATCAATTTAATATGAATCTTGGGCAGATCAAATCTTTTAATCTCCCACTTGCACAAGATTCATAGTAGATTGATGCA